>JAWDJN010000016.1:570402-894010 GCA_037788925.1 Mytilus galloprovincialis
GTATATATCATCCCCCTTTTCCTGTCTATATCATTAACATCGCCGACATCGTGATTATAGACAGGAAAGGATACATGTAGACGATGTCGGGAATGTCAACGATATAGACAAGAAAAGGGGGACGATGTATACGATTTCGTGCCTATGTTGTCAACATCACGATGTCAGCGATGTCAACGATGTCAACGATGTAGACAGGAAAGGGTGGACTATTTAGACGATGTCGTCACGATGTTGTCAACATCACGATGTCGGCAATGTCAACGATGTAGACAGGAAAAGGGGGACGATGTAAGCCCTCCATAGACATTGAAGATGACGTTATTCTTGAAAATCCATCCAATACAATCTTTATATATACAGAGTCAATGATGTGGTTGAATTTTATGGGCATTGAAAGACCAGGAGGTCTAAACCTAATTAAAGCGGTCTGGGGTAGGTTTTCGCTATATATTTTGAATATCCAACTGGTACTTTGGGCGCTCCGTAAACATAAAAGACAGGACGTGTACCCAAATTCCTTTTAGTCACGTTTGTATCTACGTTTTGACTAAGTGTCTGCATAATAATAGAAAGATTGAGAGATCAGGGGTTTTCACCATTACCCTGCGCCCTTTGTCCTAAAATTTCCATACTTTTTGGCTGAAAAGTGAAAATCTATGCACTCCGTAGATATTGTAGATGACATTATTCTGGAAAATCCATCTAATACAACCTTTATATACACAGAGTCAATGATGTGGTTGAATTTGATGGATATTGAAAGACCAGGAGGTCTCAACCTAATTAAAGCGGTCTCGGGTAGGTTTTCGCTATATATTTTAAATATCCAACTGGCACTTTGGGCGCTCCGTAAACATAAAAGACAAAAGATATATCCAAATTCCTTTTAATCACGTTTGTATCTACCTGTTGACTAAATGTCTGCATAATATTAGAAAAATTGAGAGGTCGGGGGCTCTCACCATTACCCTGTGCCCTTTGTCCTAAATTTTGACACTTTTTGGCTAAAAAGAGACAATCTAAGCCCTCCGTAGATATTGAAGATGACGTTATTATGGAAAATCCATCTAATACAATCTTTATATATACAGAGTCAATGATTTGATTGAATTTGATGGACATTGAAAGATCAGGGGGTCTCAACCTCATTAAAGCGGTCTCGGGTAGGTTTTTGCTATATATTTTGAATTTCCATTGTCAAGAATCAGTCCGGTCGACATTGCGCATGCGTGAATTCAGATACCCTACATGGAGACAATCGTTATATAGAAGTTAAATGGAAAATATTCTTTAACAGACGATATTCAATTTTCTTCTCAGTTATTTTCTTAGCTGTTGTGATCACCATAATCCTTAATGTGTCTTCTTTTTAATGATATAAACTATTTCAAAATAATGTTTAAACTTCATGCAACAAATTTAGATTTTTCATACAGTGATGTCAAATGGCTTACATTTGCCGTTATTCTTACAGAAAATGTCATTTTTAGGGAAAGTGGTCAGCTTTGAAAAAATAAATAAAATACTTTTACTGATGACATTCCTTAGCTGTTGTGACCAAGAGAAAGATGAAAAGTTATAGTTTAATGTAGTGTAGTTTATTTTTAAATTGGTTATTGCAAGGCCGTAACTAGGCCTTTTATTTTAGTGAGGCAGAGTAATTGAGCCGAGCGAAGCGAGGCGAAAATTTTTTGGCAGGGTATGGAATGAATGGTGCAAAATCCTGCATTCTGAGCATTTCCAGAGGGCTTGAAAATTTTTAGAATTTTGACACTTTTTATATAAATTGTTCATGTTTATAGACATTGACTTGAAAATTTTTAACATCTCTATTTGATTTTATATGTCAGATAAACTTCCAAATCTGCTGCCAGAACATAAAACAAACATCGACTCAGTAGAAATTGTCACAGAATTCAAATGGCCAGTTAGGCAGCAACCATTTGATTTTCTGGGGGGGGGGGGGGGGGGGCTATGGTTTTTTTTGGAAAAAAAAGTTTGTTTCCAGTTTTTGGAGAAAAAAATAATTTGTTTTGAATTCTGAAAAAAAAAAATTTTTGTTACTCCCTCAGCTGCCACTATATGTAATGCTAAAATTGAAAGAAAAAAATTGTTTTTGACTTGTCGCGAAAAAAATAGATTGTTTTTCGCCGCAGGCGAAAAAAAAAGTTCGTACAGAAAAAAAAAACATAGCCCCCCCCCCCCCAGAAAATCAAATGGTTGCTGCCTTACGTGAAACCGTTTCAGAATTTTTGGTCTACTGACATCCTTATCGCGATGAACATGGACTGATGGAGCATGGCAAGACCACAAAATCCATCGTCTCTCGTGCTAACCCTTTCCTAAGTTTGCAGTCGTCTCAGGGCAGAAAAAAGAATGTTCACAGCAGAGGATTGTCAATGGGAGAGTTAATAAAAGCACAAGAACACGTTGTACATTTGTGTAAAATTCCTGAAAAAGGACTTATGCATTCCTATAATACAATCGCTGTTACAAAATATTAAACTCGCTTTTATGCTGACAAAGAGTAAACAAACTAGGGATAGAATGAGATAAGATACATGTATATGATTCTATATATAAAGTTAGTTTACTTTGGATATGGGTACATGGGAATTGGACTGGAGTTTTTTCACCGTTTATATGTAGGTCTGTGATTTCAAATTATTTCTGGTAACATATTTAAGATCGAGAATCAAGAAATTAGGGGTCCGATCCCGAAATCCCGAACATAAAAGGAACGAAATTCCGTAGTCCGGAATTAGAAAAAGACAAATTCTCGTTTTAAAGGCCCCCAATAACGTCAAATTGGAATACAGGATTTTCTTAAAAATTTTAAGGTTGAAGAAACATGGATAAAAACTCATCCATGCAAGTTTCATATGATATACATTTTGTTAATCTGTTAAGAGAACAGATAAAGTTGGAGAATCAGAGAAATGAATAGGCAGACACGAGTCGGAGGACTGCTCTCGTACTAGTCTATTTATAGTTATTGGATTAGTTCCAGAGGTAATTTTCAATACTCAAACTCTTAAGTTCTGTTGTGATCACAAGCAACATCAGTAAGTTTACTAGAATTATTCCCTCCTCATGCACATTCAGTATCGCTTTTCGTTTTCTGCAACCAGAGAACCAAGATTATTACTGTTACTAGGTTAATGTAATCGAGAAACATCACCCATTGAGATGCTGAGCTATACTCAAGGAAGGATAGTTTAAAAGGAATGATGCCAAGTTATAAAAATTAAGGTTGACACAAACTAACAGAAGACATATGTTTCGTATTTAAATACCATAAACAAATAAACTCATAAAAAAATATTCAGTGTCGAAATTTTAGTGAGGCAACTGCCTCACTTGCCTCAAGGGTAGTTACGGCCTTGTTATTGTCTCCTTGCACCAAATTTGATTTAAAAGTAGGCGATTTTAAGTTTTTATTCTATCAATTTCTTTTTGACAACAGGATACATTGTTTGTGTAAACAGATAGAAGCATGTTACACAATCTTGTTTATACAGTCATGCTGAGACATAATAATTCATGTTATATATAGTGGAAACGACGTTTTGTATTAACTTGGTTTAGGGCTGAAGGAATTACAAAACAATAAATAATATGAAATTCACGTTTTTATTATTGAAGTTAATTATATATTCAAAGTTTTTGTTTGTGTTTGTTATCACGTGCTTATAACCGATATTAGATAAAGCATGAGAATGCAATGATCGTAAATTAATCTAAAAGTTAACGCATTGTATCAAATAGATGCAGATCGATGCACGTTCAACTAAGTGTTTTATCAATACACAATCCCTTTTTAATTAATGGGATTAAATAGTTTCTATTCATATTTGGTTAAAAAAAAAAAAAAAGTTCAGCAGTAGCTGTATGATTGCAGATTGTCAATGAGACAACTCTCCCAGTGACTAGCTGCATTTTAACTGGTCCTTTTGGCTCTTTTTCGTAACGATATTTTTACAACCTTTTTAAGGCTATTTTCTGACACATAATTTGAATACACAATCATAAAG
Source organism: Mytilus galloprovincialis (assembly GCA_037788925.1). NCBI lineage: Eukaryota > Metazoa > Mollusca > Bivalvia > Mytilida > Mytilidae > Mytilus > Mytilus galloprovincialis. Next base: position 574,440 of record JAWDJN010000016.1, read on the forward strand.
GAGAACAATTCCATTTCGTCGCACTTTAACAGTGCATAAAACAGCATAAAGAATACACCACTGAATTCGACCACTTGATACGACAAGTTAAAATCAGATATTATAGATTTTTCTTCAAAACCAAGTTTCTGTTATTAATTTCGTAAAAACTAAATATACGAAAAATGTGTGCGCACAATACATTAGAAAGTTTTAAGACACGTTTTACCATGATGATATAAATTTACATTCGCCGTCAAAAAGAAACTTGTTGATGACTAAAATAATCGAAACTAACATATATCTAAATACAACAGTATTCTTGTATAAAATGAAAATAAACTGCTGTTTATAGAATTGCCTTGTCATTTTATTTCATCCCAAGCTCTTCAACTGAGTTAAAATTCATTGAACCGAAACATTATTAAATAAAAAGTCAATAGTTTCTTCACAAAACGATAAAAATTATTAGCTTTGAACAGGTACTTGTATAAAAATTAACATGTCAGCTTCAGGCTATATACCTGTGGATATTCGAGGTGGATGTATGGTGGAAACGATGCTTGAAGCTTGTATTATTTTATTAAAAACAGGAAAGGGTCAATAAATATGACATTTCCGAGATTTTATTTTCAGACATGATTTAAGTTCGTTGTCATAACGTAGATACAAACAAAATGTAGGATCTGCTTTTGAAATGACGCTTTCTCACTATCTTCGTTCAACCGTATAAGTTACTGTATGGCTTTTATCAATTAGCTAAACTCATATCGTATAGTAGCTTATTAACTTCAATAGAATTGAGAATGAAAACGGGAAATGTGTTATAAAAAGAGACAACAACCCGACAAAAGAGCAGAAAAACAACCTATGGTCACCGATGGGTCTTAAACGCAAAGGGGGGGGGGGGTATTCAATACAATAATGTTATAACTATATATAGTTTAGCGAAAAGAACGTCACACAAAACTCCGTAACATATAAATAAACCAAAATTGAAAAAAACCACACACACACATAAGACTAACAAAATTTCTGTGTCATATTTTATCTCGTGGATAGCAAGAAACGACTATATCATAATTACAAGTAATTTGTTCCTGACTTAAAAGCACAACACAAGACTGTGTTAAAATTAGTAGGAAAATGCTTCCCTGTACATTGGCCATGAAACTTATCTACAAAATACAAAAAATCTAAAGTACTGATTTGAAGATAAGTTATCTACCAGTACATATCGAACATACATATGAAAATAAGAAAAATGTGATATGATTGCCAATAAGACAACTGTCCACCAAAGTTCAAACGAAAAAAAGTAAAATCACAAAAATATTGAACTCCGAGGAAAATTCAAAACGAAAAGTCCGTAATCAAATGGCAATATCAAATGATAAAACACATCAAACGAATGGATACATGTAACAACTGTCATATTTCTGACTTGATGTAGGTGGTCGTATCCAACTATAGCGGACAAGCGTACGGTCTTCAACATTGAGGAAAAAACATACCGTACGTATAGTCTGATATAAAGGCCCCAACTATAAAAAAAATATGGAATTATTCAATTGATAAAACTAACGACTTCATTTATAACAAAAGAATTTACGAAAAACAAATCAGAACTCGCGGAATTGTGCTGTTATCCTCACTCAAAGTGAGTGTAAATTTAATAGTTATTAACTGTCAATGAATTTTAAAATTGAATTAAACGACAGACATTCCGAATTCTCGAGGTACCTGTTATATATATATATGTCGTGTACAAGTTGCAATTTTGTACAGGTTATAACATGTACAAAAATTTTGTACATGTTATAATTTGTACAATGCAAAAATACAAGTTATAACATGTACAAAAGTGCCTCATACATGTTGTAACATGTACAAAATATTGCTTGAAAATGGTTTTAACTTGTACAAAATTTGAAACAAAAAATATGTTTTTTTTATTACAACACATGCCATTAACATCAATGCTATTCAATCATTTTTTTTGTTTTATATATTGTCCATTCGTGTTAGTCTGATACCTTTTTGATACAGTTAATGACCAGTTTAATAGGGTATTTTTATAATTACTTCATACCTTAAAGACTTTAAAAATACACATGTAGTCAATAAACATTATTCGGTATTCTTACCTGGCATTTAAACAGAAGGAGACTTAAAAGCAATATTTGAAGCAAGTTCTGTATTCAATAATAATGATCGTGAAGACCATTTTACCAAGACAGAACATAATACCGACACTGAAATTGAAACTGACAAGATAAGGTCAGAGACGGACATTAATACTGACACAATCACTAAAACTGATGGTGAAACAAATGGTCATGATTCAGCAGACAGCAATGAACAACAATTGAGTAAGAAACAGAAACAATGGTAATTGAATGAAATGATGTGACGCTTACATGGTCGGTGAGGAGGTTTCAGCATGACATCTACTGGTAAACTACCCCGAAAGAGGGCACTTCCTGGTGGGGATATTGTTGCTGTCAATACCAGTGAGGGTTTTATTTGAAATTGTAAATATTGACATCAAGTGATCACGAACGAGGGACCTATCTGGCCAGCAGGTACAAGCTGATGCCTTGATAAAAACTGAAAAACTTGATTAACTGTTATTTCCCAAGGTGATAACGTAAGCATTCCTATTCCGTCCATTAATATGGGTCCTGCCGATGAGAAAAACAGAACAGGCGTTGTGATGAATATGAATGAACATGGCAACTATAAAATTGGAACTAAAGACTTAGTTGGACAAATGTATGAAAATTAGGTATTTTATGCATGCTGTAGATAATGCAGCTTTTTTTGCATTTGATTATTGTTCTTTAATATTTGATAATTTCAATCGGGAATGTATATTATGCTTTATTATTATTTTAAATTTTGTACAGGTTAAAACCATTTTTAAGCAATATTTTGTACATGTTATAACATGTACGAGGTACTTTTGTACATGTTATAACTTGTATTTTGGCATTGTACAAATTATAACATGTACAATATTTTTGTACATGTTATAACCTGTACAAAATTGCAACTTGTACACGACATATACACACATAAAAATAATAAATAAAAGAATCGTAAGACAGCGACCTTTCGGCCAAATGTGTTAGTTGAACTAAAATTTCAAATACATTTCAGTCAGTTTGATGATCAATCCATTTTGAATAAGAAAATCTAATTTATTTATATGCATTTTTCATTTACCAATTTGGGTCAAACATCTTGCGCCGTTTTAATGTTTCAACTAGGACTTATGTATTCACTAACTCCGGTCTTCAATTAATTTTACAAATTGCAACTGGCACTTTGGGCGCCGTAAACAACTCGTAAACATAAAAGAGAGGAAGTGTACCCAATTTCCTTTTAGTCACGTTTGTATCTACCTATTGACTAAATGTCTGCATAATAATAGTAAGATTCAGAGATCAGGGGGCTCTCACCATTACCCTGTGTCCTTTGTCCTAAAATTTTAACATATTGGCTGAAAATTAGTTTTTTTAGCTCACCTGGCCCGAAGGCTCAAGTGAGCTTTCTCATTACTTTACGTCCGGCGTCTGTCGACGTCGTCGTTATTGTTGAGAAAAATCTCCTCCTCTGAAACTACTGGGCCAAAATAAACCAAACTTGGCCACACTCATCATTATGGTATCTAGTTTAACCAGGTGCTTCGCAGGGCGCAGCTTTATACGACCGCAGAGGTCGAACCCTGAACAGTTGGGGCAAGTATGGACAAAACATGCAAGCGTGATACAGCTCTGAATTTGGATTGTGATCAAATTTTTGACATTACATGTTTTTTTTTACACAAAACAAATGTCAAGATTTTACAAATCAATTAAAGATTTCTTCTTCAAACTTATCTAAATCTAAAATTACCGGTAAATAGTTGACACAGCATAGGTTTCTGACACAGAATGAATGTGGTCTAATGAACTTAAAAACATTTTTTGCCTTTGAGCAATTCACTATGCTGTTGAATATTAATCCTCTCAAAAAAATGTTTGAAGAAATTTTCTGTTTATTTATGAAATCTGAAATGAGAAAAATTTAACCCCCCCCCCCCAATTTTTTTCACATCCCCGTTTCCCTTTTTCCAAAACTGATATCAATTCAAATTTCTAATGGAGTTTGCAACAATAACTACTCTTTTAAATACATCATCAAATATTAAAATGTAAAATAAAGTGCTTGTTATCACTGAATGGTAAAGATTGGTTGGTAGTAAAAGTGAATATACATTGTTTATTGTATAAAACAATAAAAAAAACTTCATCAGCAACATTTTATATTGGCAAATTTCCAATGAAGTTATTTACATAAAGTAATTGGCAAATAAAAATAGAAATGACATCATAGTCATGTCTGGCAAATTTCCAACATATATTATCAACTACTATTCTATACAAAGAAAGATAACTCCAATTGAAAATTAATTGCTATTGCACAATATTGTGCAATTAGATATTTCTTGTTATTGTGCAATACTGTGCAATTGAAAATTTCTTGCTATTGCACAATACTTGATATGGAATCCTGATTTGGACCAACTTGAAAACTGAGCCCATAATCAAAAATCTAAGTACATGTTTAGATTCAGCATATCAAAAGAGCCCAGGAATTTAATTTTTGTTAAAATCAAACTTAGTTTTATTTTGGACCCTTTGGACTTTAATGTAGACCAATTTGAAAACGGGACCAAAAATTAAGAATCTACATACACAGTTAGATTTGGCATATCAAAGAACCCCAATTATTCAATTTTTGATGAAATCAAACAAAGTTTAATTTTGGACCCTGATTTGGACCAACTTGAAAACTGGGCCAATAATCAAAAATATAAGTACATTTTTAGATTCAGAATATTAAAGAACCCCAAGGATTCATTTTTTGTTAAAATCAAACTAAGTTTAATTTTGGACCCTTTGGACTTTAATGTAGACCAATTGGAAAATGGGACCAAAAATTAAGAATCTACATACACAGTTAGATTCGGCATATCAAAGAACCCCAATTATTCAATTTTTGATGAAATCAAACAAAGTTCAATTTTGGACCCTTTGGACCCCTTATTCCTAAACTGTTGGGACCAAAACTCCCAACATCAAACCCAACCTTCCTTTTATGGTCATAAACCTTGTGTTTAAATTTCATAGATTTCTATTAATTTATACTAAAGTTATGGTGCAACCAGATGCTCCGCAGGGCGCAGCTTTATACGACTGCAGAGGTTGAACCCTGAACGGTTGGGGCAAGTATGGACACAACTTTCAAGCTGGATTCAGCTCTAAATTTGGACTGTGATTAAATAGTTGACGCAGCATAGGTTTCTGACACAGAATGAATGTGGTCTAATGAACTTAAAATGTTTGTTTTGCCTTTGAGCAATTCACTATGCTGCTGAATATTAATCCTCTCAAAAAAATTGAAAATTGAGCTTCTTGCTCGGCAAAGGCTATCTTTGATCTAGCGGACTCTGCCTCGGCACGCTTTCTCCTAGCTAAGCTCGACATGTCGGAGCCGTGTGAGCTCCCACTGTGCGAGGTGGTCTTGCCCTTAGATGTCCTCGTTTTTGTTGATTGAGCCTTTGTCAAGGTAAGGCGATGCTCGTGCAATTTTTCAATTGCTAGGTCGACTTTAGACATTCGGATATCCGTTGAGAATTTGCACGTATCAATGTCTTGATACATCATAAAATATTAAAATGTAAAACAAGTGCTTGTTATCACTGAATGGTAAAGATTGTTTTAATTTATCAGTTGGTAGTAAAAGTGAATATACATTGTATATTGTATAAAACAATGATTTAAGTTGATTCAACTACTATTCTGGACAAAGAAAGATAACTCCAATCAATTGAAAATTTCTTGGTATTGCACAATATTGTGCAATTAGATATTTCTTGCTATTGCACAATTGAAAATATTTGTTATTGCACAATACTGTGCAATTGAAGATTTCTTGCTATTGCACAATACTGTGCAATTGAAGATTTCTTGCTATTGCTGAATACTTTGCAATTGAAAATTTCTTGCTATTGCACAATACTTAATATAATAATTTTGGATCCTGATTTGGACAATCTTGAAAACTGAGCCCATAATCAATAAAGGGCTGCGCTTTAGCGCATGATACGCCCGTTGCTCTTTTAACTCGTCTTTTATGCTTTAAATGAATTTATATGATCAACTAGAAATATATATACAAATCAAAAGGGATGTTACATTAATATATTCACCAAAGTTTCATAAAATCCCCCTTTTTTAAGTATAAAAATTCATTACTTAAGAAAACTTAAAATCTAAAATTTATATAAATGGAAAGGGAGCTTATGTCAATAGATATAAACAATTTATCAAAGTTGCATAAAATTTTGTGAAAGTGTTAGTTATTGTCCCAAAATTGGAAAATCCCCCCTTTTTAAGCATAAAAATTCATAACACGGAAATGTAAAATCTGAAATTTATAAAAATTGAAAGGGAGCTTACATCAATAGATATAAACAATTCATCAAAGTTTCATGGACAGTGGTGAAAGCCTTTTTGAGTTATTGTCCGAAGTGTTGAAAATTCCCCTTTTTTTTTATGAATAAAGCCCCATAAATCCAAAACTTAAAATCTGAAATTTATAAAAATTGAAAGGGAGCTTACATCAATAGATATTAACAATTCACCAAAGTTTCATGGACATTGGTGAAAGACTTTTTGAGTTATTGTCCGAAGTGTTGAAAATCCCCCTTTTTTATGAATAAAGCCCCATAAATCCAAAACTTAAAATCTGAAATTTATAAAAATTAATAGGGAGCTTACATCAATAGATATAAACAATTCACAAATGTTTCATGGACATTGGTGAAAGCCTTTTTGAGTTATTGTCCGAAGTGTTGAAAATCCCCCCTTTTTATGAATAAAGCCCCATAAATCCAAAACTTAAAATCTGAAATTAAAAAAAAACGAAAGGGAGCTTACGTCAATAGATATAAACAATTCACTTAAGTTTCATGGAAATTGGTGAAAGTGTTTTTGAGTTATTGTCCGAAGAGTGGACGACGGACGGACAGACGGACGGACGGACAACGGTATACCATAATACGTCCCGTCTAAAAGACGACGGGCGTATAAAAATCTAAGTACATGTTTAGATTCAGCATATCAAAGAAGCCCAAGAATTCAATTTTTGTTAAAATCAAGCTAAGTTTAATTTTGGACCCTTTGGACCTTTATGTTGACCAATTTGAAAACCAGACCAAAAATTAAGAATCTACATACACAGTTAGAATCGGCATATCAAAGAACCCAAATTATTCAATTTTTGATAAAATCAAACAAAGTTTAATTTTGGACCCCGATTTGGACCAACTTGAAAACTGGGCCAATAATCAAAAATCTAAGTACATTTTTAGATTCAGCATATTTGTCCAGAATCAAACAAAGTTTAATTTTGGACCCTTTGGACCTCAATGTAGACCAATTTGAAAACAGGAACAAAAATTTTATGGTCATAAACCTTGTGTTTAAATTTCATAGATTTCTATTTACTAATACTAAAGTTATGGTGCAAAAACCAAGAAAAATGCTTATTTGTGCCCCTTTTGGCCCCAAATTCCTAAACTGTTCGGACCTCAACTCCCAAAATCAATCCCAAACTTCCTTTTGTGGTCATAAACCATGTGTTTAAATTTCATTGATTTCTAGTTACTTATACTTAGGTTATTGTGCGAAAACCAAGAATAATGCTTATTTGGGCCCTTTTTTGGCCCCTAACTCCTTAACTGTTGGAACCAAAACTCCCAAAATCAATCCCAACCTTCATTTTGTGGTCATAAACCTTCTGTCAAAATTTCATAAATTTCTATTTACTTAGACTAAAGTTATAGTGCGAAAACCAAGAAAATGCTAATTTGGGCCCTTTTTGGCCACTAATTCCTAAAATGTTGGGATCAAAACTCCCAAAACCAATCCCAACCTTCCTTTTGTGATCATAAACCTTGTGTTAAAATTTCATAGATTTCTATTCACTTTTACTAAAGTTAGAGTGCGAAAACTAAAAGTATTTGGACGACGACGACGACGCAGGACGACGATGACGACGCCAACGTAATAGCAATATACGACGAAAAATTAAAATTTTTGCGGTCGTATAAAAACCAAGAATAATGCTTATTTGGGCCCTTTTTGGCCCCTAATTCCTAAACTGTTGGAATCTCAACTCCCAAAATCAATCCCAACCTTCCTTTTGTGGTCATAAACCTTGTGTTAAAATTTCATTGATTTCTATTTACTTATACTAAAGTTATTGTGCGAAAACCAAGAATCATGCTTATTTGGGCCCTTTTTTGGCCCCTAATTCCTAAACTGTTGGAACCAAAACTCCCAAAATCAATCCCAACCTTCCTTTTGTGGTCATAAACCTTGTGTAAAAATTTCATAGATTTCTATTTACTTAAACTAAAGTTATAGTGCGAAAACCAAGAAAATGCTTATTTGGGCCCTTTTTGGCCCCTTATTTCTAAATTGTTGGGACCAAAACTCCCAAAATCAATCCCAACCTTCCTTTTGTGGTCATAAACCTTGTGTTAAAATTTCATAGATTTCTATTCACTTTTACTAAAGTTAGAGAGCGAAAACTAAAAGTATTCGGACGACGACGATGACGACGCCAACGTGATAGCAATATACGACGAAAAATTAAAATTTTTGCGGTCGTATAAAAACCAAGAATAATGCTTATTTGGGCCCCTTTTTGGCCCCTAATTCCTAAACTGTTGGGATCTCAACTCCCAAAATCAATCCCAACCTTCCTTTTGTGGTCATAAACCTTGTGTTAAAATTTCATTGATTTCTATTTACTTATACTAAAGTTATTGTGCGAAAACCAAGAATCATGCTTATTTGTGCCCTTTTTTGGCCCCTAATTCCTAAACTGTTTGGATCAAATCTCCCAAAACATATCCCAACCTTCCTTTTGTGATCATAAACCTTGTGTTAAAATTTCATAGATTTCTATTCACTTTTACTAAAGTTAAAGTGCGAAAACTAAAAGTATTTGGACGACGACGACGACGACCACGCAGGACGACGATGACGACGCCAACGTGATAGCAATATACGACGAAAAATTAAAATTTTTGCGGTCGTATAAAAACCAAGAATAATGCTTATTTGGGCCCCTTTTTGGCCCCTAATTCCTAAACTGTTGGAATCTCAACTCCCAAAATCAATCCCAACCTTCCTTTTGTGGTCATAAACCTTGTTTTAAAATTTCATTGATTTCTATTTACTTATACTAAAGTTATTGTGCGAAAACCAAGAATCATGCTTATTTGGGCCTTTTTTGGCCCCTAATTCCTAAACTGTTGGAACCAAAACTCCCAAAATCAATCCCAACCTTCCTTTTGTGGTCACAAACCTTGTGTCAAAATTTCATAGATTTCTATGATCTTCTATTTACTTAAACTAAAGTTATAGAGCGAAAACCAAGAAAATGCTTATTTGGGCCCTTTTTGGCGCCTTATTCCTAAATTGTTGGGACCAAAACTCCCAAAATCAATCCCAACCTTCCTTTTGTGGTCATAAACCTTGTGTTAAAATTTCATAGATTTCTATTCACTTTTACTAAAGTTAGAGAGCGAAAACTAAAAGTATTCGGACGACGACGACGCCAAAGTCATACCAATATACGACCAAAAATTTTTCAATTTTTGCGGTCGTATAAAAACCAAAGCTTTTAGAGCAAATCTGACATGGGGTAAAATTGTTAATCGGGTCAAGATCTATCTGCCTTGTTATTTTCAGATGAATTGGAATACTTGTTGTTGGGTTGCTGCCCCTGAATTGGTAATTTTAAGGAAATTGTGCCGTTTTGGGATATCATCTTGAATATTATTATAGATAGAGATAAACTGTAAACACCAATAATGTTCAGCAGAGTAAGATTTACAAAGTCAACATGACCAAACATGGTAAATCAACTAAGAAATATTAAAAATCTCAGAAAAAAATCTTAGACCAGATTTGATAACCTATTCGACAAAACATTTGTTTTGACAGATTTATTTTCTTCAAAATTCATAGAAAAACAATTTTGAGAAGAAAATCAACATGATCACAGAAACGATATGATATATACACATGGAAAAAAGTATTGCAACACCTTGATTTTTTAAAATTCGAAAAATCCATCTCTTATTTTGGATGGAATATGATAAAATATTTGTAAAATAATATTGAAACCTTGGCATTAACACGAACCAAAAATTAATGAAAAAAAAAGTTTTATCTAACCAAAATTTTTATAACAAAATGAAGTGTTTTTGGTACAAAAAAATGCATTTTACAACTTTTGCTGTAGTCGAACTTTACAATGTCAGACATTTCAAAATTAATCTTTAGATGATTGTTCACATCATGGTTGATCGTTATACGCCAAAGAATTAGTACTTTGTGTGCAGCCTCCATTCAAACGGATAACCGTATCTTGACGTCTTCTGATTCCTGCAATATGTCGACTAATTTGTTGCTAAGGTAGCAGCAACCATTCTTGACGAATGGTATTGTTTATTTCATGACGTGTTTGAACTGGGATGTCCTTTCGTGCACTTTACGGCCAATAGTGTACCATATTTGCTCGATATGGTTCAAATTCGGACTACAATTGGGCCAAGGAAGATAAACCGAATTCCATTGGAACAATGGATCTTCCTCCACAACGCTAATTTCGAACTTTGGCGAGCTCTGCACTATATTGGATACGCGAATCTGTGTGTCTGTTCGTAGGCAAAGGTCCCCGAAATGGTATTATCGCACGACAACCAGTAGCGATGAGCCAATCTCGAACAGTTCTTGTTTAAAGGCTCCTGTATGGTCATCACTCTCTTTTTATGATTGTATTGTTTGCAATGGTTTTCCTTCTGACCAACCTTCATTATGCTTGATTTTCACTAGCAGATGTTATAGGGGGTCTTCTTGACCTCGGAAGGTCTTTAACATCGTTTCTTGACTGATTTTTATTCTCAAACGACTTATAGTGGAATGGTGATGACCAACAATACGTGCAATTGTGACAGCGACATACCTGCTTCCCTCATGTTGATTATCTGCCATATTGCTGCAGTTATGAGTTGTGGATGACCAATTACAAGGTCTCATTCACATAAATTTATAAACTTGGTTATTTTAAGTGTTGAAAACAATGAGGATAAAAACAGCTGTTTTAGTGTTTACGAGTACAGTAGCTGCATGTGCAGATAAGAACTGATAGAGTCGATATCTATTGATTAAATATAAATAATGTTTAATTAGTTCTATTTCAACAAATTATTTAACAAAAAAATTAAAAGTGTTTTTTTAATTTGAATTTCAATTTGGTGTTGCAATACTTTTTCCATGTGTATATGTTACACAGAATTCAACATTGTCAAACAAAAACATTATCACTTTTATACTACAACTAGAAATGTACTGTTTACTATAATAATTACTTGGTATATATATTCTAATTCAATAAAAACAAACACTACTGATGTTATCTTCTCTTGATCCTCAAGCAATATCAAATGATATCAGTGCCTTATATTTATTGAGAACACTCTGACATGAACAGAATAGCTTTATATATTTAATAGTGTGTGCCGAACTTTTACAGCATATTATTTTGTTTTTTGTAAAACATGTACAATATTGCAATGATTTTTTCTTCTCGCAATATCTAGGGGTGTTAGTCCTTCCCTTTTGAGGTTAACGTCTGCATCATTCTTTAATAACAATTCAACAGTTTTTGCATGTCCGTAAAAACAAGCTATAAATAAAGGAGACTCTCCTGTAATCTTACACTTATTAATGTCAGCCTTTTTGGTTATTAACATCTGTACTACTTCAGTATGTCCATTCTGACTAGCCATGAACAGAGGTGATGCTCCGTCATTATCTCTACACTTATTAATGTCAGCATTATTGGTTATCAACATCTGTACTACTTCAGTATGTCCATTCTTACAAGCCATAAACAGAGGTGATGCTCCATCATTATCTCTACAATTATTAATGTCAGCATTATTGGTTATTAACATCTTTACTACTTCAGTATGTCCATTCTGACAAGCCATGAACAGAGGTGATGCTCCATCATTATCTCTACACTTATTAATGTCAGCATTATTGGTTATTAACATCTTTACTACTTTGGTATGTCCGTTCTGACAAGCCATAAACAGAGGTGATGCTCCATCATTATCTCTACACTTATTAATGTTAGCATTATTGGTTATTAACATCTCTACTACTTCAGTATGTCCTCCCTGACAAGCAATGGACAGAGGTGATGCTCCAGTATCACTACACTTATTAATGTCAGCATTATTGGTTATTAACATCTGTACTACTTCAGTATGTCCTTCATGACAAGCAATGGACAGAGGTGATGCTCCAGTATCACTACACTTATTAATGTCAGCATTATTGGTTATTAACATCTTTACTTCTTCAGTATGTCCATTCTTACAAGCCATGAACAGAGATGATGCTCCAGTATCTCTACACTTATTAATGTCAGCATTATTCGTTATTAACATCTTTACTACTTCAGTATGTCCTTCCTGACTAGCCATGAACAGAGGTGATGCTCCATCATTATCTCTACACTTATTGATGTCAGCATTATTGGTTATTAACATCTGTACTACTTCAGTATGTTCATTATGACTAGCCATGAACAGAGGTGATGCTCCATCATTATCTCTACACTTATTAATGTCAGCATTATTCGATATTAACATCTTTACTACTTCAGTATGTCCATTCTGACAAGCCAGGAACAGAGGTGATGCTCCATCATTATCTGTACACTTATTAATGTCAGCATTGTTCGTTATTAACATCTTTACTACTTCAGTATGTCCATTCTGACAAGCCATGAACAGAGGTGATGCTCCATCATTATCTCTACACTTACTAATGTCAGCATTATTCGTTATTAACATCTTTACTACTTCAGTATGTCCTTCCTGACAAGCCATGAACAGAGGTGATGCTCCAGTATCTCTACACTTATTAATGTCAGCATTATTCGTTATTAACATCTTTACTACTTCAGTATGTCCATTCTGACAAGCCATGAACAGAGGTGATGCTCCATTATTATCTCTACACTTATTAATGTCAGCATTATTGGTTATTAACATCTGCACTACTTCAGTATGTCCTTCCTGACAAGCCACGGATAGAGGTGATGCTCCATCATCACGACAATGGTTTACATTACCGATATAATGATGTAAACACCATGTAACCAGATCAATATATCCTATATAAGAGCACTCTATTAATGAAGTGCTATTGCTTTTTGTGTCATATATACTAGCCAATTGTTCTTGTTGTGATATTTGTAAACCTTTTACATGTACAAGAAACCTATGTGTGAAGATAGGATCGTCCATATTGATATTACAGAAGACATCTTCTACCCTTCCTTTCAACCAGTCATCTACCAGTCTTTTTATGTACATTTGCTGATATCTTTTCGGTACAGTTATTATGAATTCATCACTACTGCTTTCTTTTTCAAATAAAAACCTTTCACGAATAAAAATATATGAAGCATTTTTAATTAAACAATATATCATAGCACTGCCAAAGTAATAAGCAAGAAAGTCAAACAGCTTGTCATGAATAGTTCTGTACACGTCATCATCCTTTCTGATAAACGTATCAGTTAGTGAATCCAGCTCATCACGAAGTACCAATCGAGATGTACCTTTCACCACTTTACAAGCTTCATATGTGTTCTTTATAATTGTTTTGATATCTTTATCGACATCTTCTGTGAGCCATTCTTCTTTAATATGGTTGTTAAACATGACACATAGAGCAAGTGCACAGTATTTGACATGTGCTCCTTCTAGCTGTAATTTATTGATCTCTTCTTTGTAAACTGAAAATGGATTTTTAAAGAACTGTAACATTTTCAGTTTTGTGTTTTTGCTGTATAATTTGCATAAAAGAGGAAAACAGTCAAACATGTGATTAAATTCCGTGATTTTAGAAGCGTTTGTCTTCAAGTAAAGTTTAGCAATTAATTGTTTTTCTGTTTGTGATAAACGTAGATCCTCAGACAAAAGATTACATTCACAGGATTGATAAAATGACAAAGATTTCATTTTTTCATCTTTGTAAACCTGTAGTCTACAAGACATAATTAATTTAAACAGTTTCTTTTCAACTAATGATTTAATTTTTTCCATCTGATTTTTCCAGCTTTCAAATTTCATAGGATTTATGGTATATGTCCCGCAAAAGTCATCAACAACAAACATGATTTGTTTACTTGGATTGTACCAATGGATAATATCTTCAGGATTTGCTACCGGTATGATCTCAAAACTTTCTTGCATTTGAAGAGCAACATGACGCACCAACGAAGATTTTCCTGTTCCCGAACTTCCTGTGACAACAACGCAACCATTTTCTTTGATACGTTTTAATACACTCTTTGCTCCATTTGTTTCTATAAACATTTTATCATCTTCTGCCCAAATTTCCAATTCCTCTTTAATTTGACCTTAAAATTGAAAAAAATAATATTTCTGTTAAATATTTACAGTTACTTCCAGACTGACTACTGTGACCTTGCCATAATGACCTGAAATTTATAAAATTAACAAAATTTTTGTCTTGAGCTTACCTGATGAACGTTATTCCTACGTAAAAGAAATATGTTTCCGATCCAGACAATTTCTTGTCATAGAATTAACTTTAACAGGAATCTCAAGAACTAAAATTTTGGAAAAATTAAAAGTAAAACAGGTGTTTTTTTTTTCATTCAATGTTGTGTACAACTTGTTCTTGTGTTGTTCTATTGCATCACTGATTCAGGAAAGGGAAAGAATGCCCCCTCATCAAAATGTTTAATCATGCTACATTCTGTATATTCCTGTCAAAAGTAAGGAGCGTAATTCAGTAGTTGTTCTTATACTTTATATCATACCTGTTTTTCGTTTGTTGTATGTGCAAAAGTCATGCAGTTGTTTTTTTTTTTTTTATTTTCTAATTTGAGTTTTTTTCTTTCAGTATTTGGTTTTAGCATTGTTACAGACTAAATAGGACCTAGTATTGTTAACGACTAATTCATTATGGTCTCTGGTGGATAGTTGTATCATTGGCAATCATACCACATCCATCGCCTTATTTTATTTTAGATACAAGCCTTGGTCAACTTGGCCAGAGGGAGTTGGCACTTAAGTTTTAGCAAATGACTACAATTCATCAACCTGAAATTAATAATCAATCCTGAACTGTACAAATGTCCCTGACATTATATGTCACTATGGTACAAGAGAAAAAATAGTCTCATAACTCCTTTTTTTTAAATATCCAATTCAAATTGACAGTACAAAGTGATCAACAAAACATGATGGCAGCAAATGCTACCAAATATGAGATTTTTCATCAAGACAGACTCGAATGATTTACGTTCACAAGGCTTTATTGTCACAGTACTAAAATATTCCCGCTGCTTGATACAAACGTAAAGGCTGAACCCTGAACAGTTTAGGCAAGTATGGATACAATATTCAAACTTGATACAGCTCTCAATTTGGATTAAGATTATATATTTAACATAGAATATGTTTCTAACACCAAATGAATGTTGTCTAAGAACTTAAAAATGAAATTGGACAATTACTTGTTTTAGTTCAAAATCCTAAATCTAAATTCATTGTACGATTCGGCATATAAAAAAAATGAATTTCAAATTTTGACGAAAAAAAAAACACGGTTTGATCTAGCAAATAAAAACCAGATGCACCGCAGGGCGCAGCTTTATACCACCGCAGAGGTTGAACAACATTCAAGCCGGATTCAGCTCTAAATTTGGATTGTGATTAAATAGTTGACACAGCATAGGTTTCGGACACAGAATGAATGTGGTCTAATGAACTTAAAATATTTTTTTGCCTTTGAGCAATTCACTATGCTGTTGAATATTAATCCTCTCAAAAAAATGTTTGAAGAAATTTTCTTTTATTTTTTTATGAAATCTGAAATGAGAAAACTTTAACCCCCTCTTTCCCTTTTTCCAAAACTGATCTCAATTCAAATTTCTAATGGAGTTTGCAACAATAACTACTCATTTAAATACATCATAAAATATTAAAATGTAACATAAGGTGCTTGTTATCACTGAATGACTGAATGGTAAAGATTGTTTTAATTGATCAGTTGGTAGTAAAAGTGAATATACATTGTTTATTGTATAAAACAATGATTTAAGTTGATTAAACTACTATTCTGGACAAAGAAAGATAACTCCAATCAATTGAAAATTTCTTGCTATTGCACAATACTGTGCAATTGAAGATTTCTTGCTATTGCACAATACTGTGCAATTGAAGATTTCTTGCTATTGCTGAATACTGTGCAATTGAAAATTTCTTGCTATTGCACAATACTTAACATAATAATTTTGGATCCTGATTTGAACCAACTTGAAAACTGGGCCCATAATCAAAAATCTAAGTACATGTTTAGATTCAGCATATCAAAAAAGCCCAAGAATTCAATTTTTGTTACAATCAAACTTAGTTTAATTTTGGACACTTTGGTCTTTAATGTAGACCAATTTGAAAACGGGACCAAAAATTAAGAATCTACATACACAGTTAGATTCAACATATCACAGAACCCCAATTATTCAATTTTTGATGAAATCAAACAAAGTTCAATTTTGGACCCTGTGGGCCCCTTTTTCCTAAACTGTTGGGACCAAAACTCCCAAAATCAAACCAAACCTTCCTTTAGTGATCATAAACCTTGTGTTTAAATTTCATAGATTTCTATTTACTTATACTAAAGTTATGGTGCAAAAACCAAGAATAATGCTTACTTTGGCCCCTTTTTGGCCCTTAATTCCTAAACTGTTCAAACCTCAACTCCCAAAATCAATCCCAACCTTCCTTTTGTGGTCATAAACCTTGTGTTTAAATTTCATTGATTTCTATATACTTTTACTAAAGTTATTGTGCGAAAACCAAGAATAATGCTTATTTGGGCCCTTTTTTGGCCCCTAATTCCTAAACTGTTTGAACTAAAACTCCCAAAATCAATCCTAACCTTCCTTTTGTGGTCATAAACCTTGTGTCAAAATTTCATAGATTTTTATTTACTTTAACTAAAGTTATAGTGCGAAAACCAAGAAAATGCTTATTTGGGCCCTTTTTGGCCCCTAATTCCTAAAATATTGGGACCAAAACTCCCAAAATCAATCCCAACTTTCCTTTTGTGGTCATAAACCTTGTGTTAAAATTTCATAGATTTCTATTCACTTTACCTTAAGTTAAAGTGTGAAAACTAAAAGTATTCACAAGACGTCGACAACGACGACGACGCAGACGACAACGCCAACGTGATACCAATATACGACCAAAATTTTTTTAATTTTTGCGGTCTTATAAAAACCCATGAATTCAAGATTTTGAATTAAACCTCATTGAAATTGGGTTCTAGGTTAGTGGAGGATTAAGCAATCACAGACATGTAAACCCGGCCAAATTCTCTCTCTCTATATTTATATATTTATATAGGTATGTGCCTGACCCAAAGCAGGGGCCTCTAGTTCAGTGGTTGTCGTTGGTTGCTGTCAGTCTGTTTTGTTTTGTTTGTTTCTATTGTTTTGTTATAAATCAGGTTATTTTTCTTATTATTTAGTTTGTTTAACATTTTGTCATGTCCGGGTCTTTTATATCTGCTTTTACAGATTGAAATTTGCTTATTGTTACATAACAGCAGAACAGTGACCTTATGTTGCTTAATCCGAAATCTCGCAGATAGTTATCTCTTATGGGCAATCAGACTACATCTCTGTATACTATATCAATCACAAAAAAACTTTGACTTTTGAACCATGGCGTAAAGGTCAGTTGAACCCTGCCTCACTGAAATATACTCTTCAAGGATTTATAACTTACCAAAAAAAGTGGTTTTCGTTGGTTGCTGCCAGTCTGTTTTGTTTTGTTTGCTTCTATTGTTTTGTTATTATTTAGTTTGTTTTACATTTTGTCATGTCTGGGTCATTTATAGCTGCTTTTACAGGTTGACAATAAAACACATACCTCTGATGTTCAATGGAATTGGACGTCTATATTCTTCCATCTCTTTCTGTAATTGTTTGATTTCCAGCATAATTTCCTGATTTGACTGATCTAAGATTTTAACCTTTAACTCTTGGCACTCTTGATTCATTGGCTGACCACCTAATCTACTTACAGCCTACAAATAGATTTGATTTAAAACATTATACTAGTAAACAATCAAAATAACATTAGCTAATGTCAACAGTACCTGACATACTGGTAATTCTATCATGTGGTTTGAGTTATCCAGTGTATATGGCACTTAATGTTCTCATAAAATTGAGAATGGAAATGGGGAATGTGCCAAAGAGACAACAACCTGACCATAGAAAAAAAAACAACAGCAGAAGGTCACCAATAGGTCTTCAATGTAGCGAGAAATTCCCGCACCCGGAGGCGTCCTTCAACTGGCCCCTAAACAAATATATACTAGTTCAGTGATAATGAACGCCATACTAATTTCCAAATTGTACACAAGAAACTCTAATTAAAATAATACAAGACTAACAAAGGCCAGAGGCTCCTGACTTGGGACAGGCGCAAAAATGCGGCGGGGTTAAACATGTTTGTGAGATCTCAACCCTCCCCCTATACCTCTAGCCAATGTAGAAAAGTAAACGCATAACAATACGCACATTAAAATTCAGTTCAAGAGAAGTCCGAGTCTGATGTCAGAAGATGTAACCAAAGAAAATAAACAAAATGACAATAATACATAAATAACAACAGACTACTTCAATTAAACTGACTGAAAGATTATGATTTCATCATATAAACATCAGGCACAATCCTTCCCTTTAGGGGTTTAGTATCATACCATCATAACATATATGAGAAGAACATAACCCGTGTCATGCCAACAACTGGTTTTTGAATAAATGTGTTTAGTTCCGATGCAAAGACCCTATAAGTGAATCAATATTAACGCCAAAATATGCAATCTTTAATGACCTGACAACAGTATCGTAACTATATCCCTTCTTAATAAGTCTTTTCAAAGGTTTTGTTAGTTTTTGAGGTGAATACGGACACCTTTGTGCTTTATAAAGAATATTTCCATAAACTAGAGGCTCTAAAGAGCCTGTGTCGCTCACCTTGGTCTATGTGCATATTAAACAAAGGACACAAATGGATTCATGACAAAATTGTATTATGGTGATGGTGATGTGTTTGAAGTTCTTACTTTACTGAACGTTCTTGCTTCTTACAATTATATCTATAATGAACTTTGCCTATTAGTAACAGAGAAAAATATTTGGTAAAAATTTACATAAATTTACCAAATTAATGAAAATTGTTAAAAATTGACTATAAACTCCTTAAGGGGTCAATTGACCATTTAGGTCATGACTGACTTATTTGTAGATCTTACTTTGCTGAACATTATCGCTGTTTACAGTTTATCGCTATCTATAATAGTATTCAAGATAATAACCAAAAACGGCAAAATTTCTTTAAAAATTACCAATTGGAGGGCAGCAACCCAACAACCGGTTGTCCAATTCATTTGAATATTTCAGGGCAGATATATATTGACTTGATTAACAGTATAACTCCTTGTCAGATTTGCTCTAAATGATTTGGTTTCAGAGTTATAAGCCAAAATCTACATTTTACCCCTGTTCTATTTTTAGCTGTGGTGGCCATCTTGGTTGGATGACCAGGTCATCGGACACATTTTTCAAACATGATACCCCAAAGATGATTGTGGCCAAGTTTGAATTAATTTGGCCAAATAGTTTCAGAGGAGAAGATTTTTGTAAAAGATAAGTAAGATTTACGAAAAATGGTTAAAAATTGACTATAAAGGGCAACAACTCCTAAAGGGGTCAACTGACCATTTCGGTCATGTTTACTTATTTGTAAATCTTACTTTGATGAACATTATTGCTGTTTACAGTTTATCTCTATCTGTAATAATATTCAAGATAATAACCAATCAAAGTGATGGAAATCACTCATGGAAAGATTAGAAGAGTAGTTTGAATTATTTCATATAGTGGGGAAAAATGAACATTTATAAAGCACTATTGCTGAAAATTGCATTTACAGCAGGTCTTTAGAAGGAAACTTGCTTTTCCAGTATGAGGATAAAATGAGGAGTCAAATTAAATAATATGGGTCTCTTAATTTGCACAATTTTATTTAAACTGCAGTTTATATCTTATCGATATTATGTTGCTGGTTCTGAACATGTAACGTTTCAAAACTAGAGGCTCTAAAGAGCCTGTGTTGCTCACCTTGGTCTATGTGAATATTAAACACAGGACGCAGATGGATTCATGACAAAATTGTGTGATGGTGATGTGTTTGTACATCTTACTTTACTGAACATTCTTGCTGCTTACAATTATTTCTATTTACAATTAACTTGGCCACGTATTTTCAGGAGAAGATTTTTGTAAAGGATTACTAAGATTTACGAAAAATGGTTAAAAATTGACTATCAAGGGCAATAACTCCTAAAGGGGTCAACTAACCATTTCGGTCATGTTGACTTATTGGTAGATCTTACTTTGCTGACATTTATGTTTTTTACAGTTTATCTCTATCTATAATAATATTCAAGATAATAACCAAAAACAGTAAAATTTCCTTAAAATTACCGATTCAGGGGCAGCAACCCAACAACAGGTTGTCCGATTCATCTGAAAATTTCAGGGCAGATAGATCTTGACCTGATAAACTATTTTACTCCATGTCAGATTTGCTCTTAATGCTAATTGGTTTTTGAGTTATAAGCCAAAAACTGAATTTTACTCCTATGTTCTATTTTTAGCCGTGGCAGCCATCTTGGTTGGTTAGCTGGGTCATGCCACACATTTTTAAAACAAGATACCCAAATGATGATTGTGGCCAAGTTTGGTTAAATTTGGCCCAGTAGTTTCAGAGGAGAAGATTTTTGAAAAAGATTACTAAGATATACGAAAAATGGTTAAAAGTTGACTTTAAAAGGCAATAACTCCTAAGGGGGTCAACTGACCATATCAGTCATGTTGACTTATTTGTTAATCTTACTTTGCTGAACATTATTGCTGTTTAAAGTTTATCTCTATCTATAATAATATTCAAGATAATACCCCAAAACAGCAAAATTTCCTTAAAATTATCAATTCAGGGGCAGCAACCCTACAACAGGTTGTCCGATTCATCTGAAAATTTCAGGGCAGATAGATCTTGACCTGATAAACTATTTTACTCCATGTCAGTTTTGCTCTTAATGCTTTGGTTTTTGAGTTATAAGCCAAAAACTGCATTTTACCCCTATGTTCTATTTTTAGCTGTGGCGGCCATCTTGGTTGATTGACACGGACACATTTTTTAAACTAGATACCCCAATGATGATTGTGGCCAAGTTTGGTTAAATTTGGCCCAGTAGTTTCAGAGGAGAAGATTTTTGTAAAAGTTAACGACGCCGGACGCCGGACGACGACAGACGACGGACGACGGACGCCAAGTGATGAGAAAAGCTCACTTGGCCTTTCGGGCCAGGTGAGCTAAAAACAAAAAAATGCTAAAATTTTTCTAGTAAATGTTACCAACTATCCTTGTAAGACATAAATCTGGACCAACAGCTTAAAACTTTAAAGTGTGAACAAAAAAATTGAAAAATGTTGTTTTGGGGCATTTTGTAAGTTGAAACAGAGGTTATATGGCATTGAAGATTAAAGTTTTAGAGTGCCTTTTGATCAATTTTAAAAGTATTTTTCAACACAGGGCATTGAAAATGTACTTTTTCAACGTAAACCAATTAAAAAACTTATCTTATTGAAATGTGGATTCTTTCTTGATTGCAAAAATATATATTCACTTCTAATAAAAACTCAAATGACTAAAATAGACATAATGATTGATGGGAAATAAACTAATAAACAATGGTTTGTTATAATCAAAAGTTTTAAAATTTTTAAACTGTTTCAAGCCAATTCCTGATAAAAAAAAAGTGTACTAATTTAATTGTTGATTAATTACAGATGATTATTGGAAATCTATCAAGTAAATTATAGGCCTTACTTGAATATCTTTTATTTATTCATATTTATATTCATATTTAATTTTTTTAAGATCTTGTTAATCCATTAATCATTTATCTTTCAGATATAATTTACAGAATCACTTTATGTAATGTAGATCAAAAGTAATTGGCAATAAATAATCTATCATCCTTATAAATATCAAACATCTATGTGTATTCAATTATGAGGTCAAATACTTGTGTATTAAGAATTATATTGAGTGGTCTGTATAATTATGTAAGACTGAGGTTGATAGGTAATGTGGTCAATTTGATTAGCAGTTTAGGAGGTGGGGCATTGTAATTAAAGGTCCACCTTGTCTCTGATTTGTTTAGTGATAATGACAGTTGTCAATCATACTAGTTGAATCAATACCCAGTTACCTAATCAAAATGTTTTTTAAAAAGCCTGCACATCAACACACCTTAATGACATACATTCTTGAATGAACTGCTCCAATAATATACCCAGTTTTTTTTCAGTTTATATGTGTATTATGTGCACATACTTCAGAACCATAGGGAACTATATTTCAGTGTTAATACATTTAGTAACTGTAGCTAACCTGTCCTGTTGTTAGGGAGGCCAGTGCCTAAGTAAAGATTTAGAACAAGTTCTAATCTTTCCAAAAACAGCAAAATTTCCTCAAAATTACCAATTCAGATGCAGCAACCCAACAACGGGTTGACCGATACATCTGAAAATTTTAGGGCAGATAGATCTTGACCTGATAAACATTTTACCCCATGTCAGATTTCCTCTAAATGTTTTGGTTTTTGAGTTATAAGCCAAAAAATGCATTTTACCCCTATGTTCTATTTTCAGCCGTGGCGGCCATCTTGGTTGGTTGACCGGGTCACGCCACACATTTTTTAAACTAGATACCCCAAAGATGATTGTGGCCAAGTTTGGATTAATTTGGCCCATTAGTTTCAGAGGAGAAGATTTTTGTAAAAGATTACTTAGATTTATGAAAAATGGTAAAAAATTGACTATAAAGAGCAATAACTCCTAAAGGGGTCAAGTGACCATTTCGGTCATGTGACTTATTTGTAAATCTAACTTTGCTGAACATTATTGCTGTTTACAGTTTATCTCTATCTATAATAATATTCAAGATAATAACCAAAAACAGCAAAATTTCCTCAAAATTACCAATTCAGGGGCAGTAACCCAACAACGGGTTGACCGATTCATCTGAAAATTTCAGGGCAGATAGATCTTGACCTGATAAACATTTTTACCCATGTCAGATTTCCTCTTAATGCTTTGGTTTTTGAGTTATAAGCCAAAAACTGCATTTTACCCCTATGTTCTATTTTTAGCCGTGGCGGCCATCTTGGTTGGTTGACCGGGTTACACCACACATTTTTCAAACTAGATACCCCAATGATGATTGTGGCCAAGTTTGGTTCAATTTGGCCCAGTAGTTTCAGAGGAGAAGATTTTTGTAAAAGCTAACGACGACGGATGACGACGACGACGGACGCCAAGTGATGAGAAAAGCTCACTTGGCCCTTTGGGCCAGGTGAGCTAGAAATTGGATGCAAAAGACCTGAACGTATTAGAAGTCTGCATGTTGAGCTATATTTACGAATGATGTCCTTATACCGATGATAAAATTTAGTAAATGTTTTGACTAGTTTGTGCTATCGAAAACCCTGGTGTAATAATTTTTAAGTAATACATAAATTTCTCTCGTTAAAATCTAAAACATTGTTACATACACGAGCGAATCGTACAAGTTGAGATATATAAACACCGTAAGATGGTGACAAGGGAACGTCACCATCTAAAAATGGATAATTAACGATAGGAAATGAAAAATCATTTCTTTTATCATAAATTTTAGTATTCAGCTTTCCGTTAGTGATATAGATATCAAGATCAAGGAAAGGGCAGTGGTCATTGTTAGTATTAAAATTGAGAATGGAAATGGGGAATGTGTCAAAGAGACAACAACCCGACCAAATAAAAAACTAGAGGCTCTAAAGAGCCTGTGTCGCTCACCTTGGTCTATGTGCATATTAAACAAAGGACACAAATGGATTCATGACAAAATTGTAGAATTTTTGTGTTTGAAGTTCTTACTTTACTGAACGATTTTGCTTCTTACAATTATATCTATAATGAACTTTGCCTATTAGTAACAGAGAACTATATTTGGTAAAAATTTACATAAATTTACCAAATTAATGAAAATTGTTAAAAATTGACTATAAAGGGCAATAACTCCTTAAGGGGTCAATTGACCATTTAGGTCATGTTGACTTATTTGTAGATCTTACTTTGCTGAACATTATTGCTGTTTACAGTTTATCGCTATCTATAATAGTATTCAAGATAACCAAAAACGGCAAAATTTCTTTAAAAATTACCAATTGGAGGGCAGCAACCCAACAACCAGTTGTCCAATTCATCTGAAAAATTCAGGGCAGATAGATATTGATTTGATTAACAATTTAACTTCTTGTCAGATTTGCTCTAGATGCTTTGGTTTCATAGTTATAAGCCAAAAACTGCATTTTACCCCTATGTTCTATTTTTAGCCGTGGCGGCCATCTTGGTTGAATGGCCAGGTCATCGGACACATTTTTCAAACTAGATACCCCAAAGATGATAGTGGCCTAGTAGTTTCAGTGGAGATTTTGTAAAAGATTACTTAGATTTATGAAAAATGGTTAAAGATTGACTATAAAGGGCAATAACTCCTAAAGGGGTCAACTGAGCATTTTGGTCATGTTGACTTATTTGTAGATCTTACTTTGCTGAACATTATTGCTGTTTACAATTTATCTCTATCTATAATAATATTCAAGATAATAACCAAAAACAGCAAAATTTCCTCAAAATTACCAATTCAGGGGCAGCAACCCAACAACCGATTGACCGATTCATCTGAAAATTTCAGGGCAGATAGATCTTGACCTGATAAACATTTTTATTCCATGTCAGATTTCCTCAAAATGCTTTGGTTTTTGAGTTATAAGCCAAAAACTGCATTTTACCCCTATGTTCTATTTTTAGCGGTGGCGGCCATCTTGGTTGGTTGACCAGGTCACGCCACACATTTTTTAAACTAAATACCCCAAAGATGATTGTGGCCAAGTTTGGATTAATTTGGATCAGTAGTTTCAGAGGAGAAGATTTTTGTAAAAGATTACTTTAATTTACGAAAAATGGTTAAAAATTGACTATAAAGGGCAATAACTCCTAAACGGGTCAACTAACCATTTTGGTCATGTTGACTTATTTGTAGATCTTACTTTGCTGAACATTATTGCTGTTTACAGTTTATCTCTATCTATAATAATATTCAAGATAATAACCAAAAACAGCAAAATTTCCTCAAAATTACCAATTCAGGGGCAGCAACCCAACAACCGATTGACCGATTCATCTGAAAATTTCAGGGCAGATAGATCTTGACCTGATAAACATTTTTATCCCCATGTCAGATTTCCTCAAAATGCTTTGGTTTTTGAGTTATAAGCCAAAAACTGCATTTTACCCCTTTGTTCTATTTTTAGCCGTGGCGGCCATCTTGGTTGGTTGACCAGGTCACGCCACACATTTTTTAAACTAGATACCCCAAAGATGATTGTGGCCAAGTTTGGATTAATTTGGCCCAGTAGTTTCAGAGGAGAAGATTTTTGTAAAAGATTACTTTAATTAACGAAAATTGGTTAAAAATTGACTATAAAGGGCAATAACTCCTAAACAGGTCAACTGACCATTTTGGTCATGTTGACTTATTTGTAGATCTTACTTTGCTGAACATTATTGCTGTTTACAGTTTATCTCTATCTATAATAATATTCAAGATAATAACCAAAAACAGCAAAATTTCCTCAAAATTACCAATTCAGGGGCAGCAACCCAACAACCGATTGACCGATTCATCTGAATATTTCAGGGCAGATAGATCTTGACCTGATAAACATTTTTACCTCTGTCAGATTTGCTCTAAATGCTTTGGTTTTTGAGTTATAAGCCAAAAACTGCATTTTACCCCTATGTTCTATTTTTAGCCGTGGCGGCCATCTTGGTTGGTTGACCAGGTCACGCCACACATTTTTTAAACTAAATACCCCAAAGATGATTGTGGCAAAGTTTGGATTAATTTGGATCAGTAGTTTCAGAGGAGAAGATTTTTGTAAAAGATTACTTTAATTTACGAAAAATGGTTAAAAATTGACTATAAAGGGCAATAACTCCTAAACGGGTCAACTGACCATTTTGGTCATGTTGACTTATTTGTAGATCTTACTTTGCTGAACATTATTGCTGTTTACAGTTTATCTCTATCTATAATAATATTCAAGATAATAACCAAAAACAGCAAAATTTCCTCAAAATTACCAATTCAGGGGCAGCAACCCAACAACCGATTGACCGATTCATCTGAAAATTTCAGGGCAGATAGATCTTGACCTGATAAACATTTTTATCCCCATGTCAGATTTCCTCAAAATGCTTTGGTTTTTGAGTTATAAGCCAAAAACTGCATTTTACCCCTTTGTTCTATTTTTAGCCGTGGCGGCCATCTTGGTTGGTTGACCAGGTCACGCCACACATTTTTTAAACTAGATACCCCAAAGATGATTGTGGCCAAGTTTGGATTAATTTGGCCCAGTAGTTTCAGAGGAGAAGATTTTTGTAAAAGATTACTTTAATTAACGAAAATTGGTTAAAAATTGACTATAAAGGGCAATAACTCCTAAACAGGTCAACTGACCATTTTGGTCATGTTGACTTATTTGTAGATCTTACTTTGCTGAACATTATTGCTGTTTACAGTTTATCTCTATCTATAATAATATTCAAGATAATAACCAAAAACAGCAAAATTTCCTCAAAATTACCAATTCAGGGGCAGCAACCCAACAACCGATTGACCGATTCATCTGAATATTTCAGGGCAGATAGATCTTGACCTGATAAACATTTTTACCTCTGTCAGATTTGCTCTAAATGCTTTGGTTTTTGAGTTATAAGCCAAAAACTGCATTTTACCCCTATGTTCTATTTTTAGCCGTGGCGGCCATCTTGGTTGGTTGACCGGGTCACGCCACACATTTTTTAAACTAGATACCCCAATGATGATTGTGGCCAAGTTTGGTTTGATTTGGCCCAGTAGTTTCAGAGGAGAAGATTTTTGTAAAAGTTAACGACGACGGACGACGACGACGGACGACGGACGACGGACGCCAAGTGATGAGAAAAGCTCACTTGGCCCTTCGGGCCAGGTGAGCTAACAACAGCAGAGGGTCACCAACAGGTCTTCAATGTAGTGAGAAATTCCCGCACCCGGAGGCGTCCTTCAGCTGGCCCCTAAACAAATATATACTAGTCCAGTGATAATGAACGCCATACTAATTTCCAAATTGTACACAAGAAACTAAAATTAAAATAATACAAGACTATCAAAGGTCAGAGGCTCCTGACTTGGGACAGGCGCAAAAATGCGGCGGGGTTAAACATGTTCGTGAGATCTCAACCCTCCCCCTATACCTCTAACCAATGTAGTAAAGTAAAACGCATAACAATACGCACATTAAAATTCAGTTCAAGAGAAATCCGAGTCTGATGTCAGAAGATGTAACCAAAGAAAATAAACAAAATGACAATAATACATAAATAACAACAGACTACTAGCAGTTAACTGACATGCCAGCTCCAGACTTCAATTAAACTGACTGAAAGATTATGATTTCATCATATGAACATCAGGCACAATCCGTCCCGTTAGGGGTTTAGTATCATACCATCATAACATATATGAGAAGAACATAACCTGTGTCATGCCAACAACTGTTTTTAGAATAAATGTGTTTAGTTCCGATGCAAAGACCTTATCAGTGACTCAATATTAACGCCAAAATATGCAATCTTTAATGACTTGACAACAGTATCGTAATCATATCCCTTCTTAATAAGTCTATTCAAAGGTTTTGTAAGTTTCTGAGGTGAATACTGACACCTTTGTGCTTTATAAAGAATATTACCATAAAAAAATGGATTAGCTTTATTTAAAGTAAGTTCAACAGGATAAATTTCTTGTTTCAATCACAGTGTCAAAACTACCCAGGACAAATATTAAACTCTATGGTGCTATTTACAGTATGGTCAAAGTCCATCAAAACACAGGTAAATGTAAGCTTTATTTTAACTTGTATGCAATTGTAGAATATAAGAACACAAACATGTACATGTATTACTATTATCTATTGAGAGATATAAAACATGTTCTACAACTGTTTAGATTAATGGATAAATTTTGTAGATTTGTATGTGTCCAAAAGAGGGACGAAAGATACCAAAGGGACAGTCAAACTCATAAATCTAAAACAAACTGACAATGCCATGGCTAAAAATGAAAAAGACAAACAGAAAAACAATAGTAAACATGACACAACATAGATGAAGTGATGATCAGGATAAAACTATTGTCGAATGTGACATAAATTGTCACTAAAAGTATGGAAATCAAAATACAAAAGGAAAAACATGTACATGGTAATTACAAAATGTGTCATGTGTCATTTTTCAACCAAACAAACTCATCATAGATAACAGAGTTGTATTGTGTTTGCCAGATGAGTGTTTCGTCTTCAAAATACTCATGCAAAGAGACGCATCAATCAAAAAATTAAAAAGGCCAATTGAAATACGAAGTCGAAGTGCATTGAGAATGTTGAGAAACCCCAAAATCTGAAAATTTTTGTCAAATACAGCTGAGGTCATCTATTAATGGGATGGAACATTCATAGTATTTTGAAATATTCATAGGTTTTGAAACTGTATAACTAGTATAACTCTATCAATAATATTTTTTTATAACAGAGACATACTTGTAATTCTATACATTGCTCGATTTGGGATATATTTCATATGCCAAAATGTCAATTTTACCTTGATACGGACCATCATTGAAATTATGTATTATGTAATTTGAAATACAATAGTACCTTAAGGTGAAGTGTATGTAATAAAACTACACAACAGATTTTTTTTAAATTTCACATATGAATTCTGCTTGTAAAGTTACACCAGAAAATAAAATAAAAAGAGGGGGTAGCCATTTTCGTTTTTGAGATACGAGCCGTTGAAATTAACAGCATGACACTCCAAAAATACAATGGATATATAGGGGAAATCATCAAAATTAGCAGATATCTTTACATTATCAAGGTTTTCTATTTTGTTGGTCAACAGAATAAAAAAAAAAAAAAGATATACGATTCAAACATGAAAGACTAATCCATCACTATGATCAGTGCAAAGAAAGTCCTTAGCAACCGTGTTAGTTTTTACGCTAGTCCTTGTTGAAGTTTATTTTTTTGGCCTGAACATTAAAATTATCCAGCGACGTCATTGTCTACAGTAGCGTCGCCACAACTTCTACATTGCAACTCTATTATACCGTACAATGTTGGAGCAATTTCGTGCGTGTGTATTACCCATCTTCCTATGTATTACAAATCATCTAGCGTTATATATTGATAAGGAATTAAACTAACTAATTTTAAAGAATATTTCTGTCGCAAAAAACATGCAAGTTTGTAATTAAATCTTATAACCGCAAATGAAAGAAATTTACCGTAGATTTAAACAATTTAACTTCATCTTTAAACAATTGAACTTCATCTTTAAACAATTGAACTTCATCTTTTCTAAATAAGAGTGGTTTCCGCACCTTTTTTTAATGCTTGCATGGGTTGTTAAATTTTTTTATGAATCAAATATCGAGTTTGAATTTGTCCCGGTTAACACAGTGTTGTAACAGAGACATATATGTGTATATATGTCTCTGGTTGTAAGAATCAATTGATCGGTTTTAATATTAGGATCGGGTATACACCTCGTTTTCAATCTTACTTCTGCATGTTTGCATTTAAAAAAGTAGACCTAATTTCTGCATATTTTCATATTCGTCATTTCTGCATAGTGATAATCTGAGGATTTGCGCACACAATACATGTATAGCCTACATTATAAACTTATTTCATTAGTCTTGTTGACACACATGCTCGTGACGCAACTCTGCAAAAAATATTTTATTTATCAAATTTCCTGTCTTGATTAACTTTCCCT
This sequence comes from Mytilus galloprovincialis, assembly GCA_037788925.1. Lineage (NCBI taxonomy): Eukaryota > Metazoa > Mollusca > Bivalvia > Mytilida > Mytilidae > Mytilus > Mytilus galloprovincialis. The sequence continues at coordinate 604,677 of JAWDJN010000016.1, forward strand.
TTTATTTAACTAAATGACAAAGAATGATGTAATGTTTGCTGAATGGAAAAGCTTCATGCAGTAACATAAGAAAATATTTGTTCGTTCCAGGCATTATTTGTTAAAAATCCACATACACAGATTTAATTTGATTGATTGATTGTTGGTTGCTTAACGGACAGTAGCAAATATTTCATGCATGTTCAGGACGAGAACAAGTTAACAATAAACATGATAAATACAATAGGAAGTTTTGCTCATAACAGAAGCCATCCGGGATAATGGTCTAGGAAATTTGGAGTGCCACTGGAAAATGGGGGTATATTGGATAGGGACAGAAATTTTGCTGTGCACCCTACGGACCCCTCAAAGAGTTGTTGCAAGGGTTCTTAATGTGTAAAGAGCGTGGCCCTCTCTTTACACAAGACATCCAAACAGATGCCCCACTTCACCAAGTGTTTTACAGCTTGTCGGGAGAAGACCAAATGACCATATTTCGTTTCCCCAGTCACCCTTGGGGTAACAAGGATTTAAACAATAAGCATAATGCATACTATGGCTCTTTAACTATTTTGGTTCTTATACATTCGTGGCTTTCAAATGTTCGGCCTTTAGTGTTCCTTATCAAGGTTAATTCAGAAGAGCGCTTTGGACGCTTGAAATTTAAAACATGTTGATTTCAATTAATCTTCAGAATTTTTAAGGCCGCAATGAGGTTAAAAAAAAGTACTCGCTTATACATTTTAACAAAATAGAAAAGATCAGAGTATTTGGTATAACTTCCCGTCACAGATATTTCATATCTGTACATCTAAAATGAAAACATACACCTAATATGATACTTTTGAGATCGACGCACCTAGTGCAATTACGACAGGAACATACATAATATTGTGCATAGGGTATTGCTTTAGCAATGTATATATAGTGTAATGCTTTAAATTTAAATGGTGTAAAATTATTAATATAAAAATGTACCAAAGGCGACCCTATGAGAATGTATCATGTTCGATTCTTTAAAATTTTACCTCATAAAATTGTATAAGAATGTACTCAGTGTAATGCATGGAGATTATTCATAATGTATTGCTACACGGGTTTACCTAGCGTAGTGCCGTACCAATATAGCCTCTGCATAACGCAAATGCATAGCTTTCCTATATATATAATATAGAAAAAATAAGGAGATGTGGTATGACTCCCAGTGAGACAACTACCCGCCACTGGTAAAATGAAGTCGATATAAGCAATAACTATAAATAACCATACTGTTTTCAACAATTGAAGGGGGAAAAAACAATGTGTAGGCCACAAAAGACTCAGCCGACATGAAAAATGGGAAAAAATTCCAACAAGAAAATCAACAGCCTTATTTATAAAAAAAATATTTACGGAAAACAAATACCATGTTGTGATGTGACAACTTTTAAGTTACTGAATATTTTTTTGGGCCTAATTTGTTTTGTTTTTTTTGTTTGTTTTCCGTCTTTGTTCTTCCGACTTGTAAGTGTTGCATGTACTAGTGGTCAAATTATCATCTTGTCTTATCTTTTATATGAATATAAATCATGTCCTAAAATTTTCAATTGCAAAAAATACGAACATGTCAACGTGTTTTTCATCTATAATTAAATTCACATGGTCATTCATTAATTATTCGTAATCTATAAAATATAAAACTTTACGATGAGTAGTGTGTGTTTTCGTTCAAAACTACGTTTTTTTAAAACGATATTGTTGGTTAAATTCAGGTTTAATTTTTTATTAACATGATTAATTTGATATCAATAGAAGTAGAATTATTACATGTTATTTGTTAATAATTTTGTTGTTAGGTGTTTTTACTTTCTGTTGATATCATAAACACGAAATACCTTCTCATACGCGCCTAAGACAAAAATTTATGAAAAATGCTAAAAATTAACTATAAAGGGCAATAACTCCTTAAAGGGTCAATTGACTATTTTGGTCATGAAAACTTATTTGTAGATCTTGTTTTGCTGAACATTATTGCTGCTTACAGTTTATCTCTATCTATAATAATATTCAAGATAATATGTTCTATTTTTAGCCATGGTGGCCATCTTGGTTGGTTGGCCGGGTCACGCCACACATTTTTTAAACTAAATACCCCAAAGATGATTTTGGCCAAGTTTGGATTAATTTGGCCCAGTAGTTTCAGAGGAGAAGATTTTTGTAAAAGATTTCTAAGATTTACGAAAAATGGTTAAAAATTGACTATAAAGGTCAATAACTCCTAAAGGGGTCAACTGACCATTTTGGTCATGTTGACTTATTTGTAAATCTAGCTTTGCTGAACATTATTGCTGTTTGCAGTTTATCTCTATCTATAATAATATTCAAGATAATAACTTACAAGAATGTGTCCACAGTACACGGATGCCCCACTCGCACTATCATTTTCTATGTTTAGTGGACCGTGAAATTGGAATAAATTCTCTAATTTGGCATTAAAATTAGAATGATCTTATCAAAGGGAACATGTATACTAAGTTTCAAGTTGATTGGACTTCTACTTTATCAAAAACTACCTTGACCAAAAACTTTAACCTGAAATTTGCACTATCATTTTCTATGTTCAGTGAACCATAAAATTGGGGTCAAAACTCTAATTTGGCATTTAAATTAGAAAGATCATATCATAGGGCACATGTATACTAAGTTTCAAGTTGATTGGACTTCAACTTCATCAAAAACTACCTTGACCAAAAACTTTAACCTGAAGCGGGACAGACAGACGGACGAACGAACAGACGAACGCACGGACGGACGGACGGACGAACAGACGCACAGACCAGAAAACATAATGCCCCTCTACTATCGTAGGTGGGGCATAATAACAGCAAAAATTCCGTAAAATTACCAATTCAGGGGCAGCAACCCAACAACGGGTTGTCGGATTCAAATGAAAATTTGAGGGCAGAAAGATCTTGACCTGATAAACAATTTTACTCATGTCAGATTTGCTCTAAATGCTTTGGTTTTTGAGTTATAAGCCAAAAACTGCATTTTACCCCTATATTCTATTTTTAGCCATGGTGGCCATCTTGGTTGGTTGGCCGGGTCACGCCACACATTTTTTAAACTAGATACCCCAATGATGATTGTGGCCAAGATTGGTTTAATTTGGCCCAGTAGTTTCAGAGCAGAAGATTTTTGTAAAAGTTAACGACGACGAAGGACAACGGACGCCAAGTGATGGGAAAAGCTCACTTGGCCCTTTGGGCCAGGTGAGCTAAAAATATGATGTCCAATTCTGGATTGGCTATTTTAATAGATTTACTGTCAATTTTAATGATTGTGTTGTTCTTGTATTCAATGTTCTTAATTTTCTGTACACAATCATTTAAATACATGCAATATTCTATAATCATTGATACATATGTAACACTTACATCAGATATATTACTCCATGCTGTATTGAAATCAGCAGTGGCTATTTTGTTACTATCATGATGAGCTAATATATTTCTGTACCATTTAATCCTTGCAAGATCAGCTCCTGGAGTTGTCTCCACTGGTAGTGGAAGTCTGTCGAATCCATTGATTGGCTGAACAATAGATGTCAAGTTTCTAATCAAGCAAATCATCAATGTTACATCAAAAGTTGTTGAATCAGGTACACCTGTAACATCAAAGTATTAGAATAATGCACACAAAAAGTATCAAAATCAAATTAATTAGAAACAGGTACGCCTATAACATCAAACGTGTTACAAACAATTAGCCATTGAACATCTTCAGTTAGTATCGTCCTAAAATTGAGAATTGGGCATTTTGTTAAATAACACTGAAAACAGTCAGGTGTACATTGGCTTACAGATATGTACACTTTTCAATGATTCTATACCATGTATACATGTCCACCAAATACAATATTTGAACAAATATACAATATACAGGTAGTGTCATTAAAATTTAATGATTACATTAGATGTATGTTTCATTATTATATGGTATTTTGATTGACTAACAGCAATCTCGCGTCAATCCTTTTAACACGAGCGAAATAAAGAACTGTGCCTTGGGTGTATGATACTCCGGCACTTTTTCAACGAATAAAATTACTTAACTCCTCAATGTCATATCAAAACGGTATAAAAATAAACAACTTAAGGAAGGTTATTTTGATAGACATAAACCAATCACAAAGATTTAAGTAAATTGCTCAAAGCAATTTTTGAGTTATTGTCCCAAAAATTCCCCTTTTTAATGAATAACATCCTATTCTTTATAAATGTTTGAAGTATTTATAAAAATCAAGAGACCTCATGTCAATAGATATATTCAAGTCACCAAAATTGCATACGAATTGGTTAAATCATTTTATGAGTTATTGTCCGACATGTTGACGACGGACGGACAGACTAACACAACAGATGGACATACAGACAAACAAAGGTGTAGCATAATATGTCCGAAAAACGGTCGTATATTAAAAATCTCACAGTAGTAAGTTCAAGATGGCTTTAGCCAGGGTTGAGCAGAATTGATGGCAAGAAATTGATCACACATGCTTTTTCTATATGCCTTTTTGTGTGTTTTGGTTACATATGACGTGGCTCTGTATATTTTTTTTGTGTTTTTTGTCTATGATAATTTCTGTATTTTTATCTTTCATTTTTTTCTAATGGGCTTTGTGTTCCTTTTCGTGTCTTTTTTTATGTGACGTGGCTTTGTACTTATTCATCAGGCCATTGTGTTATGGTAATTTTTTGTTTATATATCCGTTTGTTTTATAGTAATTAAGATATCAACACAACGTTGACGGCTGTACCCCTGTTATTGACAATTTTACCAATTATGTATGTTGGTTTTGTTCACCCATGGTTGTCAATGTAATTGACTTTTATACAACTGTCATACAAGTTAGAGGTTTATCTATCTGTAAACCAATGTAAAATCCACCATTTTGTATACAAGAAAATGCCTTTACCGTGTCCAGAATGACTGATAGTTGTTGTTCATTCGTTTAGTGTGTTCTGATGTTGCCATTTTATTAGAAACGTTCCGTTTTGAAAATTCCTTGGAGCTCAGTATTTTTGTGTTTTACTATGCACTTTATATTCAACATAGGATTATTGTTGGGGTTTTTGCATTCATATATATATTAACAGTTTTGAATACAAACTATATGTGTTCCTTATAAGTCAATCTAAACATACCATTTGTTGGAAACAAACAATTCCACTGTGCCTGGTTTAAAACTCTTCTGAATTTCAAGTTATCAAGAATATTGTAGTTAGTATTGAGCATTGAAGGTAGGTAGGTAGGTGGAAATGTTCTGTCAAAATAAGTACGAATTGCTCTGGGTGCCACTCCTTTCAATAACAAAGCTAATCGAACATAATTCTCTTCTTCTTCCGAGAGTGGTGCCATCATTAAAAAATCTTCGTTTGTACAATTGCAATTTATTACATTCTCGAGTTATGGTCAATCCCTTCCTGTAAAAAAATAATATAACTACACAAAATAGCCTTGAGAGTGCTTAAGGTTCATGTGGAGCCTTTGTCTAAAATGACTGCATTTTTAGCTAAAAATTTACTCCGAGTACAAACTTACTTGTACATAAAGGCATAGAATGCCCTAGATATATAAAGTTCAAATGCATTTTATAGTTTATAATATCTAAAAGTAAGCTGAATTGTGCTTTGTACTTTTATTCGTCCCTGCAGAAGATAGTGAAATAAACAAACAGTTGCGTCTCACTTGATATAGTCCATTCAGGTACAAAGTTCAGATTATCATGATTATTGTCCCTCTCAATCAATAGAGTTCACTTAAAGTATTAATTACTAATGGGGAAGTTCTGAAACCTCTTTCCACAGTTTTGTTCATTTTGGCACCTTCTGGAGGAATGAAAATAATGCCATTGAATGCACTGCAAAATACAGTTTAATTTTAAATTTTACAAAAGAGAAACACGTATTTTAATTTTCTTTATACATTGTATAGAGCATGCTACGCTTTAACATTTTCCAGATACTTAGGTTTTTCTGTACTCAAAGTAAATTTTGAGATGAAAATGCATTCATTTTAGTCGAAGGGTCCAAATAAACCTTAAAGCTATGTTACCTTATTTTCATATTGGTTATTTTTTTTACTCGTAATGTCAAGTGGTAGAAAAACATTGTTTATGTGCTTGTGTGCATACCATGCATCCATATATCTTACGGCAATGTATTGCCTGCTTCTGAGAAAGCTGCTCCCCTTTATATATGTTATAAACCGTAGTTATACTTTTATTAAGGTTGATAATATTGTCTCAAACCAAATCTCCTTGTTTTGATCCTGAGAATATAAGGCGTGTGATGTTATTGATCAAATAATAATATATAACTTTATTGGATGGAGAGTTGTCTCATTGGCACTCATACCACATCGTCTTGTATCTATTTATGAAATCTGATATCAATAGAAAATAAACGTTCTAGCCAAATAAACAGAAGCCAAAAAAGGCATGTTCCAATATCATTGGGGTACATGTATATACAAAATTTAGTCCTGGTATCTATGATGAGTTTATTTACTGGGAGTTAGAATCACCGTTTTCTTTCAAGATCAAAGCTTTAGAATAGAGACATATTACTGGTATCAAAATTTTTACCTTCAAACAAAGGAATATTTAAAGGGTTATTTTTAATCGAAATAAATGCTCAATTTTATTTTTCGCTACATGAATTTCATAAAATGTGTTTTTTTAATATACATGTGTATAGAAACATCTTGTAGTGAACACTATAAATAATTTCTTATGTTCATGCTATTGAAAAAAATAATTAATTTCTATTGTTATGAACTCGTCATATCCTGTGGTCACAATCCATTGTTATTCGTAACCATAGATTCATGTAATTAACCCTTGTTTCAGAAATAGAAACTATGGCTTTGCTCATTGTTGAAGGCAGTACGGTGACCTATAGTTGTTTAATGTGTGTGTCATTTTGGTCTCTTGTGGACAGTTGTCTCATTGGCAATCATACCACATCTTCTTTTTTATTTAAGGAATGACTGTAATATTTTTTCTGTCTATGAAGAAATAACATTAAAAATTTGTAAAAGCCAAAAACTGAATGTTACCCCTAGGTTTACAGTTTATCTCTATCTATAATAATATTCAAGATAATAACAAACTAAAGGCTCTCAAGAGCCTATGTCGCTCACCTTGGTCTATGTGCATATTAAACAATGGACACAGATAAATTCATAACAAAATTGTGTTTTGATGATGGTGATGTGTTTATAGATCTTACTTTACCGAACATTCTTGTTGCTACAATTATCTCTATCTATAATGAACTTGGCCCAGTAATTACAGTGGAAAATATTTTCTAAAAATCTACAAAAATTTATGAAAAATGTAAAAAATTTACTATAAAGGGCAATAACTCCTAAAGGGGTCAACTGAACATATTGGCAGTGTTGACTTATTTGTAAATCTTACTTTGCTGAACATTATTGCTGTTCACTGTTTATCTCTATCTATAATATTATTCAAGATTATAACCAAAAACAGCAAAATTTCCTTAAAATTACCAATTCAGAGGCAGCAACCCAACAACTGGTTGTTCGATTCATCTCAAATTTCCAGGGCAGTTAGATCTTGACCTGATAAACAATTGAACCCCATTTCAGATTTTCTCTAAATGCTATAATTTTTTAGTTATAAGCCAAAAACTGCAATTTACCCCTATTATCTATTTTTAGCCATGGCGGCCATCTTGGTTGGTTGACCGGGTCACCAGACACATTTTTAAACTAAATACCCCAATGATGATTGTGGCCAAGTTTGGTTTAATTTGGCCTAGTAGTTTCAGAGGAGAAGATTTTTGTAAAAGATTACTAAGATTTACGAAATACGGTTAAAAATTGACTATAAAGGGCAATAACTCCTACAGGGGTCAACTGACAATTTCAGTCGTGTTGACTTATCTGTAAATCTTACTTTGCTGAACATAATGGCTGTTCCCTGGTTATCTCTATCTATAATATTATTCAAGATAATAACCAAAAACAGCAAAATTTCCTTAAAAGTACCAATTCAGGGGCAGCAACCCTACAACGGATTGTTCGAATCATCTGAAATTTTCAAGGCAGATAGACCTGATAAACAATTTAACTCCTTGTCAGATTTGCTCTTAATGCTTTGGTTTTTGAGTTATAAGCCAAAAACTGCATTTTACCCCTATTATCTATTTTTAGCCATGGCGGCCATCTTGGTTGGTTGACCGGGTCACTGGACACAATTTTTAAACTAGATACCCCAATAATGATTGTGGCCAAGTTTGGTTTAATTTGGCCCAGTAGTTTCAGAGGAGAAGATTTTTGTAAAGGATTACTCAGATTTACAAACTAGTACTCTAAAGAGCCTGTGTCACTCACCTTGGTCTATGTGAATATTAAACAAAGGAAGCAGATGGATTCATGACAAAATTGTGTTTTGGTGATGGTGATGTGTTTGTACATCTTACTTTACTGAACATTCTTGCTGCTTACAATTATCTCTATCTATAATGAACTTGGCCCAGTAGTTTCAGTGGAAAATGTTAGTTAAAATTTACAAATTTTATGAACATTTTTAAAAATTGACTATAAAGGACAATAACTCCTTAGGGGTCAATTGACCATTTCCTTCATGTTGACTTATTTATAGATCTTTCTTTGCTGAACATTATTGATGTTTACAGTTTATCTCTATCTATAATAATATTCAAGATACTGTAATAACCAAAAACAGCAAAATTTCCTTAAAATTACCAATTCAGGGGCAGCAACCCAACAACGGGTTGTCAGATTCGTCTGACAATTTCAGGGCAGATAGATCTTGACCTGATAAACAATTTTAACCCTTGTCAGATTTGCAGTTTCAGAGTTATAAGCCAAAATCTACATTTCACCCCTATGTTCTATTTTTAGCCATGGCGGCCATCTTGGTTGGTTGGTCGGGTCACCGGACACAATTTTTAAACTAGATACCCCAATGATAATTGTGGCCAAATTTGGTTTCATTTGGCCCAGTAGTTTCAGAGGAAAAGATTTTTTTAAAAGATAACTAAGATTTACAAAAAATGGTTAAAAATTGACTATGAAGGGCAATAACTCCTAAAAGGATCAACAGACCATTTTGATCTTGTTGACTTATTTGTAGATCTTACTTTGCTGAACATTTTTGCTGTTTACAGTTTATCTCTATCTATAATCAATAATAATATTCAAGATAATAACCAAAAACAGCAAAATTTCCAATTCAGGGGCAGCAACCCAACAACGGGTTGTCCGATTCATCTGAAAATTTCAGGGCAGATACATTTGTAGATCTTGACCTGATAAACAATTTTACATCATGTCAGATTTACTTTAAATGCTTTGGTTTTTGAGTTATAAGCCAAAAACTGAATTTTACCCCTATGTTCTATTTTTAGCCGTGGCGGCCATCTTGGTTGGTTGGCCGGGTCACGCCACCCTTTTTTTAAACTAGATACCCCAATGATGATTGTGGCCAAGTTTGGTAAAATTTGGCCCAGTAGTTTCAGAGGAGAAGATTTTTGTAAAAGTTAAGGACGACAGACGCAGGACGACGACGACGGACCCTTGGGCCAGGTGAGCTAAAAAAAGTGATAATTTGACTGTTTACTTTGAAACTTTGAAACATTTTATTTCTCAAGACCCCATCACTTGCAATCAATAATTTAAAACTGGTTCTTTGTCAGGTACTTTTTAACAGGTAAAATGCATACTATTCTCGAAAACCAGTCTTACTGAACCGAATCAGCGATGCGCTTTGTAGATATAAAGGTAACTTTACAAGACAGTTCGTCACCAGCTGGAAACATTCGGCTTCCAGTACTGTTGGTTTAATAGACAGTTTGGCACCGTAGGATCCATATTTTAATAAACATGATTATTAATAGACATTTGGCAACGCAGGAGACATTTCGGGAACAAGACAAATCTGTACCTTGTTTTCCTACCTAATTCTGTTGCTTCAAAATAAATATCATACATTTTGTACCAGTAAATTTTTTAACAAAAATATTTTTCAAATAAAAATTACCACAAAATCATATTTAATCATATGTAGAAAAAAACAATACTTGCAATACGGTGATCTATAGTTGTTAATTTCTGTGTCAGTTGGTCTCTCCCAGAGAGTTGTCTCATTGGCATACCTCATCTTCTTTTTTTATTGATTGTATTTGAATAAACACTTTTTCAACTTAAAAAACCAGGATACAAATCCAATGAGTGTACATTGACAGGCCTATCAGACGGTTCCTCATGTGCAGAGTCTTAGATGAGACTTTGGCATTGATGAAAACTAGAACCCAAGTCCTGTGACATGACTAGATTCAGTTGTTTTCGACTTATATTTTTGAAAAGTCTTTCAAAAGATTAAATCAAATTCTGTTTTATTGTTTTTATTCATTTTGTTCCTTGAATCAACTTAAAATGCAAAAAAGGTTATTTTTAAGAATTTTTTTGGACAAGTTACAGTTTCATTCGGACAAGTAAGTTTTGGTATGTACTTGTCCTACTGGACAAGTTTTAAAAAAAAGTTATTGTAGAGGCCTGAAAGTTTACTATAGTATTCATTTTTAAGGTTCATCTGGACCTTTTGGCTAAAATGGATTTGTCTACGTCTCAAGATTTTAATATTACTGTCATGACTGTGAGTGTAGACAAACATGTGCATATGGAAATATGTGGATGCATTGGTTGCACTTGACAATGCTTGATATATAAAACTCAAAAGAATTTGATGTTTACGATAATTAAAACTTAAACAAGATTTAACTGAGGAATTTGCTGATTCAATATAACACGCTTGTGTATTTACCTCCAAAACAGGGTGCTGGTTGTATATATTGTGTTCTGTTTGGGTTTCAAAGGAGTAGGTCCAGTAAGACCCCTTTTTGGCCCCAAAATATAGCAGTTTTACAAAATTGTTAAAATGTAAACTTTTAGTTATTTATTGGACAGAAGAATACTTCTGCTACATAAATATGGGCTGTTGTTGACATTACAATGCACATATATCGGGTAGTAGCACCATTAAGAAAAAGTCATGCTAAATAACTAAAATCTCCACAATTCTAGCATTTAGTTAAATTTTAGACGGTTTCCATGTAAAATGAAAGTGGCCGCATTCATGTGCATCCTTGATATTGAAATGTAAACATGGTAAAAGAGGGATGAAAGATACCAAAGGGACAGTCGAACTCATAAATCTAAAGCAAACTGAAAACGCCATGGCTAAAAATGAAAAAGACAAACAAGCAACAGCACACATGACACAACATAAAAAACTAAAGAATAAACAACACGAACCCCACCAAAAAACTAGGGGTGATCTCAGATGCTCCGGAAGGCTAAGTTGTATTTGATGATAGTACATAACATATACAAAGGTTGTCGATGAACACGGATGTGGCCACTTTCATTTTTGACTAAAACCATCTGAAAAGTGATATTTTCGGCATATTTGGTAGATTTTTCATATTTGAGCTTGAATCGGATAAAGATTAAGGTTCATCATAACCTTTTGGCTAAAATGGCCGTATTTACACCCCAAATTTTACTCTGAGTACAGACTAACCTATACACCTGCAACAGTTTTAAGGGATGGCAGGAACTAGATATATAAATTTTAAATGCATTTTATGTTTCAGAAAATTATAAACTTTTCTAGATTTTGCTATCCATTTTTTTTCGTTCCTGCAGAAGGTGCAAAAATTAACTAAGTAGTGAAAACGATTGAGAAGCTCCCCTCATATAATCAATGTTGTGAGAAGTAATGATTTAAATGGACAATAGACACCTGTAAACAATAGGTGATTTAACAGGTTTAAACTGTGTAACTGAGTGGACCGTATCAAATGAAACTCGGGTGTTTGTTTATTTTGCTATCTTCTGCAGACTGGAAAAAAATGAACATCAAAATCCAGGTAAGTTTTTAATTTTCTGAAACGTAGACTACAGATAACTTTTATATATCTAGTTCCTGCCATGTCTTAAAACTTTCCTGGATGTACCAGTTTGTCTGTACTCATAGTAATTTTGGAGGTGTAAACACGGCCATATTTTTCAATTCCTTATGATGAACCTTAAGAATAAGAAAGAAGATATCTTGCCTGTGAAGTATATGAAATGGAAAGTAAACTTTCTTTGTAAATAATCCTTGTCATTGGGTGGGTAAATCTGATAGTTGTTGATCATATTATTACTATAAAAGACAGAAAATTTAATCTTACCCCTGCCTACCCTCTTTCCCAATAAACAGGTTGGGGATAAACCACCATTTCAAGGACTGTTACTCATATGGTCAGTTGTTACTCATCTGGGAAACCGGAAGGTTACTCATATGGGGAACACTTAACTTTGGCGGGTTATTAAAAAAAAACCATGCAATATGGCATTTGCACAGATGGCGGTTAAAATTGTACTAACTCGGGATATATAAAGAGGTATTAGCATTACTTGACATGCTTGTATTTCCCATTTCCATTCTCAAATTTATTTTGCTGTCATAAAAAAACTTGAAAAGTGAGCTAACAAAAAAAAATATGCAAGAAATGTCATAAAACTGACTCTGAATTAGGACATGAAATTGATGTAGAACTAACAAACTGAAGATGATCAGGAATACTAGTGTTTTTTTGTTTGACTCAGATTTTTTTCACTGAACCCCTTCATCGCTATCAATTAAAATTATTTAGTCAAAATTTAACAGTTAGTATTAAGGTTCATCATAACAAATTGGCAAATACAGCCTATTATCACCTAAAAAATTACTGTGTACAGACTTACCTGTGCTGTTTGGGAAGTTTTAAAATATTTTTAGATATATAAAAGTTAAATTTATTTTGCATTTCTGAAAGATAAAATCATTTTTAATGTTTTTGGTGAAGATCTGGATTCAAAATATTTTTTTTGTCCTCTGCTTTAGTGCTTGAACAGATTTTTTTTTCATCCATTTGGGAATAAGAATACATTTTTTAGGAAAATACCATAACCCCCTCCTGCCTTTTGAAGTTCAATGATCATTCCCTAAACATTTTCAATCTGAACTTATAATTTTATTTTATACAAAAACTATATGTTAATGTAGCCTGGGGCATTCGTCCTGAAAATGCATGAAATATTTGCCACTGGATGTTAAACAACCAACAACCAATCAATATATAGGATATAGTATAGTCTTAGTATAAAGCTGGCATTAAAGGTAGCGCCTTCCTCATATTATCGTTGATATGTCAAGTCAATGCACTATTATTGTCTATATATATATGAATACACTTGCCAAAACTTCATTACAAAGTTTTAACACAAAACCAATCAAAAGTGGGCGCGAACGTGTAGGGTGCGAAAGTGAAAGGGGCGAATGTGATGGGGTGCGAACGTGAATGGGCGCGAACGGACCCGGATTCACTTTAGGGAGCTACCATTTGATTTTTATGGGGGGGCTAGGATGAAAAATTTTGTCCTGCATTTTTATTTAGTTGTAATCTCTGTCCTGCCTTTTTATTTTTCACTCTATTCGGTCCTGCCTTTTTTTTTATTAGTTTATCCTGACTTTTTTACCTAAATTGTCATCCTGCCTTTTTTTTTTTGCAAAGTGTCTCATCCTGCCTTTTTTTTACTCAAAACTCCTGTCCTGCCTATTTTTTTCAAATTTCATCCTAGCCCCCCCATAAAAATTAAAGGCAGTGTCTGCGCGTACCCGCATGCGGGTACGAATAGTCAAATTGCCAGTCTTGGCTGCGCGTACCCACATCCGATTTTCTATTAAAATGCCATCGGATCGGGAATGAAACGTGAAATATATACGGAAGTTATCGATAATATAGGGATTTCGTGTAGAACGAGTGAAGAGTATGAAAAATAATATTTTCAAATTGTATTTATTAAATAATGATACATAATAAACATTGCAAAAATTAAATGCACAATGACTGCACATGTACATTCCCTGTAAAAGAAAACATGATAGAAATTAATACTATTATAAAATTTAAATGAAAATTTTAAGAATAAAATTTTAATAATTTAAAAAAATACCCATATGATATTTTAAAATAATCTTTTAGTAAAATGTAAAACAGAAACTGAAATTTTAAAATATATAAAAATTCTAAAAGTTAAGCTTGAGTTTATAAAAATTAAAGAAGCAAGTAATGATATCAATTTAAACCAATTATAAAAGATTCATGTAAATAATTAAGGTTTTGTCCATCTTTAGTTACGCCAAGTTTAATGTGGAAAGGACATTCCATTTGGAAAGTACTGAAATTAGACATATATATACTTAATATCACGAACGATTTACAATACAAAAACTATAAGTAATCGACATTATAAAAAAACTTAAATGAAACGCGGCAAATTCGATTAAAAACTACAATTTAAAACAAATACCTTGTATTAGGCCTTTTTCTTGTCGAATTTGTTTGGAATTGCTTCCCACCATGAATGCAGGAAAAATTTATTCTGTTGTACTTTAAATCAGAGACATATATACATATATGTCTCTGTTTAAATCTTCTTTAATATTTGTGCTCCCGGTTCTTCTTTCTTTTCTCTGCGGCTTCTATAAATTCTTATATACAATTGTATAAAATATATATGTGTATATTTCATACCTGCCAACTTTCACGATTTAGGCGTGTACTACACGATTTTGACCCTTTGTCACGATTGCACGATCGTGTTCCTGGAAAACCCTCTAAAACACGATTTGGTGAAAATCTACACGAAAAATATTGTTGTTCCCGATTTTGAACTGTGTCCAATGGAGGAAAATCGTGTTCAGCCAATCAAATTGTGTGTTTCTCATGATCAAATTAATCAGCCAATCAAAAACGTTTTCTCTCAAGATTGTTTTAACATGCTAGATATTGAACTTGTGTTATATTCCTCTGTTTGTCATGTTTGTTGGTCAGAATATATTGTAAAAACGTGAACATGGCAAATGATTTTTCAACTGCAAGGAGGTTCTTACACAGAATAAGAATAAAAGCATGGCTGATTGACAAACTTCAATGATGCAGTACTACCATTAATATAATAAATAGAAGTTTATTCACTAATTTATTGACATTACATGTTCACTTGCTGTAACATAATTTTATTTATGTATTCAATCACACTTTGTTCAATCATTTAAAGTATAATGTACTATTCATTATTTTTCACATGGACCCCCCCCCCCCCCCCCACATCAACATGAGGAATCCCTTAAATGAGGGACTACCCCTAGTCAAGGGGTCACTCTTGTTAAAAATAAAATAGAAAAATGTAGATTTATTAACTTAAAAATGGGAAATTCTAACATTACATTTGGAACAGCTTTTCTAAATGAAGAGTCCTATTATTTTGGATAATAAAGAAGATATAAGGCCAAGAACATATCAAAATTCTTGGACATGTGTTGACCATATAATACCAGATAGATCATAAGATGTATAGTTCTTTGGGAAAAGTTTCTTCAAATAATATGAATGTGTACTCATTTGTACTTAAAAAGTGGTTTGTAATGTCCTAACATTGAGGGGGGATCCCTATGTGTTGTTCCCAACCTGATAAAGGTCCTTCTTTGTGTATAATTTTAAATTGGAAAAGTCAACAACTATTTAGTATCCTTACACATGAAAATAATTCCTGGTCTTACAGCTAAATGTTCATATTTTCTGCTGATATAATAACTAGAATCATGCAAATAAACTTAAGAAAAAGGGATGTACATGTAAGCTCATCTTACAAATCATGCAAATATGACACTTTTTCTAGACTACAAAACAGCACGCGCAAAATAGTCGTCGCAAAGAATTTTAACCTTTGAAATTGTTGTCGCGCGCTAAAACCCCCATGGGCATTTTCAAAAGTTGGCAGGTATGATATTTATGAAAATTCTAAGTAGTTTTAATCAATTTATTCACTAATTGCAACAAATTCCGTATATATTTCACGTTTCATTCCCGATCCGACGGCATTTTATTATAAAACCAGATGTGGGTACGCGCAGCCTAGAACGGCAATTTGACTATTCGTACCCACATGCGGGTACGCGCAGACACTGCCAAAATTAAATGGTAGCTCCCTTATTAAACGGGTGTTTGCTTGATCATTTTGATAGCTTACTTGGACGCCAACCTGTGTGTATGAAATACCGGAAGTAAGTACTGTTGATTTACTATGTTTAAAATTGTCAAAAATAACTTTTTTTACCACAATTTTGACTTTTCAATGCGACATTCTACTTTCGTTTGTTACGTCCACCATTTTGCATTAGTACGCCGATCACATGATCAACTGGTTAACCAAAAATGTGCAGTTTGTGTACGATAAGATAAGACAAGTTGCTTTCTTTAAAAAAAGAAATGCAATCGTAAACCCAAATGCTTGTTTGGCATTATATATATATTAGATAATTGTTTAATAAAGATGTATTGTCTTATATTACTTTTGTTGTGCATAAGAATTAGAAACTGACATTGCCTGTTTAGTGGTTTAAATAATGTAATACCGGCTTCACACATCAACGTATAGATCCGACGTACGTCGGCCGAGGTAAAAAAAAATCATGCACGCTACCAAAACGCTAGTAATTTTGATGCATTCAACCTGTCAATCATATCTGTATCGTGTGCACAACGAGCTTAAAGCGTGTATTGGGTGTGCGTAAAGCGTACCTTAGCGTTTCTCCTGGTCTTCCTACATTCCCAACTGCAGGTCTGTCTATATGTGAATGACGTATGATCTATTAGCTTATCAGAAAATTATATACTATCATGCTTCTTCTTCTTCTTTATGTAAATCCCTCCAGTGTTGGAGCACACACAGCTAGCTGTGTTTCCTTAACGGATTAGTTTTTAAAAATGTTATAATATCCACAAGTTATTCCAAATTGTAATGAAATCCTCCACCAGAACGTTGCACATGCACAAAATTTATTTACAGAAATGTACATATTATATACACGGATTACCCATTCATTATCCAGGTTCTGTTTTGTTCAGGTAGATTCCTCCGTTATCCAGGATGTAGATACGGTGATAAAAGTAATGACTAGTTAAATAAGATCAATTAACTATTTTGGCTGTTGAATTCACTGGATAGAGTTAATGAATTAAAAGGTCTTCATTCATATGGGAGCCAAGAAGTGCAAGCTAAAATACTATGCATTTAGAGGATGCTACAGATGGTTATTTTCTATCTAATGTTGATATCTTTGTTAATAAGCAATGATATATTTTTGCGTTATAAGAGTTAGTTCTACATTGTACTCAAATTTTAAAGTCTTGCACAGTACACACGTTCAGGCTTGTATATATGGTGTATATTATAGTTAAGCAAGCAGATATTAACGTTCTAAATATTTATGCATAAACATCACACTAAAGTATTTTAATTACGGCAACTATTTTACTATTTATGATATATATCAGATATAGACACATGGTGGTAAATATTGTCATTAGTGTCTTTATGGGGAGCTGTGATACCCAGGGAAATGTTATATCTCGGTTGATAGTCTCTTTTTGTGAATTTCATAGCAGTATATTCTGGACATATTTTCAATCTTTCCAAGTATTTCTGGGTTGTTCGGTATAATGTTCAGATTTGCGAAGCTTTGACAGTCTACTATAAGTGTACATATTGACTCACGGTTACTGAAGTGAGTTGCCCATGTTGATTCAGATATAATACTCACTATAAAGTTCTTAATTGGAGTATATAACGCTATCCTGATGTTCATATACAATGGACAAGTTGTTAACACATGACATAGGTCTTCGTTCTCAGTTCTACAGTTTGGACAAATCGGGTCTACTTCGGCCTGGTTAAATCTGTGTCTATGAGCTTGTAATAGATAGGTTCCCGTTAACATGCGGCTTTTTGTAATTGCTTTTCTAATGTCCGAGACTGATGAAGAAACTGTAGCCCAAACAGGATGTGTGACACCTATTGTTAAGTTCGAAATTGTTAAATTTTGTAGAGTTGATTTTTCTTCACATTCTAGGCGTAGTTTGTTAGTCCAATGACCGTTTATTGCTGATTTTGTCCGTTTTTTCCATTCTATTTTTGAATACTTCTTTTCGCATAATTCCAGAAAGAAAGGTAGGTTGTACATCTCTAAAATTTCTGCTGTTTTGGTGAAGAAGCTTGTTGATCTTCCGGACATATATTGACGCATAGCTAGTGATCTAATAGTTTCATTGTCGCTATTGAGCACACCAAATAAGAGGCTAAGTTGTCTTTTGTGAATTTCAGCAATAAGCGGTAGAGCTCCCAGAAGTAGGTATACTGATGCACATGCTGTCCTTTTCGGAAGAGACTGAAGTTTTCTCAAGGTATCGAGGTGGAAGCTTGAAAGAAGCGACATTTCTTTAGAATTCACATGTAGAGTTTCAAGCCCGTACAGTAGCCTTGGTAGGACGTATGCTTGATAGATCCTATATGAAGTTTTAGGATTTAAACCATTTGAGCCATGTACACCAGTCTTTATGAGAGAGTATAATGTTCTTCTGGCTAAACTTATGCGATCATCTACATTTATTCGGGTTTCATCTTTTGTTGATCTTGTTAGGCCTAGGTGGGTTGTACGATCCGTACAATTTAAATCATTGTTCCCCATTTTAAAAGCATCGCTATCTTCAGGATCTTTACGTTTATTTCCAGTCTTTATTATAACATTACTCTTTTGAGGATGGATGTTAAATCGATGGTCTTTTGAGTAATTATCGACAATATTCAGCATTTCTTGCATTTCTTCTCTATTGAGGGATAAAAGTACGATATCATCTGCGCAAGTAGGACATCCAACATAATTGTTGCCTATATGAGAACCTAGATTTCGTTTTTGCAGATCTAGAAGCAGTTCGTTTATGTAGGCCTTATATAGGTGAGTAGATAGGACACCTCCTTGTCGCACGCCCTGGTGTATTTCAAAGCTTGTACTTGTTTCTCCTTTCCATTTTACTGTTGATGTTACGCCGCTATATAGCTCCTCGATAATGTTCCACAAATTCAGATTTAGTCCGTAGTGATATAGCCTGTCCATCAGTATTACGTGACTTACAACATCAAATGCTTTTTGACTGTCGAGTGTTGTGACGAAAATGGTTTGTTTTCCTGTGATCTCTGAGCATGCCTCCGAAAGTATTAGGGCTGCCATGTTTGGAGATAGTCCTTGTGTAAAACCAAACTGTAAAGGAGATTGACCCGATTTCATTAAGTTAGATTTATCCAAAATGATATATTCAAATACTTTTCCAATAACTGATGTGACTGTTATACCACGGTAATTTTCTACCTCATAGAATGCCTTTCCTTTCTTCAGAATCGGAGATACTGTTCCGGTTTTAAACGTTGATGGTACTTTTTCCTCTAATAGAATTTGGTTAAATGTTTCTTGTAGTATTTCATGCAAGCTTTCCCCTGAGTGTTTCAAATGTTCTGAGGCTAAGTCATATTCGTCTGCTGCTTTCTTAGTATTGAGTTGGTTTATAGCTTTCCGGACGTCTTCCTTAGTTATGATAACTTCTGTGTCGGTTGAAGCCTTTGCGATTTCTTTTATGATTTTACATCTTTTCTTACAGTTCAGAAGTTTTTCGTTGTTGAAATTAACGTTGTCTTTTGGTTGGGCCAAATCTTCAAAGTATTTTGCTAGTAATTCACATTGTTCTTTTTTGGATATAGCTTCTTCCTCTCCCATCTTTAGAAAATTAGTGTCAGATTTTGAGGTTTCTGATCTATTTCTTCGGATAAGTTGGTGGAATATTTGGTCATTTGGATTTTCTTCAAGTTTTTGAATGAATTGTTCTTTTTCTAGTGCAGTTTCTTTTCTTTGTTGTTTTCTGAGATTTCTTTTGGCTTCCTTTTTGTCTTTAAATAGAGGATGGTCGTCTCGTGGTCTTCCTGCATCGTTCCAGAGCCTATGTTTGTTTTTGCTAATTCCTATTAGTCTTTTAACATCAGGGGAAGCTTTTCTTTTGGGTCCATTTAGTTTGATAATTCTTGATGGTACTGCTAGTTTGGTAGCTTTGTGTAGAATTCCCATGACACATTTTATCTTATCATCAACTGTAGTTTCATCGGATGGAAGGTATTGAAGATGTTTATCAATCTCATTTATGTATATGTCTTTATCCATTTCTTCCCATATTAATTTATATGCTACTGAATTTGCTTTAGATTTACTGTTCTTCTTTATTTCTAGATACACATTTGTACAAGCTTTTACTGGTACGTGGGTTGATGTGTTTACTGGATCTTGACAGTAAATATTGGTTGATAGTAGGATGTCATTGTTAGACAGAATATAGTCAATTTGAGAAGTAGCCTTTCCATCTGTGTGCAAATATGTAGGTTTTGATTGGATGTCTCGAGTTGGTTTTAATCCATTATCGGAAGTAAATTGTTTGAGACTAATATCATGTTTGTTGTTTCTTGTTGATATCAATGTTCCATTTAGATCTCCACATAAGATGATGTTGTGTGACTGATCATATTTGCTCTTGATGTTAAATATGATGTCTAGGCATTCCTTATATTCATCCAGAGATTGTGCTGCATTTGTTGGCATGTAGGCATTTATGAGGCATGTTGGTTTAGGTACTGACATGATCTCTATTGCTATAATTCTTTCATTCCCGTCATCCAATTTTGAAATCACTTTGTCAAATTTTTGCGGCCAGGCGATAGCTACGCCTGCTCTTCCCCTTGGAATTTGGTAGTTAGTTATTGGTTCATTACAATCGTGACTCCGGCCAAATATCTTATAGTCTGCCAATTTTTCGTCCAGTTTTTGAAGTTCAAAAGACCATAACCAGTGTTCTTGTAAACAGATAATATCTTGTTCTTTACTTAGATCTGAAAGATAGGCTGCATTTCCCTTTACACCCTCTATGTTGCAGGTAACTATATTTAATCTCTGCCGTGACTGTTGAGTGTTTCTGTTGCCATGCCCATTCTGAGGATGTCTGGTGGTTTGTTCTTGAGGCTCGGAATTTCTAAAAAAGAGTTCGATTGGTTCTGTCTTCCTTCATCAATTGCATCTTGATTGTTTCCCGTCATTTGTTTGATTGAATTTTCCTCCTGATGAACTATTTGGTTTGATTCTTTGATCGTTTCACCAGGCAAAGGTGCTACTTCTGATTGTACTAATGAAGCTGACACTTGAAAGTTCTCAGTTATTGTTACTTCTGAATGCTTGCTTTCTGTTGTTGGTTGACTAACTGGTATGTGGTGATTTTTTTCGTTATTTCTATGCACCATTTTGTTTTGTCCATCAGAGCATATATTTGTTGGGATTTGAGCTACGACTTTTGTTGAATTCTCAGCATATAATACATGTGTAGTATTTGCTTGTTGTTTTTCCAATGTATTGCTTGATGCTTTAGCGTTTGCATTGGTATGTTGAGTCATCATTGTTTGGTTGTTGTTTCTATTTTGATGAAAATGAGATGACCTTTGTAGACTGGCTTGATGGTATGTTGGCGGTGGTGGAATTTGCCCATTTGCTTGTCTATTTTGGTTCTGATATGAAGCCTGTGTTGGTCTAACATGATTTCTACTTGGATGACCATGAGTACTTTGATGTATGTACTGATTATGGTGGGCTGCATTCAAGTTGGTGATTCCTTGACTAGGATGGAATGCAAAGTTAGTAGCTTGCGGAACATGATATTGATTGAATAGTCCTGCCTGCATAGTTGGTTGAGAAGCATGATTATACATCGGATATTGGTGGTATAAATGCGGTTGTCCTTGTATGTACGGAGCTGGTTGTGGTACCATATTGATATTTACTGGTGGTATTTGGTTCCTTGTCGATGAAATAGACTGTTGCAATTGTATTGCAAGCTGTGTTGTCAGGGCAGTAGTGATACACATATGCTGAGACATTTGTTGTTCTAATGCACGCATGTTGTTGGAGAGGTGCTGATATTGACATTGAGATTGGCATCCATTGTGATTTGCTTGGTTGTTTGGTTGTTGATTGAACATGTGATTAGCCTGTTCACTATTTCTCATCTGTTGATTTGCTATATTAGTATGTTACCTTCTAATAGTGCCATTTTTCGTTCCAAAAGGTTTATTGTCTGGTCTCTATCTTTAAGTCTGTTTTCCAGCTCATATATGTATTTTTTGAACTCTTCAACATCTTTAGATTTTCTTTGTTGGCCTTTACTCTGGTTAAGACTATTTTGATTGCTGGTCTTTTTCTCCTTTACAGTTGGTCGATGTTCTGATTCTATCGCAGTTTTATTTTGCGGCAACGTCT
The DNA here is from genome assembly GCA_037788925.1 of Mytilus galloprovincialis. Lineage (NCBI taxonomy): Eukaryota > Metazoa > Mollusca > Bivalvia > Mytilida > Mytilidae > Mytilus > Mytilus galloprovincialis. Next base: position 626,962 of record JAWDJN010000016.1, read on the forward strand.
GGACAGAATTGGAGGTTGTTAGCATATTTTGGTCTTTAGATTGCGTTTCTTCTGTTATAACTATGCTACTGTTTGTTTCAACAATCTGGATATTTTGTTGGATTATTTTCATCTCATCTTCTGTTGGTTGCGTGGATTGGTCTTTGTCTTTTGAGAGTTCGGTTGCTGGTTCTTGTTGATCTAAATGAAGTATATCAATGACTGCGTTGTTTACATAAGTGTTGTTATGGACAATTTCAGTACTATATAGGTTGTTTTCAATACATAGTCGACAGACAAATGGATTGTCCTTGATCTTTTCAATATCACTGTCTTTTAGTCAAGCACAGTTAAAATGTATCCATTCATCGCATTGCTCACAACCAACAGTACGTTCGCCTGCTCTTTCATTGCACATAGGACAGAAGTAAATTGTGACATTCTGTTGGTCCTCGGTTTGAGAGATTTGGGTATACTCTATACTGCTTTGCTCAGTTACATATGGAATATCTTTATTTATTGAGATATTACTCCAGTGGTTTACCTCGATTGGTTGTAGTGTTCTTTGAATGTCATTGTTTACAGAGTCCAGTTCTGATTCCTTACTAGTAATTAGTTCCAGTAAGATTGGTAGAACATTGTCAACAAATTTATCTGTTTTGACCCCATTGACCAAGACTCTAGATGTTGTATTATAGCAATTTACTGTATACTTGTGTTGATTGCCGATTGAACCATCTCTCTTTTTGTTGTATATCCTAAATCTTGTCTCAACAATGGCGTTGGATTTGTCTAAACCATTTTCGACTGCTATTGCATACTCCTCTTGACATTGTTGTTTGTCAAAATATTTATGTAGAAATTCTTTAACCAGTTCATATGCTGCAGTACTAAAACTTATGCAGAAATTGTTTCTCGGTTTCATTTCATATCTTATATGTGGTGAGTTACAATCATTTCTCTTTTTGTCAATGGCCTTTTGTTTATTAAGTTCATAATTTTTTGACTTTTGGATCAGAGATATGTTTGACTTTGATCTATTGCTTCTACGTAGAGTTGAAGTAGAGGATGGTACCATGGGCTGTGAAATATTTGGAGAACCTCCCGTCGCCATCCTTTTGTTTATCTTTATGAATTGATTTTTCAGTGAGAATGGTTTAGCGTGGAAAGCCCACGACTGACCAAAATTTGATGAGTATTTGTTTTGATGACTAGTTAATAGGTTGTTGCGAGGAGTTTAGCGTAGAAAGCCCACACTTACTCCAAAGATGTATTTCTTGTAGAGATTTCAGTACCAACAGTCTCGTGAAATTTGATTTGTCGTTCGTTTTAGCCAAACTTTTGATAAGAGATGATTAGGATGAATGCCGTCAGTGTAGAAGTTGAAATTGTATATGTGCCTTTGACAACTATCTCTGTGCTTGCCTTTCTTATATTTTGAGTTTCTATATAGGTCCAGTGAGAAGAATGGAGAATGACTCCCTATAGCAGAGTTTATATTGTCAATTTCTTGATTTATGGTATCAATTTGGTTCCAAAGTATGCTATCGTTGTCTTTATATTCTGTGTAATTTTGATGCCCTTTTGATTTATTGTAAACTTCAATTGAGTAGTGTGGAATTTTCAGAATAGTATACCTAACTTCTGGGAAGCCTGATAGAAAGCGCCCAATTTCTTGAAATTTTTCACTGAGGTGGATAATGGAAGAATCTGAAGTTGACCGAATGTTAATTTTATGATCTCTCTCTTTGACGGTTAAATCACAAGTTCCAAGCCAGATGTAAATCCAAATATTTCCAAAGTTTCTTATTGCTCTATTGATATTTCTTTTAATGTATTGAAGACCATCAGATGTAGAGTAACCAGAATCACCCCACCACTGGATTTCTTTTTCAACGGTGTTATAATTTCTTTGGTTATATAATTGGTATCCTTTGCTATCTGCTAGTAGTATTGGAGTATATTGTTTGATACCATGTAAATTAGGAGTTTCAGACTCTAAAAATCTCTCTAGTTTTGATGTTGACATAAGTAACTTAGAGTTTTATGTAGTTGATATATGAGGTATAGCGTGGAAAGCCCACGACTGACCAATTTCGATTAACAAGTTCTAGTTATATGTCAATAAGTAGAGATTATCTAAGAGGTTCACCTGTTGTAGATGGTTAGTTCAAATTATATATATATTTCCAAACTTAAGGATGAATAATTACACTTTTAAGATGACAATCACACTGGGTACACAGCCCCCCCCTCCAAAGGATGATTTTATATGAATTTATGAAGACTGTATTTGTGCGAGATATTAAGCAAGGATAATGTCTCTGGTTCAGATGTATGCCGACACAAATATAAATGTAAATGTCTACTGGAAAAATTCACTAAATGGAGTTTGTTTACGATGAAAAGTTTTCAAAAATGGCGGTCAATGGAAGGACGACAAATGCCAAGCCAGGTAGAAAAAGGTTGACTGGAAGTTGATGTTGATTGGGAACTGCCTGTCTGGGTTTTAATATGTACAACGCGGACTATAAATAAAAATTGTGCAAGTGTTCACTATACAAGGTGCTGAAAATAGAAAAATTATGTTCGAAATCTTCTCTCTTCTTTTTCACACGTCTGTCATTCAAGCCTCACTTTCACAAAAAAAAACTGACATGCATGTTATTCAATCCATCTTGTATGGGAAAGGATTTGTATAGGCACTGCCTTTTGTCCAATCCCTTTGTTTAAATGTACTTTTGATATTTGAACAATAAAATATTTTGAATTGAAATATATGTGAATGTTTGTCAATAAGTCCGTCACATTCGCCCGTCTGTTTACATGTTTACCAGTCCGTCTATGTCCACTGGTTCGTCTACATGTTCACTAGCTTTGAAATAGCTTTCGGTAAGTGCGATTATTTCAGTGATTTGTGTCTATTGTTTTTATGTAAGTGATTATTGTGCACCGTACCCATAATTTTAGGGACGCGAATTGCAACTGATATTTTACAGTTTTTTCTTGCGATGTGTTGTCCTTAAGGTTTGGTTCATGTGGGAGGGTTGGGTTTATGGCCACCACATTGTTTATGTGCCAATGTCCATTCTAAAGCCAGAAACATGTAGTACAGTGGTTGTTGTTCATAATTCATGTCGGTTAAGTTGTTTTCGTAAATTATTTTGTTATCAATAAGGCTGTTTAGTTTTGTTTGATTTTTGTTTTTAAATCTTAATGGTCGGGGCGTTTAATAGCCGACTAAATAGTAGTTTTTTTTCATTTTTGGAGGCCGCTCGGTGGCCTTTAAAGACTTACTACCACGTCATTGTAACTCTGGTTGGTATTTGTATCATTAGTGCTGGACCATGGTCGATCCTATATGCACCTTTGAGGCAGGCGGGATATTTTTGTAGATCTTGTACAGCTCAAACTAATGTGAGTAGTTCCTGTACTTCTATGTCTAGTCCCATGTTGCATGGTTAGAGAGGGTGTAATATCTTCTGTAGGTTTGATGAAGTTTCACCCGTATCGGACTTCTTTTCCTAAATGAGAGCTTTAAGGCGACAAGTATTTTTGTATGCAATGTGCCCTTAACGTGTCTAAAACTTACCTGTAGCGTTTTCAACGCTCGTGTAGCGTGTATATTATGTGCGTGCAGTTTACAGGTACATGTATATATGTTTGACAAACGCTTGAGCTGAATGATTTTTTTTATATTCCATTAAAATTTTCCTGAAGTAAAAGCGTTCACCAAGCGTATACCTTTGCATTTCGACGTACTTCAAACTTATGGAACGCGTGTTTAAACGCTTGCGTAAAGTTCCTCTGGTGAGCAACTAAGTTACGCATACGATGATACGGACTTTGTTAATTTTCTTTTTTGACTGATTGTTTTACATTGTCATTTCGGGGCCTTTTATAGCCGACTTTGCGGTACGTGCTTTGCCTGTTGTTGAAGGCCGTACGGTGACCCATAGTTTGTATTTCTGTGTTATTTTGGTTTCTTGCAGATAGTTGTCTCATTGACACCAAACCCGATATCTTCTTTTTTTATATTCGATATATCTTATCGCCGACCTGGTTATATATAAGTCTGCTAAAAATGCATGCATGATTCATTTTTAGGTTATCAGTCGTAATTAAAGTGGCACATTTAATTCGTTGTTTCATTGCTTGAAGTATCATTTCTTACATCTGCATGGTCAAATGTGTATTTTTTAAAAATAAATTTTAGATTTAGATTTCAGTCACGGTTATTTTTTCCCCTTTCATATTGAATATCTATACTTATCAGTCGCATTTTAATGACGAAAAGGATTCAGAGGTTATTAAAAAAAGTAAATAATGTTGCAATATTTAAACAAAGAAAATAACTTTAAATTTGCAATATTAATGAAAATAAATACGGACATAACTTTCATAATTAATTTTAACGTTATTTTCAATAAACGATTTTTTTTAAATCCTCGTTTTTACACCTATTTGAGGCACGTATTTATGATTATATTTCCATGTCCTTGGTCTATCCTAGACGTAAAATTTCAAAAAGTGCTAATACTTTTTTTAAAGATATTATTTTTAATTGTTCTCGTTCAAAATATTTTATTTTTTCATAAATTATTCAATATCTATTTAATTTTATTTTTAATAACCATTTTTTTTTTTAATTAAAGTTGCAATATTTAACCAAAAAAAATAACTGTAATTTAATCATATGCAAGAAAGACTTCCCTTTAATTTCAGTATAAAAAAATAAATAGCTTGCTTTTTACAACATGTATATCTTCACTAAACGTAAAATCTAAAATAAAATGCAACTAAAACTCTTTCTAAAGATTTTATTTTTAATTATTCTCGTTCAGAATATAAAGCGCATTGTTTACATGAAATCTTATCTCATATCTAAACACAGCTGGTTACATCGTTTGACTAATTAAATATATATATGTGGTGGTGTTTAACGACCTTGACTGGCCTTTCAGCCCTCGCACGGTCGGCATACGCATGTAGGTTAATATTAGCAGCTTGTAATCGTGTGCAAGAAAATATTATATCATAATAAATTTCAGATCATACGTAAAATATCTCTATAGCAACTTAAGATGCTAATGCATATTCAACAGATTTGTAAGCTATTGCGCATGCATTTGAACGGTGGTCATAGCTATTGCGCATGTATTTGAAAGGTAGTCATAGAAAGACCAGAAGTGTTCCGACTAACATCCGGTGTTCCGAAAGACTACATCACTCGTCCAATATATACCCTCAGGGGTTTACGCAATAAGATAATTTTATTGACCAATCATGGTGCCCAAAATTTGAGCTATACAATCAAATGAATTACAAAATAAAGCACAGAAAATGATTGGAATGATTAAAGTACAATTAAACAAAAAACCACATGAATACACATTACTAATTAACCTGATATAAACCAAGTTATTGACAAAACCAGAGACATATATACATGTGTATATATATGTCTCTGACAAAACATAGTTGTTATGGGTGCCACTGTGACCTGGAGAAATTACATAAATCTTTAGGATAGGTCTAGGTCTATGGGAGACAACTCCTGATCAATTTTTTAATTTATATACAAGTGTGGACACATCTGAGTGTGGATAGTATGTTTGGATGTTTGACAGTGTCTTATGACAAAAGGAGTTCTATGTTTTTCCTATATGGTGTTATCAGAGACATATAATACAATTTGTATTATATGTCTCTGGTGTTATTAGTTGTGTTGCACGATGACAAACGATCTGAGCATTAGGAGTGTTGTTTATTTATTATTTAGTTTTTATGTTCAAGACGGGCATGGAAGAGACATTAATTGCATTAGTTACCAAATGATTATGATAGAATATGTTCCACATCTTTGATTTTGGATACATTTTGTAGCTAGGAGAGCAACACATAATACATTTTTCTAGGTTAATTTTTTCATGTGTTTTTTTTTCTAAATGGGAGATGATATCTAGATTTGAGAACATGATATAAGGAGCCTGTAATTCAGTGGTTGTCGTTTGTTTATGTGTTACATATTCGTTTTCATTTATTTTTTGTACATAAATAAGGCTGTTAGTCTTCCCGTTTAAATTGTTTTACATTGTCATTTCAGGGCCTTTTATAGATGATTATGCGGAATTGGCTTTGCTCATTGTTGATGGCCTTACGGTGACCTGTAGATGTTAATTTCTGTGTCATTTTGGTCTCTTGTGGAGAATTATCTCATTGGCAATCATACCACATCTTTTTTTATATGTATTTGCTTACTATTTGTATGGTTCTATTTATATTACTTTGTGGAGGATCGTCAGTATCATTAGTAAAAAAAAATGTTAAAAGGTCGAATTGTTCCTCAGATTAGAATACATTTATTGGTTTTTAGTAATGACAATGCCTGACAAGATGCTAGGGGCTAGATGAGCTAGGAAGTAAACTTCTGTGTTGATTTTTAACCGGATTTTTGTGACAAAAATGTCGGTTATTGATTTGGGGATGTACGGCGGGCGGCCGGGCGGGCGGGCGGCAATCAAATGTTGTCCGTGCATTAACTCATGAACCGTTCAACCAAAGCTTTTAAAATTTTAATATGTTATTACTGACAACTATACGAAGGTCAAGTTCAATAATGGCGATTTTGACTTTTACCGTTCAGGAGTAATGGTTCTTGAAAGGCGGCAATCAAATGTTGTCCGTGCATTAACTCATGAACCGTTCAACCAAAGCTTTTAAAATTTTAATATGTTATTACTGACAACTATACGAAGGTCAAGTTCAATAATGGCGATTTTGACTTTTACCGTTCAGGAGTTATGGTTCTTGAAAGGCGGCAATCAAATGTTGTCCGTGCATTAACTCATGAACCGTTCAACCAAAGCTTTTAAAATTTTAATATGTTATTACTGACAACTATACGAAGGTCAAGTTCAATAATGGCGATTTTGACTTTTACCGTTCAGGAGTTATGGTTCTTGAAAGATTGAAAAATGGAGTTTTCAGTCGTGTCCGTGCATTTACTCGTGAACTGTTCTACCAAAGCTTCCCAAATTTTAATATGTTGTTACTGATGACAGAATGGAGGTCTAGTTCAATAATGACGATTTTGACTTTAACCGTTCAGGAGTTATGGTTCTTGAAAGATTGAATAATGGAGTTTCCAGTCGTAACCGTGCATTTATGCATGAACTGTTCTAGCAAAGCTTCCGAAATTTTAATATGCTGTTACTGATGACAAAATGGAGGTCAAGTTCAACAATGACGATTTTGACTTTTACCGTTCAGGAGTTATGGTTCTTGAAAGATTGAAAAATGGTGTTTCCCGTCATGTCCGTGCATTTTCTCATGAACCATTCAACCAAAGCTTTTGAAATTTTATTATGTTGTTACTGATGACAAAATAGAGGTCAAGTTCCATAATGACGATTTTGACTTTTACTGTTCAGGAGTTATGGTTCTTGAAAGGCGGCAATCAAATGTTGTCCGTGCATTAACTCATGAACCGTTCAACCAAAGCTTTTAAAATTGTTATTACTGACAACTATACGAAGGTCAAGTTCAATAATGGCGATTTTGACTTTTACCGTTCAGGAGTTATGGTTCTTGAAAGATTGAAAAATGGATTTTTCAGTCGTGTCCGTGCATTTACTCGTGAACTGTTCTACCAAAGCTTCACAAATTTTAATATGTTGTTACTGATGACAGAATGGAGGTCAAGTTCAATAATGACGATTTTGACTTTAACCGTTCAGGAGTTATGGTTCTTGAAAGATTGAATAATGGAGTTTCCAGTCGTAACCGTGCATTTATGCATGAACTGTTCTAGCAAAGCTTCCGAAATTTTAATATGCTGTTACTGATGACAAAATGGAGGTCAAGTTCAACAATGACGATTTTGACTTTTACCGTTCAGGAGTTATGGTTCTTGAAAGATTGAAAAATGGTGTTTCCCGTCATGTCCGTGCATTTTCTCACAAAGCTTTTGAAATTTTAATATGTTGTTAGGCAGCAACCATTTGATTTTCTGGGGGGGGGCTATGGTTTTTTTTCTGGACAAATTTTTTTTTTCGCCTCCGGCGAAAAACAATCTATTTTTTTCGCGACAAGTCGAAAACAATTTTTTTCTTTCAATTTTAGCATTACATATAGTGGCAGCTGAGGGTGAAACAAACAATTTTTTTTTCTCAGAATCAAAAACAAATTATTTTTTTCTCCAAAAACTGGAAACAAACTTTTTTTTCCAAAAAAAACCATAGCCCCCCCCAGAAAATCAAATGGTTGCTGCCTTACTGATGACAAAATAGAGGTCAAGTTCCATAATGACGATTTTGACTTTTACTGTTCAGGAGTTATGGTTCTTGAAAGATCGTAAAATGGCGTTTCCATTCACGTTGTTGCATTTACTCATGAACCATTCAATCTAAGCTTTTCAAATATTATTATTTCAAAATGTTGATACTGATGACAAAATGGAGGTCAAATTTGATATTGATGATTTTCACTTTCACCATTCATCAGTAATGGTTCTTGTGATATTGCCAGGACACAAATAAATGTAAATAAATCCAGTTTGCTGTCGTTGTGACAGCCTCTTGTTATCAATTCTTTGATAATATTTCCTCCAAAGCTGGTCGAAGCAAAAAAATTTTGACAAATATGAAAATGATTTCACCAAAAGAACTTTTTTGAGCATGCTTCAAAGACTCAAAACTGCTCCAAAAGTAATCTAAAAAAATTTCAAACATGTCAAGTGGATATTATGTATAAATATCTAAAAAGTTTTAGTATACAAAAGGTATTGCAAAATTATTCTCTTTTCATTTTTGTTTGTTATATAGATACAAATATAAGTGATACATGTACCACAAATACAGTATTTGTTGTGGTATGAAAGTGCAGTAATTAACATTTACTATTACAATGTTAATTCACACAAATTTATTAGAAATAAACAATTGAATGAAAAATGTTGAACATGTACAGATAGGCCTTATAATTTTTTTTAAACATAATCGAATGACCATTTACACTCAGGACCAAGTCATCAGTAGGCAGTACAGATGTATTAAAACAACCTAGCATCATATTGCTAGTAGCGGGAGTAGCGTTGTCGGGTAAATTTGTTCTTTTTATAAAATTTGGTCAAAGGACATATAATGTTTGGTTCAAATCGATATATGCTTTTTATCTCCCTATTACTTACATTGAAGAAAGAGGTGATACTACTTTGACAAATCCTTGTACATGAGAGTTGTCTGTCAAATCTTTATTTCACAAAGAATGAATTGCATAACAATGAACTGAGCTCAAAGCAAAGTACTTTAATAATACACTTAGACAAAGAGCTAAATCCAGTGATATACTTTGTACTGCAGGTTCTTCATGAACATCCATTGACCAAAACCATATCTCAATAAAATGCCATATATATACTACATGGTTGGATCAGAAGTCCTGAAAAAGACATGTTTTTTTTATCGTATTTTAAGTATGCACAGGTTAAAACTTTCTTGTGGTATAATCATTCAGTATCTAGCAACTAATATAGGTTGAGCGTTCCTCTGTTGGAAATAAGAACACACCTCCTGGCTCCACCTAATTTAAGTCAACTGATGAAGAAACATTCAAAACTATAAAATGTTATCCAAGACTTTTCAGTGTCTATTTACCATTGCCACTGAAACAGTGATATATTTGTACACATATATAAGACCAAAACTGATATTCGGTCTTTACTACATCTTCATTCCCCAAGTCATTTTCAATTTTTCCAAATTTAGCTAACTACTCCTCACACACATGTATAGATTATCAGTTTTTCTACACATGAGTATCGTAAGATATTTGCTAGTGAGCCGCAATGAATATTTTTAGCGAGTGAGCCCAGCTAATGAGCTAAAATGAATCAAATTGTGTACTCAGTCAGAGTTGTTGATATTTTAAGGTATCTTTACAAAGAAAACCTGCAAATCTCAGTGGCAATTCAGCACTTTTCATAAAGGGGTGGCCTCTGACTTTCCAAAGGGATGCCCACTCCTGTCAAGCTTTGATGATTTCCTATATAATCAACTAAATTTTTCCCACCGATAGGAGGATCTAGGGGGCAGACCCCTCCCCCCCTTTTCGTTGGAAAAGTTTTGTTGATTATATAGGGAATCACTGAAGCATGACTGGAGCGGGCCCCACCTTATGAAAAGTTCTGGTCCGCCACTGCCACCCCCTGGGTCTGTCTATGCATCTGTTTATGGTTCTGCGCAATAGTACCAATACTGGTTTTTTTTCACCTTCCTTACTTGGCCATAGACAGTTGCTTATCTGGTTATGGTTCTATCACTAGCTTTTTTTAGACTAGAGATTTCATGCGTACAAATTAAACCGGACCTCAAACGCATGTACTACAGACGAAAAGAGACAAATAATTTTATATAATAACCTTGAGTTTACTTCGACTACTGATATGCAAACCAAAAAACAGACACAAAAATATCATAAAATAGCGATTGAAAGATTGATTGCACTTTGAATGTATAGTTCAGACTGAGACACGTGTTACATGAGGAGCTGGTTTGTTTACAAATAATAATGTCACGTGATCACTCACTGACGTCACAATTTGCATCGATCTTGCAGTACACTAGACAGTTTGCTTAAACAGTACCCATTATCATGTAACGCAAATGTGATTGGTTATCAAATAATACAGAAATAATGAATGTACAGTTTTAGAAGAAATTAGTTCATCAAATAGATTAGATTTTCACTTTTGACACGAATAGGTCGGATTGACATTTCTGTCATTGGGGATAATATTGAGATAAATGGGATTAAACTGACCGTCAAAGATGTCTAGAGAAGCACATCTGGAGAACTTTAACATAAATAGGCCATACTTACCAAAATTACTCTATATTAATAAACCCTATGTCAGTGAAATTTCACAATGATTACGATAAACAATTTTGATACTGACGATGATGCTGGTCACGGTTAAATTGGCGCAAAAAATATTCTTACTCCTATTGCTTTACGTAATAAAGTTTGAATAGAATTGAATTTGACTGAAGTTCAGCATACAAAAAAAACGTGGATATGCAGAAGCATGACAATATATTACTGATAAAGTGTGTATATATTTCTGTAAACGAAGTTGCCTGTATACTTCACTTGAGCGAAAGGATATCTCTATTTGTGAATCGGTTTATTAACCCTTTGAACCCAGGGTCGAAGTTCAAGATGTTAACATATTAACGGAAATTTTTTGGGTTGCTTTTACATCATTGAGGCTATCTATTTTCATTGCGGGGTTTCACATATTTCAAATGGAATTATAGAAAAAATAGAATGTTGTTAGCAGAATCAAAACAGAAAATGATGAACACTTGATTATTTTTAGCAATACATAAATTGGATTGAGGGTCTGTGTATTCACATTATTTGTAAAACTCTCCTTAATTATTCCTGTGAAGCGTGTGCTTTACATCGAGGCTTGCTATGCTTTACATCGACGCCACAGTGCTTCAACCAATCAGGGAATGTTTATTTGGGGCATTCAACCTATTTTAACTCAGATTTTTGCACATTTTAATCCAAATTATAGAAAAATGGAATATTGTTAATACATATAAAATAGAAAATGATGAAAACTTTTAGTTAAAGATGAATTGGATGGGGGTTCTGTGTATTCACATTATTTGTACAACTCTCCTTACTGATGCCATATTTTGGAATTTCCGTGACCTAAATGGTTCGCGAAAATTAATATTTTTATATATATAGTGTAGTAATTAAACTTCAAAAAGTAAATCGGTTCGATTGAAGTATTATACGGCGGTTTCACTGTTGTGCCTTTAAAATACACCTATACTGCACGTACAAACTATGCTAGAGGAAAAACGATGATTTTTCAGTGTTATTTTCAACCCTTTTCAGATGCATAAAGCATTATATTTAGGACTATTTGGAAATGCCCTTAAATTGTATGAAGATCAAGAATAACTGTATTTACCAATTTCATTCACAAATTATTTCTAGAACGGGTTTGTTGTGACGCCTCCGGGTGTGGGAGCTTCTCGCTGCATTGAAGACCCATTGGTGGCCTTCAGCTGTTGTCTCCTCTATGGTCGGGTTGTAATGGGTCTTTCCCGCATAAGCAATTTCACACAGCAAAATAAAATGAACATGTTTACTTTTGTATAAAGTTTCTTTAATAAGGGAGTTTATTAGTAAATTGAGTTGTTTTCGCATCACTTAAGTAATTACATGTAACGAACTAACATAGGTCCAAGTAATGTGCAGTGGCTGATCCAGGGGAGGTTTTTCAGTTGGAACCGCCCCTTTTTTGGGGTGATCAATGCATTTGAATGGGTACATGGTTGGACCCCCCCCCCCCCCCCCCCCCTTTTCACAAAATGGCCTGATGTGTTTCAGTTTAGATTAGAGTAACTGAGACAAATCCAACCATTTTTTTAAAAGGGGGACCTCACCTAGGATAAGCAGAGGCGGATTTAGTAATTTTTCAAAAAGGGGGACCTATTAAATGTAAATTGAGTTTTTTCGCATCACTCACTAAATAACATAGGTCCGAGTAGTGTGCAGTGGCGGATCCAGCAGGAGGGTTCCCGGTTGGAATCACCCCTTTTGTGGGGTGATCAATGCATTTGAATGGGGAAATGGTTGGACCCCCCTTTCAAAATGGCTAGATCTGCCACTGATGTGTTTCGGTTCTGACTTGACTAGCTGAGACAGATCCAGCCATTTTTAAAAGGGGATCCTAACCCAGGATAAAGGGTCAGTTCCAACTGATATCCCTATCCAAATGAATTGATAGTCAACAAAAAAGGGAGGTTCAACCTCCGGAATCCCCCCCTCCCCTAGATCCGCCACTGACCAGAGACTTAATGTGTACAAACCTGACGTAAAATTATGTACTATTGAATATTATGTACTATTGAATAATAAATAATATCACATTACCTACAAAAATCAATAACTGTTACAGTGCATATCACATCTTTCAATAATCCAAAAATGATGTTTATGTAAGAAGTTCCCGCGCAAATTTCATGCGTTACCGAAACGGGAAACACACAAAAGAATTGTAGGTGCATGTTGTCATTCGCATTCCGATTAATTTACACAGTTCAATAAAATATATATGTTAACATTATCTATATTGGTTTTGAATTTAGTTACTAGATCAGAAAAATGATTTGTGTCTCGCAGACAACACAAAATAATATACATATTAACTCGACACTTAATCTAAACATCCCTACAACAAAATGGGACGACCAAACAGATTTTCTAATTTTGATATAAAAGGTGAAATATGTAGAATAAGAATTATGCACTCTGGAATAAGATCATAAATAAAACTCTATATAAAGTGTAAACCAAAAAAAAATAATGTATGAAATCATTGTTTATAAAATTACATTTGCTTGCAAAATAATATTGAAGTTGAAACTAACAACGATCACGTGTATCCTGTCAACCCCTGAAAAACATAATATTGTCTTCTTGACTACTTCCGCAAACTGTGGTCTGGTAAAATGATATATTGTTATAGTGTATGTTAAATATATATATATATCTGAGATTAAAACTGACGTGGAAAGGTAACACATGCCCACCGAAAGCTCTTTGTTTGAGAGCCCAGGTGGTCGTGTGGTCTAGCGGGACGGCTGCAGTGCAGGCGATTTGGTGTCACGATATCACAGTAGCATGGGTTCGAATCCCGGCGAGGGAAGAACCAAAAATTTGCGAAAGCAAATTTACAGATCTAACATTGTTGGGTTGATGTTTAGACGAGTTGTATATACATTATGTACACAGCCATGTATCACCATCATTGATGGCGATCCGATGGATACATCTGTTGTAGGGTTGTCACTGACTCAGACGTACTTATGAATATAATTATTTTCTGTGACTGTATCTTACATTAATTTGTAGGATCCTTTACTATAGATAATTTAGCTGATCTGTAACAATAACATCTTCATGCCTTATATATTATGTACTGTAGTACGCCGCTAGATTAAAACTGACGTGGAAAGGTAACACATGCCCACCGAAAGCTCTTTTTTTGAGAGCCCAGGTGGTCGTGTGGTCTAGCGGGACGGCTGCAGTGCAGGCGATTTGGTGTCACGATATCACAGTAGCATGGGTTCGAATCCCGGCGAGGGAAGAACCAAAAATTTGCGAAAGCAAATTTACAGATCTAACATTGTTGGGTTGATGTTTAGACGAGTTGTATATATATATATATATATATATTTAATATATATTTTTCTTCTTTTTTTTTTTTTTTTTTTAAACAACAATATTTTCTATAATTTTCTTTCGTTCTTCAAAAAGGGAGTGCAATAAATTAGATAAGTTTGAAGTAACAAACAAATCTTCAGATGAAAGAATCCAAACAAATTTCATTTCATCAGATAATCTTGAAAAATTTTTGAATTTAGAATTTAAATTAGATAGATGTTGAGATCTAGTATCTTTTAGAACAGCACATTTTAAAAGAAAATGTAGTTCGTCTTCAACTGCGTTCTTACATAGCTTACACTTTCTGTCTTCAGCTTTAATTCCAATATACCTCCCTCTTTCTATTTCAAGATCATGACAGCTAGTTCTAAATCTTGTGATTATTTGCCTGTCTTTTTTTGAATTCATTTTTAAATATGGTTCAAACATAAAAATATTTTTAAATTTTCTGTAAGTTCTTAATTTATTGCCAGATTGTAAATTAGTACACTTCCCAGAATTGCTTTCTAAACTCGCTAACCAGCTTTCTTTAAATTTAATAGTTAAAGATGTTTTTACTTTTTTTAGAATATGGTTTTGTTTAAAGTTTGACTGGTTAACAAATAGATATTCTAAGTCTAGAAATTCAAATATATGTTTAATGCTTCCTATCCAAGATTCCTGGTTATGTTTGTCCATAGAATGAGATAGATTTATGGCTTCCCTTAGAATAATATTTGAAGGTTCAATATCTTTCATAAGATGGATCCAATATTTTACCATATTCATTATTACATAATACAGTGTAGGGAGTGAACCTAGTTCTCCTCTACATGCCATATTTGATGTTTTTATATTAACTCCAAGTGAAAATTTACAAAGCTTAGTATGAATTATCTCTAATACAAGATAATCAGTTTCTTTTGATATAAAGTTATCCAAATGTATTTGTTTCTTATGTGGTATATAACCCCAAATTTCAGATCCATACAACAAGATTGGTCGGATTGTATGGTTATAGATGTGTAATAAAGTACTAGGTTTTGGGCTTTCCACTGAAAAGGTCTTCCTTAATTTGAAATATGCTTTCATTCCTTTGTTATAAAGTTCTTTCTTTGCTATTTGGAAACTCCCAGATGATGAAAAATTTATACCTAAGTATGTGTAGTTCTGTACACATTCTAAAGTCTGGTTTCCTAATGATATTTTAATATTTTTAAGTCTTCCTGATTTGTTAAATACAAGAACCTTGGTCTTTTTTATGTTAACTGTCATTTTATAATCAACTGTAAATTTATTTAATTTGTTAACACAATTTTGAAGTCCTTGCTCTGATGATGATAAAAGAACTACATCATCAGCATACATTAAAATATTTAAAGGATGTGTATTTAATGGGATTGGGTCACATGTTTGGTCAAAATAGGTTGGCAAATCATTTAAATATATATTAAAGAGACAGGGACTGAGATTATCCCCTTGTCTTACTCCTATATTTGATTTAAAAAGGTTTGTCCTGTGTTGGTCTATTTTTACACAAGTTTCTGTGTTTTCATACATACATTTTATAATGTAATAAAATTTTGTTCCAACACCTATACATTTAAGTTTGTAAAAAAGGTGGAGATGTGAAACTGAATCAAATGCACGCTTAAAATCTACAAAGCATGCATACAGAGGCTTCGAATTATTTTTCACAAATTTTTGAATGATGGTATTTAACACATACATACAACTACAGTGGGTCAGAATTTACTGTCATGGAATTTGTGTTACATCTGACAATTTCTTAAAATGTATAGTCTATTAAGATTCAGAATGAATAAAACATAAAATGGAAGAAAACTTGCATGATGATGATATAAATAATCCCAATAGAATTCCACTTTTTCTGATGCAAGTGTTTCTTATACTAAATTTCAATGTGATTTTTGGTGGACATTTTGTTGAATTTATCGTGTCCGTAAAAATCATGTGGTTAAAAATATGTCTCAGTTGATTGTATCTTTCAAATACTCTTTGCTATATGAATATTAATATCAATAAGAGGTGTTAGATAACTATTTAATGGTGCTTAATAGGGTATACAAGTCATATTAAAACGAGAAAATGGGTTATATTTGCAGAAATTGAAGATGTAACATTTTGTGTCATAAATGTTACATCCAAAAAATGTTACTTAAAACAGCTTTGAGAAGTTCCCTGTCAAAAACATGCAGATTTACCCGGAGATAAACTGTTCCAACATTCGAGTATAATGTTGTGCATGGACGGTTTTTCCTAGAAGTACTTCAAATACGCAAGTGTTGGACATCCATGAAAATAGTGTCAATTTGTTACATCTTATATACAACACTAATAAATTAAATAAAAGAGAACCAATTAACATAATAGCAATATTCAATTGATGTTTTGAAAAAATTATGACATAATGTCATACTAATGTACAACCATATTCAACATATGCAGTCTTTTCAACTTTCAATGGAAGAAAACAAGGTTGCAAAATTGAAGGAAGTGCAAACCAGACATTAGTTACATCATGTACATGAAATATTTCAGTTACATATACCACATAAATATACATGTAATGAAGGATTACTGTGATTAATTTTGTTATTTCTAAATCTGATATCATCAAGATTGTTAACCTGACAAATGTGGTACGGCTAAGTTTGATGTAAACAGATTTATGATAGATGAAGAATGGTACAACTATTTCGCTGCAATAAGTCTGTGTAGAATATGGTTTCATTGTTACACCCTTGAATTGTTTGTCAAAATTTAGGCTTATGAAAAATTCATGAATAAAAGTAACCCAATTTACACACGGAGATTAGTTCACATTGCACCACAATATTAATACTAGGAAAGGTCCATGAAAAGATAAGCTAATATAGATACTGCAGTATATGGTGTAACACTGAAACTAAATCAATTTTTGATGTAACAAAGACAACAAATTTGAAAAATAGTTTATAATAAAAAAAAGTATGAGGACCCAATTGGATTTAGTCAACTTTTTTTTTCATCTGCACCATGCATTTCTGATATCCTGTAACCTTTCACCAAAAATTGATTGTGGTATATTCAGAAACATGAAAAGAAAACCGAAATTGTGTCCTGTTACATCCATGAGTTTAAAAGTGAAATTTCTTGAATATGGTTCAAAATTAGACAGAATACTGCTAGTATTTAATCTGTTTAGAGATAATGAACAGACTTAACCCTACACAGATGTTAAATTGTTCATAGAATTTCTGAAAACCAGTATTTACAAGAAGTTTTGGAGTCTGTGTTACATCATTCAATGAAATGAAAAAATGCCACTAATATCATGTTGCATGAACAAGTTATCTTTTTGCATACAGAAATGGAAAGGCCTTGATCCCTAGGTTTAATTTACAGTGGCCTTTTCATTTTGTGAGTAGTTTTAAATTTTCTAAAAAGACAGTTTTGGATGTAACAAAAATTTCATGACAGTAAATTCTGACCCATTATATGGTCTGTTGTGCGACATCCTTTAGTAAAACCAATTTGCTCACTTCTAATTATATTTCTAGTTTTTAAAAATTTTGTCAACCTGTTATTTAGAATTGAATTAAATAACTTGCCTATGTTATCTGCAATAGTAATGCCCCTGTAGTTTGATGGATCATGTTTAGATCCAGACTTGTGAAGGGGGGTGATAAAGCCTTGGCCCCATAATTTTGGATAAATACTACTGGAAAATACTAAATTAAAGAGTTTTTGTATTAGAGGGATACAAACGGTTTGGCTATGTTTTATCATTTCATTCGAGATCATGCGGAATCCACTCGATTTAGAATTCTTAAGACTTTTTATTGCTTTTTCTATTTCCTCAGGTGTTATTAAGTAGTCAAGTTTCATTAAAAACATTTTCATTATGGAATGATTCAAGTTTCTTCTTAATCAAATCATCACTATGTTGTTCATTCTTATTTAATTTTTGAAAGTATTCTTGCCATTCAGATGGGTCGATAGTATTCTCAGATTTGTTTTGACTATTATTTGAGATATTTTTAATTTTATCTAGTAGTTGCCAATAGGCTTTGGGATTTTGATCATATAAATTATCGAGTTTATTCATGATGTCTTGTTTGAATTTTCTTATTTTTGCTCTTCTTTGTTTTCGATATGATTTCAGGCATTTAAAAAAGGACCCTCGTACATAAGGATCTGTGATAGGCCATTCCAGTTAATTTCTGACAAGTGAGGATGGCTGGGGAGATTTTTTTCAGAAAAAAAACATAATGAAAAACTACAAGGCCGTAACTACCTTTGAGGCAAGTGAGGCAATTAAGTGCATGGGGCAATTGCTTCACTAAAATTTCGACACTGATTTTTTGTGTGTGCATATACTGATATATATAAATATAATAGTCATTTGTTGTTCTGTCTCAACCTTAATTTCTATAACTTGTCATCATTTCTATTAAATTATTCTTCCTGGATATAACTCAGCATCTCTACGGGTGATGTTTCTGGATTACATTTACCCAGTAACGATAACAATCATGGATCTTTAGTTAAAAACAGGCGGCTCTAATTAAGTCTTGCATAAACCTGAGACTACTGTGTTATAGTAGTCTCAGCATAAACTGAAAGGAAAGCACTACGGTAAAGAAGGAATAATTCTAGTAAACTATTTTTTTGTGAACAGAGTCTGAGTATTGAATATAACTTCATTAGAACTAATCCAAAAACGATAAGTAGTGTCGTGGGCCTCAATCCTTTTTGTTGTCTTGGGGGGACTAATGAGATTGAAGTCACGCTTTTGAATATCGATATCTAAACTAAATTTTATTCCACAGCCATTTTATCAAACACATGGGTGACAGACGACACTAAAGTCCAACTTATTTCACAAAGGATAGGCGAACGGCGAACGGCTAACGGCGTACGCCGTATTTTGACTCAAAACAAGTAAACCGGCATATCATCCAACATGGCGACAGTTGTACCGGCTGCGGCTGTACTTGCCGTTTATCTGGCTGAAGACTGCGATTCCGGGGAAGATGAGGCACTTTCAGCAGTAGTAAAGTGTTCAATGGTGTCAATGTTAGTTTTTAAGAGGTTAAAAGCCATAAACTGGGGAATGCCATTGATATTTTATCGATAATCGCAAGATGCATTGCTACACCGAGATTAATTAAACATCAATACAGTGCTACAGTATCTCATTTTACCCATCTAAGGCACGGACCATTTGATTTCCGGGGGGGGGGGGGGGGGGGGGGGAGAAAAAAAATATGCCTCTGATTTTTGTCCCAAAAAAAATTCTGGTCAGCATTTATGTTGAAAAAAAATAATCTGGCTCTAAAGTTTGCTATTAAAAATTTTGTGAAACAAGTGCACTGGGCGTTCGCCACCGGCGAAAGGCGTACGCCTTTTTCCGGAAACAAGTAGGACCATTGTTCTAACCGGAGAGGTCAACCGGATGTTGACTTGACAATGGTAAAACATGGACCATAAACGGATACGTAATATCCGTGTACGTTCACAAAGCACGACTGAGTGAAGAAGCTCTTTCCACGTTATTTCTTCAACAAAATACTTGAAACGAACGTTAGATACATGTATCAATGATAATTTTAGCATTTTTGAAGAAATGTCGGATGCATAATAAAATTTCCCACCTGTGCACATGCGCACACGTGTTCTAGTTCATACGACGTAGTTCTGACGATTTTTCATTTAAAACCTTTTTAAATTTTTCATCAAATCATGTTGATAAACTAATTTCTAATAATTTTAATCTTTTGGACTAAATCAATTAGAAACAAACCGCTGAAAAGTAAGAAAAAAATTGTGAATAAACCGATCAATTTATACGATGTCCGGTACTGAACATAGATCACCTGTCACCTGAACAGGTAGATTTCAGCTGTCCAACTACTAATTAGCCTTGATTAAAATTAGAAAGTATTGAAGTAGGTGTTGTTTTGATAGTAATTAATCATCACGTCACATTTATGACCGGAAATGTGATGATGTTAAAGGCAAAAGGTTGGGTCATAAAGATCGTGAATTATGTAACAAGAGTGCACACGCTGAAATGTCTCGCCTTCTATACTAATCATTGATATTATGTTGATAGTCCTAGGTATAAAGCTAAGCTTTATAACAATTGTCACATAAACTTAACATTAACCAAGATAACTAAACAAAGACCAATGAACCTTGAAAATGAGGTCAAGGTCAGATGAACCATGCCAGGCAGACATGTACTGTGACAGCTAACAATGCTTCTATACAACATATATAGTTGACCGATTACTTATAGTTTAAGAAAAATAGACCAAAAGGCAAAACACAAAACCTTAACACTGTGCAATGAACCGTGAAAATGAGGTCACGGTCAAATAAAACCTGTGCGACTAACATGAAGATCATAAAATATTTCCATACACCAAATACAGTTGACCTATGGCATATAGTATTAGATAAAAAGACCAAAACTCAAAAACTTAACTTTGACCACTGAACCATGAAAATGAGGTCAAGGTCACATGACATCTGCCCGTTAGACATGTACACCTTACAATCGTTCAATGCAACAAATATAGTAGACCTATTGCATATAGTATGAGAAAAACAGACCAAAACACAAAAAATTAACTTTGACCACTGAACCATGAAAATGAGGTCAAGGTCACATGACATCTGCCCGATAGACATGTACACCTTCCAATCGTTCCATACAACAAATATAGTAGACCTATTGCATATAGTATGAGAAAAACAGACCAAAACGCAAAAATTTAACTATAACCACTTAACCATGAAAATGAGGTCAAGGTCAGATGACACCTGCCAGTTGGAGATGTACACCTTACAGTCCTTCCATACACTGAATATACTAGCCCTATTGCTTATAGTATCTGAGATATGGACTTGACCACCAAAACTTAACCTTGTTCACTGATCCATGAAATGAGGTCGAGGAATACTGAAAATGACGGACATGAGGACCTTGCAAGGTACGCACATATCAAATATAGTTATCCTATTACTTATAATAAGAGAGAATTCAACATTACAAAAAATTTGAACTTTTTTTTCAAGTGGTCACTGAACCATGAAAATGAGGTCAAGGACATTGGACATGTGACTGACGGAAACTTCGTAACATGAGGCATCTATATACAAAGTATGAAGCATCCAGGTCTTCCACCTTCTAAAATATAAAGCTTTTAAGAAGTTAGCTAACACCGCCGCCGCCGCCGCCGCCGTAGCCGCCGCCGCCGGATCACTATCCCTATGTCGAGCTTTCTGCAACAAAAGTTGCAGGCTCGACAAAAATGACCGAAAAAGCCTTGAAAACTATAAAGTATATGACCGTTTCATGCTTTGACCAGCCGGACTTTTACCGGACATTATACAAATGACCGGAATATATGACCGTTTTGGAAGCCCTGGTTTTCACACCAATTTTGACAAACATGTTTCTGATCAACCTGCTAGGCGATCTACTTTTACGAGATCAAATAATCCCATAACATTTTAATCAATTGAATCCGGCTGCTAAAATTGTTTACCACATGTTGACATAATCATAGATATCTATGACATAATCAAATTGTCCACTAAATTCAAAATATAGGACACTTCATAAACATCTATACTTTGCCTATATTTTTCAACCTATAACGAATAAAGTCCTAAACTTTTCCGGAAATACCGATTTTTATTTTATTTTCATGAATTGGTGAATTTATATTCACAAATATATTTTTGGGGCCGCTGACCGATTTTAGGGCCGCCAAGCGGCCCTAAACTATATAGTGGAATCAACGCTGTCTGTGGTTGTATAAAGATGTGCCCAGCGGAGCATCTGGTTCCATTTGTAACAAGGCCACGGCCGACACTCGGCTAACCGAGAGATTAGTCGGTTAATCTATATTGAGTATGTGGCTATATTGGCGATTGGTCTGTTAATCGGGTTGGTTATACGTCTGTTAAGAGTAAAAAGCACAATTTAATGTTCAACTCTATTTAATATACAGATTTTTGGCATATTATAAGAACAAAATCAAAAAAAGAAAAGTGTCTGACAAAATCATATTTATCATAGAACATTTTCCACCTGTAAAAACATTTCATAGTCTGCACAGTTTTTAGTAAAACTAAAAGGCGTCGCGCAAGTATGTGTTATTTATGCTTATACGCAAGATTTTTTTTAATAAAAGGCGAAACAAACAATTTAAGATATCATTTAAAGAACACAAAATAGTACTTTGGTTCTAAAAATTAAATTGACATTAGTAAATATTTCATAATTGTAGTATAACGTGAATAATACCACGTTTTTATTGAAAATTATGGGAATAAAGTCTGTTAATGGGTTGGACAATTGAAATTGTGTCAGTTAAGAGTTATTTAGCCACGATAATAGTTTTGCTACCTTTATATTTTCCCTTTGAAAAAGTTAAGAATGAGATGTTCTTGAGTAAAAAAAAATTGACACTGAATACGGTGCAACAGTATCCTTCTAGTAAGAGCATTTTTATTTTGACTTTCTTTGCATTTTATGGAAGGATGTGTCTATGGCCGCTTGAATATGCATGCATTTATTGTTAACGTTTTCAATCAGCCTTTTTTTGTGTGTGTTCAAAGTAGCACGTTCTCAAATCCGACTGAAAGTGTCTTTCTAATACAGCACAGGGTACATATAAAGAGTTGTCGTTCTCATATGCACATAATGTTTGTCACTGGACGTTAATCCTAATTCGTCAGAATCATCCAATTGATTCTTTTCTTCTATTACTTAATCATATGTTGTTTACAAATCATTCTAAAGAAGTAAATGGAAAGGCGCGAATGCAGCTACATAAGGTTATCTTAAGTTTTAACTCATTCCATTCCATTTCTAGTTCCTTTCTACATAAGTGCAGAGGAGAACTACACATGTAAACCTCTTGCATTTGTCACAAATATGAGTACATCACAATCCGTTACTGTTTCAACACGCAGGGGTTTCATGTCTGTATTCTTAAAACCAGATGCTCCGCAGGGCGCAGCTTTATACGACCGCAGAGGTTGAACCCTGAACGGTTTAGTTTAAACATATTTTATTTGTTAAAGTACAAATTGGATAAGACACAAGTCAAACAGACTTATGAAGTCTTCTCCATTTAACATTTATAGCAATATAATACAAAAATATATGTATGAGCATGCATGTATAGAATGGTATATCTATTTAGTAAATATATATATAAATATGGATCAAAAGACGGAAAATTGAAGAAAAAGAAAACAATAATAATACAGGAAAAAAAAATCAAAAATAAAAATATATAAATAAATAAATCATTATTTAGAAAACAGAAACACAAAAAAAAAAAAAATAACAACAAAAAAACAAATAATAATAATAAAAAAAAAAAAACAAAAACAAAAAAAAACGAAAAAATAAAAAGGACAAAAAAGGGGAGAAGAAATTTTACTTAGATGATGATGTGTGTGCGATCATGGTTTGCTACCTAGACAATTTGAAATCTTTCCGAACTTTTAATAAACTCGAAGACATTTTTGAAAATGGTTTGGTTTTGCTCGAGAGAAAGAAGACAACTACCCGAGGTAAGTAGTTCTATGTTAATTTTACAGTCATTTGGAAGCCAGCGCTGACTTTCAAACATTTTATTTCGTATGTCTGAATATAATATACATTTAAAAAAGAAATGATAGGAATCTTCACAATTAACATCACATCGGCAGGAAGGGTCAGAAATAATATTGACCCTATATAGATCATAGTTTAAGGATGATGCAAAACATCGAAGTTGGGTGAGAATTATATTCAATTTTCGATTTCCAAATTCATATTGCTTCGGTACAAACATATTACTCTGAGGATAACGGTTTTTTAGTTCAGTTTTAAATTTATTAATTGATTCCACATCACGAGTTGAATCCTCAAGATTATTCCAAAGACGTATGGTTGATGGAATAAAAGAATCATTAGTTAATGCTAGTCTGCAGAATGGAATAATGATGTCATTTCCATTACGTAGAGGATAGACCGTCATACTTTGTATTTTTTGGGGAATTAAATTTGACAAATATTCTGGAACATTATTATTTTGAATATTATAAAACATTTGGATTTTTCTTCTCTCTCTTCTTTCAGCTAATGTTTCCCATCCAAGTTCTTCATAAATAATCCTTGAGCTTGTGAATATAGGTAACCCCGTAACTATCCTAGCAGCTTGGAGCTGTAATTGCTCCTGTTTATTGACATAACCTACCCCAATATTATCCCAAACCTCACTTGCATACTCAAATAAAGGTCTTATAAAAACTAAATAGAGTTTTTCTAATTTTTTCCTGCTCAGTTTATATTTCAACTTCCTTAGCATATTTATATGTTTAGACGTGCTTAAGATAATATTATCAACGTGGGCATTCCATTTAGCATTTAGCAACCCTGAACGATTGGGGCAAGTATGGACACAACATTCAAGCTGGATTCAGCTCTAAATTTGGATTGTGATTAAATAGTTGACACAGCATAGGTTTTGGACACAGAATGAATGTGATCTAATGAACTTCAAATATTTTTTTTGCCTTTGAGCAATCACTATGCTGTTATTAATCCTCTCAAAAAAATGTTTGAAGAAATTTTCTTTTTATTTATGTCTGAAATGAGAAAATTTTACCCCCCCCCCCCCCCCTCCAACCATTTTTTTTAACATCCCCCTTTCCCTTTTTTCAAAACTGATCTCAATTCCAATTTCTAATGGAGTTTGCAACAATAACTACTCATTTAAATACATCATAAAATATTAAAATGTAACAAAAATGGTAAAGAATGGTAAAGATTTTTTTAATTTATCAGTTGGTAGTAAAAGTAAATATACATTGTAGATTGTATAAAACAATGATTTAAGTTGATTCAACTACTATTCTGGACAAAGAAAGATAACTCCAATCAATTGAAAATTTCTTGCTATTGCACAATATTGTGCAATTAGATATTTCTTGCTATTGCGCAATACTGTGCAATTGAAAATATTTGCTATTGCACAATACTGTGCAATTGAATATTTCTTGCTATTGCGCAATACTGTGCAATTGGAAATTTCTTGCTATTGCACAATACTGTGCAATTGAAGATTTCTTGCTATTGTTGAATACTGTGCAATTGAAAATTTCTTGCTATTGCACAATACTTAATATAATAATTTTGGATCCTGATTTGAACCGACTTGAAAACTGGGCCCATAATCAAAAATCTAAGTACATGATTTTATTCAGCATATCAAAAAAGCCAAAGAATTCAATTTTTGTTAAAATCAAACTTAGTTTAATTTTGGACCCTTTGGTATTTAATGTAAACCAATTTGAAAACGGGACTAAAAAATTAAGAATCTACATACACAGTTAGATTTGGCATATCAAAGAACCCCAATTATTCAATTTTTGATGAAATCAAACAAAGTTTAATTTTGGACCCTGATTTGGACCAACTTGAAAACTGGGTCAATAATCAAAAATCTAAGTACATTTTTAGATTCAGCATATCAAAGAACCCCAAGGATTCAATTTTTGTTAAAATCAAACTAAGTTTAATTTTGGACCCTTTGGACCTTAATGTAGACCAATTGGAAAACGGGACCAAAAATAAAGAATCTACATACACAGTTAGATCCGGCATATCAAAGAACCCCAATTATTCAATTTTTGATTAAATCAAACAAAGTTCAATTTTGGACCCTTTGGGCCCCTAATTCCTAAACTGTTGGGACCAAAACTCCCAAAATCAAACCAAACCTTCCTTTTATGGTCATAAACCTTGTGTTTAAATTTCAAAGATTTCTATTTACTTATACTAAAGTTATGGTGCGAAAACCAAGAATAATGCTTACTTGGGCCCCTTTTTGGCACCTGTTTCCTAAACTGTTTGAACTTAAACTCCCAACATTCCTTTAGTGGTCATAAACCTTGTGTCAAAATTTCATAGATTTCAATTTACTTAAACTAAAGTTATAGTGCGAAAACCAAGAAAATGCTTATTTGGGCCCTTTTTAGCCCCTAATTCCTAAAATTTTGGGACCAAAACTTCCAAAATCAATCACAACCTTTCTTTTGTGGTTATAAACCTTGTGTTAAAATTTCATAGATTTCTATTTACTTTGACTAAAGTTAAAGTGCGAAAACTAAAAGTATTCGGCCGACGACGACGACGACGACGCATACGACGACGCCAACGTGATAGCAATATACGACGAAAAATTAAAATTTTTGCGGTCGTATAAAAATATTTTTTTAGATTTCTATTTACTTTGACTAAAGTTAGAGTGCGAAAACTAAAAGTATTCGGACTACGACGACGACGACGACGACGACGCATACGACGACGCGAACGTGATAGCAATATACGACGAAAAATTAAAATTTTTGCGGTCGTATAAAAATATTATTTGTTCTCTCTTTTTTTAGCAATGCATCAGTCTCTACTGTTCTTATCTATTATTCTATATTCTGCGTCTCCATCCACATTCTCGTGTATACCACGAGGGTCCGTATCGGGGTGTTGTTTATTTCTGTGCTATTTAAATTGTTATGTCACTTTTCTTTCAATTTTATTGATCTTACTCATTATTCTTTCTCTATTCTTTATATTTTTAGCATCCCAATATATTTAACTTACTGATGTTTAGTTACATTACGACGTTTATCCCTGATTTATATACTGGTTACCAATGTAGATGACAAATTGGTGGCATTCATGACAATTAAACAGAATCCACATGATATATGCGACCATTTTTGGATGAAATTAATATTACTACAATATTACACTTTTTGAAACCATTTTTATCAATTTTCATTTTCCATTGTCTAAATTGTTCATGATTGTTCATGTGTTGTTTCCGTATATTTCATGTTTCATTGCCCATATGCTGTTTCCATATATTTTAGCCGCTCGTCTTGAGCCTTCCCATTTGATTTGATCACACCCAATATAGCAATAAAATTATACTTTATTGCCATTCATTACTCTTAACAGACCAATTAACAGACCGGGTTTTATACATCCGACCCATTAACAGACCAGGTTTTAAATAAAGATTGATTTATGTTACGAAAATACAGATTTTCGTGTAGATTTTTCACACAATGATATCAATATGGTTAACAAACATAATGCCTGTCTTTTTTCGATGTTCAAATTATTGCATGCAAGTAAATTCAACCAACGTGTCACTTTGTGTACTTTATGTGTGTGTAAAATGTGTATAAATTTATTGATGAGTAACCCGCCTTTTCATTTTATAGATCGTACATTAAAGCTAGAAAAATAATAATTACACCACTGCATTCAGTACATTGAATTGTTTTGTTAGACATGAATAATTTTTATGATAACAATATATTTAAAAAGTTATACAATGAAACATGCTGAACTTTCAATGATTTTCTCGATAACACCTGATTAACAGACTTTAGCCAACCCGATTAACAGACCAACCGCCGATATAGCCGCATACTCAATATAGATTAACCGACCAATCTCTCGGTTAGCCGAATGTCGGCCGTGAAGGCACAACCCTAGAGCAGTAAAAATTACTCCACCAAAATTCAAGATTGATCTTTGTTTTATTGTTAAAAGTATTAACACTGTATAAATTTCATAACATTTGGTTGAGCGAACTTAAGTTAGATTACTGAAACGAAAATATTCAGCAATTTTTTACATATGTAAAGGGGCGTAACTTTAAAATGGTATAACTATCGCCACCAAAATTCAAACTATGCTAGAATGGTAAAAGTGACGCAACTAAAATTCAAACTTGACTTGTGAATTGTGGTTATAAGCATTGCGTATAAGTTTCATACAATTTGGTTCAGGCAAACTAAAGTAAGAGAACAGAAATGAATTTTGGGATGTACGGAGGTACATGTACGTACAAGTAAGGGAAGGACGTACATACTTACAGCAAAACAAGGATAAAACTCAATACGGTGGGAATATAACAACAGCAGTATGACCACAGGAATAAAAAGTTTATATACACTAGATTCATAGAGGTGCTTATAACCTGTAACACTTTTAGTTGCTGTTGTGAAATTAAGCATTGTCTTATGAGTTAAAAACATTTGAGAATTTTTGTTTTAAGCCATTCATTTGATATATTACGGTAATCATTGCCTCTGTGTTTGGGTGACAAAGCAATTGAAATCTATTTATATAGGGCATGGTATGCCTTAAAACTTTTCCAGATGCACAGGCCGCGGTTTGTCTGTAATCTATGTAAATTTTGAGGTGAAAATACAGCCACTTTAGCCAAAGGGTACACATCATGAACCTTAATCATTTCTATAGAACTTGTCTTGATACCCTGAGCTATAATATATTCGAAGAAGTAGATGCTGACTCGGTTGCTTTTAATACGGATGCTATATGATAAGAATTTACAATAATACACCAGAAGTGGTATGATGTAAATTATTGGAAGAAGACTGAAGAAGAACTGACGTTGGGTCAATGTTTTTCTGCTGTCAGTTTGATTCACTTGAGCATGCTGAACGAGTAAAGTTCCTTATATCCACATTGGAATGTGAAACAATTAGTATTTAAATAACGGAATTAAGTTTTCAAATGATTTTTGGCATCAAAATCTTCCGATCGATGTTTAGACAATAACAATGCATTTTTAAATTATATTTTTTTTTATCAAAGCCGGTATTTACCTTTACTCGTCCTTGGCGTGAGACGTTAGACATATAATATAATTATCGAGTATTTTATATTCTTTCATCACGGATGTCAAGTTGGTTCAATATTCAACATTCAACATTCAAAATTCAATTTTTTTTTTTTTTTTTTTTTTTTTTTCTCGTATCCATTTTCAACATTCAACATTCGATTTCAACATTCAACATTCGATTTCAACATTCAACATTCGATTTCAATATTCAACATTCAACATTCAAATTTTTTTTTTTTTTTTTTTTTTTTTTTCGTATCCATTTTCAACATTCAACTTTCGATTTCAATTCGATTTCAACATTCAACATTCGATTTCAATATTCAACATTCAACATTCAAATTTTTTTTTTTTTTTTTTTTTTTTTTCTCGTATCCATTTTCAACATTCAACATTCGATTTCAACATTCAACATTCGATTTCAATATTCAACATTCAACATTCAACATTCAAATTTTTTTTTTTTTTTTTTTTTTTTTTAATTTTTTTTTTCTCGTATCCATTTTCAACATTCAACATTCGATTTCAACATTCAACATTCGATTTCAATATTCAACATTCAACATTCAAATTTTTTTTTTTTTTTTTTTTTTTTTTCTCGTATCCATTTTCAACATTCAACATTCGATTTCAACATTCAACATTCGATTTCAATATTCAACATTCAACATTCAAAAAAAATTTTTTTTTCTCGTATCCATTTTCAACATTCAACATTCGATTTAAACATTCAACATTCGATTTCAATATTCAACATTACATTCAAAAAATTTTTTCTTTTTTTTCTCGTATCCATTTTCAACATTCAATTTTTTTCTTTATTTTTTTTTCTTCTCGTATCCATTTTCAACATTCAACATTCGATTTCAACATTCAACATTCGATTTCAACCTTCAACATTCGATTTCAACATTCAACATTCGATTTCAACATTCAACATTCGATTTCAACATTCGATTTTCAACTTTCAACATTCGTTTTCAACATTCAATATTCGTTTTCAACATTCGATTTTCCACTTTCAACATTCGTTTTCAACATTCAACATTCGTTTTCAACATTCGATTTTCAACTTTCAACATTCGTTTTCAACATTCAACATTCGTTTTCAATATTCAACATTCGTTTTCAACATTCAACATTCGTTTTCAACATTCGATTTTCAACTTTCAACATTCGTTTTCAACATTCAACATTCGTTTTCAATATTCAACATTCGTTTTCAACATTCAACATTCGTTTTCAACATTCGATTTTCAACTTTCAACATTCATTTTCAACTTTCAACATTCGATTTCAACATTCAACATTCGTTTTCAACATTCAACATTCGTTTTCAACATTCAACATTCGTTTTCAACATTCGATTTTCAACTTTCAACATTCGTTTTCAACATTTAACATTCGTTTTCAATATTCAACATTCGTTTTCAACATTCAACATTCGTTTTCAACATTCGATTTTCAACTTTCAACATTCGATTTCAACATTCAACATTCAACATTCGTTTTCAACATTCAACATTCGTTTTCAACATTCGATTTTCAACATTCAACATTCGTTTTCAACATTCGATTTTCAACTTTCAACATTCGTTTTCAGCATTCATCATTCATTTTCAACATTCAACATCCGATATCTGTGTATATTTGAGTCCATTTGTTTTTCATTTTGAAATATCAAAATAAAAAAATAAAAAACGAGAATGTTTCCATTGTTCGGTTTTGATTTCTCGAAAACCAAAATGAAAAACAAGTGTTTTCGTTTTTTGTGTTTTATTTTTCTAAAACCAAAACGGAAAACGAAAGTGTTTTCATTTTTTGTTTTTTATTTCACTAAAAACCAATTAAAAATGAAAATAAATTTTAAAGTGCAAGTTTCCATTTTTCGTTTTCGAATTTACTCAAAAAGAGATTAGTATTCAATTTCAATTATTAGCCGATTTATAATGGAAACAGTTTTCCTTTCTAGTTTCACATTCTTTGTAAATTCTGCCACAGGAGGACATTGGAAATCCTCCCATGCTGGGATAACATAATGTAGACAAAATAAACCGCATGACTTCTGAATTGACATACGGTGATAAAATAATCAAAGACTTTCAAATTACCTTGTTCATACCTTTGATAAATAATAAATTATCATATTTAAATATTAAACGAATCACAAATTTAAATTGTACAATATAATATTAAGATTCATAAAGATGGTACAAATAAATAGATTTGTTACAACATGACACTTATAAGGGAGGTAATTACTTTTTAAAACTGACAAGAAAACTAGCCTAGTCGTTATTAAAGTATACATGCACAGCGGTTGTCAGATCAAAAGTCTTTAATAACAATCAGGAACCGGGTGCGTGAACTTTACTTTTAAGTTTAGAAAGGTCGATCTAAGATTATTAGAATTGATGACCAACGTTCATCTGCCAGTATTGTCAGTACCGTGAACATCGAGGACGATAATATGTTTTGCTTGATAGATTGATTAGAAAACAATTTTCCGCGATTTCACAATTCAAACCTGGACAAGCATTCAATTATTTTGGCATTCGGAGCCTATAGGGTTTTTGTTTTGCTTATTTTTGAAGGCTACATATATGGTGACCTGAATTAGAGGGCGTTGTTGGGGTATTATGTTATTGAGAATAGTTGACAAAAAATATAAATTATAGAGACAATGGACCAAGAAATAAATAAAAAAGCTAGAATAATGGTGTAAAATATAAAGAGAAGAGAATAATTGGC
This sequence comes from Mytilus galloprovincialis, assembly GCA_037788925.1. Lineage (NCBI taxonomy): Eukaryota > Metazoa > Mollusca > Bivalvia > Mytilida > Mytilidae > Mytilus > Mytilus galloprovincialis. The sequence continues at coordinate 658,665 of JAWDJN010000016.1, forward strand.
AAAAAGTATAAAGAATAGAGAAAAATGGCCTAAAATATCAAAGAGTACAGACATTAAGAACCATGAATTCAGACCATCATACTAGTTGCCTTAATCAATGTTAGTTTGTCTCTTGGAGATTTGTATTGGTTATCATACGGTTTCTCTTTATTTCGATGTCTATTAATTAAGATACGAGCTTTCATTATTTGCCAACATATTACATATCCCATTATAACAAAAAATACTTTTATTTTTTGCAAACTACCATAGATTTGCGGGTTACTGTTCTGCATAAAACCACATTGGAGGCCACTTTTTTTTCAAGTGGACTTCAGCTAACCACCCTACCCTGCCATTACCGAAAAGATTATAAAACACATTTCAACGGCCATACATTTGTCCGCACAATGTGTAAAGGAGAGCTGGGTAGGCTATCTGATGTCTACTGGAGAAAAAAATCAAGGTTGTTATTTGGCTTATTTTATTTTCAAAAGATATGACCAAAGTCGGGGTCGGACACCCAACCCAACCCTTACCGAAAATATAATAAAAATTGTCCGCACTAGTAGTACTGCAACCACAGGTCATTTTTTAAAACTTTAATGGTCCGGAAGAACACACACCTAAATTATATAACGACGGAAAGAGGAAAACATATAAAATAAGAAAAATTGGGTCGTAAAAATCCAGTGGTCACAATTTTGTGAAATTGAGGTTAAAGGTCAGACCTGAAAATATCAACAATTCAACCACAAGGACAAAAAGGAGAAATATTCTGATATTTATTCAATAGAATGCTACAAAAACAATTCGATCATAAGCATATGCTATAAACGATGTTAAAATGACAAATTTGACAACTTATATGAAGAGCTGCCATTACAAAATAGCGTTGATTTGGAACCTTCTGATTTTTTCCATTTAAGGCATAGCAAAAGAAGAAGTGGCCTTGTCCTTTTCACATCCATAAACTTTCATATTGTGTATAGTGTTTCACTAAAGTATATTACAGAATTATTTTCTAAACTATAAAACACCAGTTTATTAAATTATTTCAAATTTTTTCTATCTTTGAAAAAAAACAAAATTCAAGCGCTGAAACAGTGTTTTTAATTTTGCATCTTAAAGGTTGTGTATTTTGTAAAAAATAGTATCTAGTTATAGATAAATACATATTGTGTATTTGTAAAGTCTAAACAGAGCAGTTATAACACAAAATATACTATAGTCATCCGAGGCGAATGCGAGGTTGAAAACAAATTGGGTGTAAAACAAAGTCAGTTTGGTGCATGAACATTTTTTAGTGGATTAATCCTGGTAAAAAAAGTTAACTCATTATTTTTTTAAGGGAGGGATGAAAAATTACACAATGCAATGCCAATTTTCTAATGTTGTAATTCAAAATCAGTCATGATCCTAATATAACTTTTAAAAGCGATCTCTCAGTCATCATATGCGGATTAAGTACGCGTATAAGCATAACAAGACACTTCCCTTTTTTTATAAGAACAAGTTAGGCGCAGGACAGAGTTTGTTCATAGCACAGTACAAATGCCATCTGGAGCGTAAATACCGTCAAGATTCTGTCAAACTCGTCAGATATAGTCTTACCTTTGCATAGGAAACATAAAAGCAATGTGAGTACAAAGTTTCAATCAATGTTCGTGACCCATATTCCCATATGCATATGCATGATATATCTGCACTGCCAATCCCAAATGTAATTGGGCGAATGTTGCTACAGAAACGATTGAATTTGTAATAGCCATACATTTAAGAACTTTTGTTAAATAAAGTTTTAGGGACACTATACGGTTCAGAAGCGCCTTTGTGTTATTTTTCACAAATTAACTAACAAATGAACTTTTGAGCATAGGCTCCGTGTTGAAAACCGGACCGTGACCTATAATGGTTTACCTTAATAAATTGTGACTTGGATGGTGTGTTGTATCATTGACACTCATACCACATCTTCTTATATCTATTAAGAAGATATGCGGACATCATTTCCATAGAAATACCAAACCGAGGACATAGCTCATAAGAGCACTGGTGCCAGGGTGAAGTAGTTGTTCTTCTTTTAATATACCCTTGATATTTTCAGACACACCTTGGTGTAATTCTGAAAGTCTTAACATAGACTTTGATTTTCCTGCAGCATATATGGCATCCCCTATATAGAGCTAAACTCTATATTTCATATCCCTTGGCCCCACTGTGTCTGAATTGTAAGGTTTCACAATATCTAGTTAGTTCTGGAGTTTGGCAGTTTGTTAAGCATCAGAGACAATCTTGGGTAAATGTGATCGGTATATGTATTTGGTCGTGCTACATGAGAAAGGCTTTTTCTTATGGAAGAACAAATCACATCACTAACAATCGTTATTAATGAACTGACAGCAAGTTCAAATTCTGATTTTTCAGTAACTGTTTTACTTAATTGCACAGGTGTTGACCTCAATAAGTACATTTACTTGGTTATGCATGGATAAATGATTACTCTCATTAATTAGCACAGCACACCTTAAGGTTTTTTTTAAGGTTTTTCTTTTACACAAAAACCCTGTTTTCCTATCCAAACTACGAGATCGTATACAAGTGTCAGGTTGTGGGGATACATGTCGATCAGTTTGATCACATACAGTATATGGATTTCTGTTGTTTCTATTTTAAAGTTCCGCCAAGGGTGACTTGGGAAACGAAATATGATCACTTGGTCTTCTCTCGACCGGCAGTTAAACGAAGTGGGACGACCGTTTGGCTGTGCGGGATGTATCAAGTTCGCAGTCACGTCCGGTCAGAATGGGGACGTTTAATCCGATGCCTCGTGTAAAGGGAGTGCCACGTTCTCTGCACGTTAAAAACCCTTGCAACAACTCTTTGAGGGGTCCGTAGGTGGCCTGTTGCAACGGCAAATTCTGTCCAAATCCAATATACCATCATTTTCCAGTGGCAGTCTAAATTTTCCCGACCAATTCCCGAATAACCTCTATTATGACAAAACCTACCTATTGTTTTTATTATTAACTGGTTCTCGTCCTGAAGATGCACAAAATATTTGCCACTGGACGTTAAGCAACCAACAATCAATCAATCAATCTAATTTAAAGACGCACCAATTTTGCCTTCTTGTGCAAGTCTCATAACATCACTGATGATTCGCCCAAGGACAACAGAATATCAAGAGAAGTTGGTTTTAGCATCACCTTGTCACACACCAAATCTCTGTGAAACTGCAATAGTACTTTTCCCCGATCACTTGCATGCATATTTATTGCTCTGAGGTTAAACATTTACATACAATGTATTTTCACACAATATCAACTATAGTCATCATCCTGAAAAACCCTTATCCGAAGGATTTGGTTAACTTTTATGAAAAGTCAAAATCTTATTAACACAAATATAACTTATTTACAGAAAATACACGAAAGAACTACTATATATATTCAAATCACTCAAAAATAAATAAACTTATCCTACAAAATCTTCATAATCACATCGAAACTATCAAATTGATTGTGAAGGAAAAAATAAATTGTGGAGCTGATTGACGGATAGACAAGTTTCGTAATTAAAAAAGGTACAAACGATGTTTTTATTTTGCAATAATATGTTTTGTCCTCTAAAATGTCAAATACTGTTTTTGAATCATATATTTTCTCGTTTTCAAAGAAAAGGAGCGTTACATTTCTATCTAAAAAACAGCCAACTTTAAGTCTGAAAGTTTTACTTGGGGATGGTATTATATTTATGTCTTTATCATTCCGATGATCCTTGATGACATGTGCATAGAAAATATTTACGAAAATAGCGGGAAATTTAACAAAAAAAAATATTTTTGGATTTTAAGGCAACTACTCAAAACCGTAAATTGAGGGGTACCCCCATTAAAGGGATAAAATACAAAAATGTGACCATGGAAACTTTTTACGACCCGACGGAAATTAAAATATAGATATTATTCTATCATTTAAAACAATTTACAGCTGTGTGTTATTCCGGACCATTAAACTCGTTAACTAAGCGTCTTTTTCGATGTCAGTTGCACGACTATAGGTGCAAAGACGTCGCGCAAAATACTGGTGATAATAACGTAACGTCGGAAATATAGCAAAAAGCCGTCTTATTTTCTTGTTTTTTACGTAACGTTTTTCTAATGTGATTTCTAATGTGTAAGCATTGATTCATTCAGGGTTTTTTTCATGGGAATATTTTTTTTCAGTAAAGATATTCATGTATATTTTATTTAACGAAAAATGTATATATATATATATATTTCATATTTTTTAATTATAAGCAGAGCCACGTTGAATCATTTCATTTGAATCGGAAAGGTCTACTAAAATATTTTATGAGTGGCTAAACAACAGTGCATGATGTTTTATAATTTAATTCTTATTTCAATCCAAATTGTCCAATACAGAAAGAATGTCTAGATGGGTGTCCTCTGAAATATTTATACGATAAGAGGCATCTACATCAGCAAGTATGTATAGCAGAGATTTCGTCGATACCAAAGCAGTCTTTGTCTTTAAAAGTTTATATTTTAACGGATCATTGTCACTGATTTTGTCATAATAATGACCCCGGAAAACCTCGAATCCAGGGGGATATGTAGCACCCCAGCTGTCACTCTCTGCTGAATTCAATACGTGTGAACCTTTGGAAATTTTCATTAAATAATAGTCAAAGTTATCATCGTCGGTTTTGACAGCCACAACAGAGTTTATGGATACCAAATCTGATATGTCTTCTGAAAGAATGTCAGTGTCTTGTGCTACTTCTTCTTCGTTAGAAGTTTGTGTTATTTCGCGTGGCTTAATAGTTTTCTTTACCCCGGTATTTTCTACATTTAAACAGTTAAGATAATTCCCCAAAATGCATTGATCGCACGTGTAACAAGAGAGATCGGAAACAATGATTTCATTACATGTACTAGTAAAAACATGATGTATTTGTCTATTTTGCTGGATCGGCTTAAATATTTTGGAATTGTGTCTATCAATTGAGTCCACATATCGAAATACCCTTCTTTTAAATAATGCACTTCTTGGCTTTTTAAGGCTACTTTCGCAGAACGTAAATAAATCCTTCGCATTCTGAATCACTGTATTGCCACGTAGAACAGATATGTCCGCCTGTCTTTTTATAAATCCCCCCCGCGGCATCTTGAGGCCCTTTTGCATGGCTTGTTTCAAAGAAATTTCTATGGAATGTTTTATATCCGAAATCAGGGATGGCAGTAGATAAACTTCCTAAACAGTGCCGCGATTTATATTGGCTAGAACAACCGTCTGTGAATTCATGCATATGATCAACTGTGTATGATATTGAATCTAAATATTCCTTAACTTTCTTTTGGACATATTTTGTAAAATCATTATCATGTTGCAGGTCCGGGGAAATTACGAAAAAATGTTCCGTAATTATTTCCGGAAATTCTTGTGTACTGTCTACACCATCGTATTCTAAAATGGCGTGTCGGTGCATGACGGTTACATGAATGCTGCATTCAGTTCTTTGGAAGTAATTGGATTGGATTTCTTCTTTCTCGACACAGCGATAATTTTCCGAATAATCGTGGATGCATATGCAATGATTGACTGGCAAGTTCTGAACAAGACTTTTAAGTTGATTGCTTTGCCAGTTTGATCGGTGCTGGTGAGCGGGGAAAGTTTCGAGAAGCTTTTTTAAATTGAGAAACATTTCGTTTACGCTAGTTTTCTTTTTTATCAGGGTCAGTCGGCGCCTTACATTTTTACCCTTCGATTTTTCAGTTATATATTCATATTTTTGCCATTCAACAGTTGAAGACGACTGTGATTCGTTGGGTGAAAGTTTGAAATTACCAACTCCGCAAAGGCTACATTTTCGGTCAAGACAATTTTTTCTATAAAATCCATTTACTTTTGGACATAGCGTAATATGTATAAGGTCTGACATTTTCTCAAATACGGGATAGTCACTTTCTTGCGAATCGGTTTCCCTGTCACACGATTTTCTGAACTTCATACATGCTTTGAAAACAAGGTTTACTTCCACGTGATATCTACAACAGCATGTATTTCTATCTTTTTCAGATGCAGGTCTTACGAAAAACGGTCGAAGTTTCTCAAATGCCCTTTGTCCAATTTTAATTTCCGGATATTTGGCGACAAAATCTAAATACGCATCAGTTTGTGTTTTTTCCAGCACGTGTGTCATATGCGAAGTATATAAGTTTGGTCCCAATCGTTCTCTTTTGATATCGGATTTGTTGCCGGTCGGGTGTGATATGCCATCAGAGAGCCAAAAGTTATAAACTGCTTTCTTTGTTTCTTCTGAAATGGAATCTTTTCTTGTTTTCTGTTGCGTAAGAGCCCATGCAGACGATTCACTTTTAAGAATTCTAGACCTAATACGCTGGCCTCCAGCAACCCTTCTTGCTGGCAAACCTAAATTTTTACACAGTTTAATTTTACCTCTCGAGTTTGCTAAATTTTCCCCGCTGATTGATGCAGTAACAGAATTCATTACCGAACGTGCATTCTTAGATCGCTTTAATTTTGTAGATTTTATTATTTCTTGAATATCTGCAACGACGGCCATTTCAACTGGCGAAACTGAATGCTTCAGATTAGCTATTGTTGGCGATCGAGGGGATCTGCGGGCCAAATAAGTCGATATAACTGAGCATCGTTTAGATGGAGATTTTGGTAAACCTTCTTTAAATTTTCTTAGGGCTCTGGCCTTTTCCATTCTGTTTTTGAAAACATTTGAACCTTCTGGTACAACAAGTGACATTGATGAAAGTTCTACATTTTGTTTACCTCTGTGTTTACGGACATTCATTTTATTTTTCAGTTTTCTTTCATTTATTTTCTTAGATTTCTCCCTTTGTTCTCTCTTTTTTCTTGCATTAATCGTTTGACTATATGTTTTTGTCTCGCTCTCTTTATTCTTGTACAACTTTCCATAAGATTTTCTACTCGTTTCATTTTTCTGAAGCCTTTTTCGTTCTCTGTTCCTAATAAGTATTTCCTTAGCCGAAAGTTTACTTTTTTTCTGTTATTCATATTTCTGAAAGCATATTTATATTTGAATGTACACAAAATTTTGGTCTGATTTTTTTAAGTCCGATTATTTTAATTGATTGTTGGTTTATAAATACATTCAATAATTAAATATGAGTCTTTTTTGTCTCGTGTTTTATTTTTTTGGAACTAATCATTCTCCTGAAACACCAGAGATCATTTCGGTTGTTTGAAGGGATTGGTGCCTCTTGTTTTGTCTACGAAAATTATCTAATATGGTAACTCTTCTTTTAGATTGTTTCAGAACTTCCTAAAGTCAAATCATTTTTTACGAATTTTAATATAGAATAATATTTTTATTTCATTAAGGGAGCAACCATTTGATTTTAATGGGGGGGGGGGGGGGGGGGGGGGGTGCTAGGATGAAAAATTTTGTCCGGCATTTTTTTTAGTTGTTATCTCGGTCCTGCCTTTTTATTTTCACTATATTTGGTCCTGCCTTTTTTTACAAGTTTATCCTGGGTTTGTTAGCCAATTTCTCATCCTGTCCTTTTAACCCCACCGCAGTTCGCGCCTGTCCTAAGTCAGGTACCTATAGCTTTTGTTAGTCTTTTATATTTTTTTACTTTTAGTTCATCTCTGTGTTTCGAAGTGAAGAGTGGCGTCCATTTTCTTGATCTAGTATACATTAGGATTTCGGGGCCTACTCAAGACCTCCTCTGGGTGCGGGATTTCTCGCATGTTGAAGACCCATTGGTGGCCTTGAGCTGTTTTCTACGTTTTGGTCGGGTTGTTATCTCTTTGACATATTCCCCGTTTCCATTCTTATTCATTATTTTTTTACTCGAAACTCCTGTCTGCCTTTTTTTTACACTCAAAACCCCTGTCCTCCCTCTTTTTCAAATTTCATTCTAGCCCCCCCCCCCCCCCCCCTTAAAAATCAAATGGAAGCTCCCTAAGGCAAAAACATGCCCATATCGTTTCATGTTTGAAGATCGATTCTTTACAAGTTCTTCTTATAATTTCTTTTGCGTATTGACTCTGTGTGAAATATGACGTTTCATTATTTTTCGACGTTTTTTGTCTCATTGGACATTTTTTCTGATTTTTCTTTTCTTTATTTGCGAAAAGGATAAAATATAAAAACAGCCAGTATTTATATTATCATGTTCAGTATTTGTTGTAATTTTTGAAATCTGTATCAGTATTTTTCTTCTGATTTAATCGCGATACATCGTAGATCCCGAAATCGTCAAAATGGAATATTTGTTTGGATTTCAGATGATACGGGACATTTTTTCTGATTTTAAATTTTTTCAATAGTTTTTTTTTAAAACAAGTAAACTCAAAAAGTTTGGTACCAATTTAAACAGAAATGTTTGTAATTTATAAATTATAAATATAAACGATATCCTTTTAAAATTACCTTCAGTATATGAATTTGATCTTCAAAGTTTGCAGTTGGAGTCTAGATTATTTGTCACCATTACAAGATCAAAAAGTTGCTATGACGTCATTTTTCTACATGTATGACGTCATATATGTAAGTAAAATTATGTAATTCAAAACTTTACATATGGTTCTTAATTCCTTCCAAATGAGAACTACCTTTGGCTACTCAATCCATATTTCATTCTCAAAAATGTTTGGAGATCTCAATGTTCAATGTTACGCATTACACGGCAAAATTGCCTATTTCATAAAATTTCGCGCTTCAAATCGAAACCTATTCGTGAAAAAAATATCATGAAAAACAGATATTATGTTGCCATTAGATTGGGTAACGAAAATTATTTAGCGATTCTGCAAATTGTTGCGTCCTAAACGGACAGTTAGCCTTTTCGCCGATTTTTCTCGAATCACCTTCAAATTGTCACCAGTATCTTGCGCGACGTCAAAGGGAAGCTTGATAGCAGAGGTTTACAGTAGAAAAAATCCAGGGTGTTGTTCTGCTTAATTTTTTCTTCTAAAGTAGTTCTCAACTTGATGTCGGATACCAAACCCGACCATTACCGGATAGTTAATAAAAACAATTCTGCGGCAAAATACTTTTATCTGCACTAGGCAAAAACGTAAGCTAGAGATATAGGGCCTACTTGATCAAAATTACAAGTTTGGATATAGCTAGGATTATTCTTTTTAAGCTAATGAAGTTTCCTTGCCCACCATACAAGTGATTACAAAATATAAACCTTTGGTCTAATCATAATCAAGCGAAATCCATTATTTCCGAGGTAGAATGTTTTGTAAAATCAGTTTTGTGTGGCCAAAAAAAAGTTAAAATCAAGAGTGCAACTTTCTTTTCTTTTAATGCAGAACAATTATTACTGTTCATGAACTATTTTACAGGATGCCGAGAATATGGAATTTCCGAAAGCTATATATTTCATAGAATAGAGCAATTTGTCATCTTTTAAAAATAATCATAACTGTTTACGATTCTGTAAACACACAAAATTGTTGACTCTTTAAAATATAAAGCGTGCTGCACGCTGTATAAAATACTGAAAGCGGTTTATATTACCTGTATATAACTAATGAACCATAAATGAAATTTAAAAAAAAAAAATTAAATGGTGTCTTTGACTACTTAACTGGTGATATAGTGGTTATTTATTAATAAAAACATTTGAAGTACGTTTGAGTCTTATGCAAAATTTGTGTTTATATATCTTTGAAAGCTGGATCCTGCCGACGGGCTGGTTAAGCCTAGTCTTACAAACTCCGCATTTTCATTGCAGCCGATTGCATTGAGTGTGTAGACAAAAGTAATATCATTGGTTACCTTTCTTGTACCTAATAATGACTTCACCATACAGCTATACAATGTAGCAAGCATTCTAACCAATAATACCACATTTGCCTACACATTCACTGTATCGGCTGTAACGTCTTTACAATTACATGTTGCAACACCTTATAAAATTATTGAGCTACAATAAATGTTTGGAAAATTACGTCAATGTGCTTTCCCAAAGGGTTTTATGCAGAACATTTCCCGGAAATTTATAATGGTAGTTTGTAAAAACAATGTCAAATTCGAAATATAACTGAACAAAGAAGTTACATACATTCAAAAGGTTGAGATATTGAAGGCCAAATAAGTTTTTATATTTCACATTCTTGCATGTCTTATATATAGTTACCAGACAGTCATTAATATAATTCTAAGGCAAAAGTAAATGTAGAGTTTCATTGGTTAAATGAAGACTAAAATACAAATAAAGGATTCTCAAATGATCATTACTTTTGTTTGTAGTACAATGAGCAAATCCCGCAATCAATCAATCAATCAAGCAAGCAATCAATTAACAAATCAAGCAATCAACTAATCAATTGTTCAATTAATACAATTGAGAATGGAAATAAAGAATGTGGCAAAGAGACAACAGCCAAACCAAAGAGCAGAAAACAGAAAACAACCGAAGGCCACCAATAGGTCTACACTAAACTAAAATAAAATAAAAAAAAAAACACCATAAAACAACTAACAAAGGCCAGAGTCTCCTGACTTGGGACATGCGCAAAAATTGCGGCGGGGTTAAACATACTTTGTGAGATCTAAATCCTCCTACTATACAACTATACAACTATAGCTAGCCAATGTAGAATAAACAAACACACAACAATTTGCACAGTAACACTCAGTTTAAGAGAAATCCTAGTCCGATGTCGGAATAGGTACCAACAAAAAAACTACGCAAAATGAAACTAATTCATAAATTAAACTACTAGCAGTAACTGACATGCCAGCTCAAGACCCCAATTAAACCGATCAAAAGATTATATAGATACAAGAAGGTGTGTTATGAGTGCCAATGAGACAACTCTCCATCCAAGTCACAATTTGTAATATGGAATATGTGTACTGTGTTACAAATTGATTAGACTGCAACTTCATCAAAAACTACCTTCACCAAAAAACTTTAACCTGAAGCCAAACAGGCCGATGAACGGAAGAACGAACGGACGCACAGAACGAACAGCATAAAGTCCATAAATGGAACGTAAAAAATGTGCTGAAATTGAATGAAGGTCTGGTAAATCTCAATGAGACCATAATCGGCATATCCAAATAAATTTCCCTAAGGTCACAAACAATATCTTTCACTTAAAGATATATTGCCACTTCTTCTGCAATGTAGTATTTATCAATAATAATGTAAAAGAAACTGAATGCATGTAAATTAAAAATGATCAGGGCAGCAAACTTAGCAGTCCTTTCAATACCAATCAAACACTGTAAAAATATTTTTTGAATATTGTTCTCATTGGTATAAATAGTAATTTTGTTATCAGTAACTAAAAACCATATCAAATATCATTGTTTTACACATCAAGGTACTACAATCTGTTGTTACCTATGCTTCTCTTATTGTTAACAACGTCTTTATACTTAAACTACTGGATGTGGATTTGCACTGATTGACATACTAGTATTTGTCTTAGATACATGATTTTTGTATTAGTTTTTATTGGCTTTGAACTAGCTGTCAGCAACTGCGATTACTCTCGGATCTGTATTTTTTTGTCCCTTTTACAGCGGATGATCGTAAAGTCATTCCGGTCTATTGTTGCGAGTCAGAGAGCTTTCCTTTACGTAACTTGCGTGTTGGACTTGTAACCGATCTATAATCTATAAATACGCAGAAACCAGAGCTCACACCGTGTTGGTGGGTAGGTGATGACTATATGATAAGCTCAGGATGTCTTTTTAAATGTTGCATACGGTGACTTGGTGATGTCTTCATTCCATGCATTGTCCCATTACTTTATATAGACAGCTTATCAGTCAACCTGATCTATCAAAGTAGCTCTACTGTAAAGTAAGACGAGAAACAAGATATACACTAACTTAGATTGGTATATACATGTACATGTATATGTATTATACTCATATAAATTCAAGTCAAATTTATATTCTAAAACAACATAAAAATAAAAAAGTGTAAAAAAAATTGCTTTTAATATATTTTGTTTGTGAGTGGCTATGTTTAAAGGCATGTTTTCTAGTCTGGGTTAAGAATAAACTATTGGCTATGATTATGTGTTTTATTATGATATTTTGCGTGGGAAAGGCGGGGGATAGACAGGTTCTAAAAATGAAAAGTCTTACCTGATGTATAGAAAACAAAACACGCACAAGGAAATAGTTCCGCTAAAGTACCAATAGGTGAAATATACTGTTGTTTTCCCCGCCCGAAAAATGCTTCGGACGCAATGAATATCTATGATGAGTTTATTAATAAACTTTATACATTTTGTAACAAGGACGCAAAAGAACTTCAGTAACCATATGTTAACATATTATGAAAGCTCACGTACTTATTTATAATAGAGATAAATAAAGAAAAAAACGTATGAAAACCAATAACAATCTACCAGGGACAAAATAACGAGGACGTTAAGCACGGTATTGGTGCCACTTAGCGTTACACGACGTTTCTAATAAAACAACGATTTTGACGTTGTTTCACGGAAAATTTCAAACGTTGATCTTATATTTTACTCATGTGAAATGCCGCTTTAAGTACAGAGATTTTCGAAGTTGCTTCTTTATATGGTTTTATTTTTTCAAACCGGTGCAAATACAAAATTCCATTGAATTTGAACTGAAAATTTTTTAATTGTTTGAGAAGAATTATAGATGCAAGAATAACACAAAATAACAATTTGATGTCTTGTTAAATGATTGAAATATATAAAAAGAAGATGTGGTATGATTGTCAAAAGCAAAGCCCATATCGCATAGTCTGCTATAAAAGGCCCCGAAATGACAACGTATAACAGTTCAGACGAGAAAACTAACTGCCTAATTTTTGTAAAAGAAATGAACGAAAGAGTCTGTTTTGTACATATTTTTTGGCGTTTTTGTATCTTCAAAATGTTTTAAAACATTAAAACTTAGTTTGATACTATGAGTGAAACAAATGCAGGACAAGTCTGAGGCGAATCTCTTTACTCTTAGGACGAGCGTGCTTACAACATATCACATTGGCTGTCTTTGCTTATAACCTTTTAAAAACAGTGACTTATACTTACATTATAATGTATATTATTCATTTTAACGTATAAGTAAGACCACAATCTTAATATCAACCACGATTTTATACAATTATTTTCATTTTACTAGATGTGTATTTTTAAGTAATTGCTATATGTGCATGTTTACATGGATCAAGGTTTTTTCTCAAGCTAACAACTATGGACCAAGAATACATTCCATGCACTTTTTATATACTATTGGTTATTTTTGGTTCAGCTAGCGCTTCCATTTTCAACATATAACAGAGTATATCGGTTTACACTAAATCTTCTTTGACTTAAAAAAAAACGTTTCCGAACTGATTATTTTTTATGTTTTCGGTTTCAATCTCTCTATATTCGTATTTACATTGTTTTACAAGTAGTATCAACGTACTGAAGTACTGAACATCGGATGACCGCAAGTTCTTGTTGATGGTCACAAGCAGTTGTCTCAGAAAAAAATCACATTTCTATACCGGAAACTGAGATTTATGTACAGATATATATGTTTTTATATGACAAGTTCGTGCGTGGATGATGAATAAAATTAATGACAGGGAATTCAACCTCACTGCTTTAATATCTATTACATTGTGGTGATACAAATCAGTATAATCTGATGTGTTGTTTATATTTATATTTTATTAATATTTGTATATAGCAGTTACATGTATGTATAATTTTCATGGTATAACATTCTATTCTACGATTCTAATAAAAGTGCAGTACACATGCATGGTGGACACTCTTCTATCACAATTCGATTTTTCCAATATATTGGATTTGAGAAGACATTCATAATTTCCAACAAAACTTTCTTGTGATATTCTTCCGCATGCGTTAACACATTTCTTTTGTACGTGACTGTGCATAGATTTTAATGCATATAAATATTTCTAACGACACAATATGTTTGTATTATTCATTTCCGTTCTTATTAGTCTTCATTACAGATATGAATTTATAACAAGCGATAAGATAATTATTATGTTATTTTGTACTCGATGATATATATCCGCGTATTTATACGATCGGTTACCAGTCAAAAACGAAATTATGGTTAAACTTCATTCTGTCACACTACTACTAAATGTAATTACCCTTTTTTTCATACACATATTGCTAGGTACATTTGTAGATGTACTCAAAGTAGGTAAAAAAAAATAATCGTTAGCTATACTGAAATTTTATGACATACGAGTATTTCTCTGATAAAACTTTTTGTTAAATGAGTCGATGTGACACAAAAAAAAATGATTGCACATTTTACTGAAATTTTCACGACTAAGGAGTACTTTTTCTCAAAAGATTTATTGTGAGAATTTTCATTCATGTGTAAAGCTTCGAATCTTTTAATACCAAAGTTTTTTTACGGGTTGAGCAGCAAATTGGGACATTTTTTCTCTTTTTTATTTATTTTTTCTGACGATCTTCCTCCTCTTATAGTTAAAAACGTCTATTACTTCATTTAAGGTTAAATGTATACAATATAGTTGTAAAATTTTAAACCATTCTACTTACTAATGAATCCGCGCTTGGATTTCAAAGACGCGCATAAAACAAAATTGTAACAGCGGGACACCCTTAAAATGACGTTATAGGCATCGAAATGAGCATTTTTTTTTCATTAGAAAATAGACAAAGCACAAATTCATCTATTTCATTGATTTCTATGGTTTATTTCCTTTCGAATGATATGCATAACATGGCTATTTATTGTAAAGGATAAGAGCTTGAATTTTAATAACCGCCATCTAACCCATATTTCCAAAGCGACACCAATATCGTGCGCAACGTCGTTGCTTTAGACAACTAGTATAATTGTCTCAACGTGGGGGTTTTCGTTTCTGTATTCTGTAATACTAGAACCATAGTTTTACTTTAGGCCATTTATGTCGAGCCTTCGACTTTAGTCGAAAAAGCGAGTCATAGCGATCCTACATTCCGTCTGCGTCTGCGTCGGTGTCGTCGGCGGCGTCCACAAATACTCACTCTGTGGTTAAAGTTTTTGAAATTTCAATAACTTTCTTAAACTAAACTGGATTTCTACCAAACTTGGACAGAAGCTTTTTTATGTTCATAAGATAGTATGCAGAAGTAAATTTTGTAAAAATAAAATTCCATTTTTTCCGCATTTTACTTATAAATATACTTAGTTTTTCTGCCAGAAAACATTGCATTCACCCTTTGGTTTAAGTTTTTGAAATTTTAATAAATTTCTTAAACTATACTATACCAAACTTGGACAGAAGTTTGTTTATGATCATAAGATAGTATCCAGAAGTAAATTTTGGAAAAATAAAATTCTTTTTTTCCATATTTTACTTTTAAAAGAATGGACTTAGTCTTTCTGCCAGGAAACATTACATTCACTCTGTGGTTAAAGTTTTTGAAATTTTAATAACTTTCTTAAACTATCCTGTGTTTGTACCAAACTAAGATAGAAGTAAATTTTGTTGACAAATAAATCCATTTTTTTGTGCATTTTACTTTTAAATGGACTTAGATTTTATGCCAGGAAAGAACACATTCACTCTGTGGTTAAAGTGTTTAAAATTTTAATATCTTTCTTATACTATTTTGGACCTGTACCAAAATTGGACAGAAGCTTTTTTATGACCAAAAGCTAGAACAAAATGTATCTAAAAGAAAATTTTGTTAAAATTTTGTACCTGTGTATCTGTATTTTACTTATAAATGGACTTACATTATTTATGTATGTGCCTGTCCCAAGTCAGGAGCCTGTAATTCAGTCGTTGTCGTTTGTTTATGTGTTACATATTTGTTTTTCGTTCATTTTTTTACATAAATAAGGCCGTTAGTTTTCTCGTTTGAATTGTTTTACTTTGTCTTTTCGGCTTTTATAGCTGACTACGTGGTATGGGCTTTGCTCATTGTTGAAGGCCGTACGGTGACCTATAGTTGTTAATGTTTGTGTCATTTTGGTCTTTTGTGGATAGTTGTCTTATTGGCAATCATACCACATCTTCTTTTTTATATATTAGTATTTCTTCCAGTCTATATTACAGACAGTCTGCAGTTAAGGTTTTTAAAACATTCTGTATTTTTACCAAACGTGGACAGAAGCTTCTTACAATCATAAGATAGTATTAAGAGGAATATTTGTTATTGATTTTATTCCTCTTTTGTTGAGCCTGCGATTAACAGCATAAGTAGGCTAGACACTGGGTTCCGCGAAACCCTTAATAATGTTTCTCTATATACTCTTTAAATTATGGTGTGAGCCATTTTTCTCTATTCTTCATACTTTTTGCAAGTTAACTTATTCTCTTTATATTTGAACACCTCATTATTCTATTTTATTCATTTTTGTTCCATTGTCTCTAATATTCAATCCCCGCTATTCTCTATTCCTTAAACGCCATCCACACCTTCTAGTTTAAGTGACCATATAGTCTTCACAAATGAGCAATATTCATACTGAATAGACTCCGAATGGCAAAAAAATTGAAAGCTACTCGCGGTTTTAAATGTGAACTTGCAGACCGTTTTGCGACAATACCGGCAAGGAACCGGCAGCCCTGTATTTGTTTTTGCGGGGAAATAAATAAGCGGAACCGGACCATTTATACCCATTTTACAATAGCCACAATAGTAATAGAGGATAGTCACTGTTATGTCTTATCATCTTAGATCATCTCCAAACTTAAGACTAAAGATCACGCACCCTTATTGTTTAGATTGAAAAAGACTTTTGCATATGATCCGTCGACATAATCTCCGATTAAAAAAATTTTGATCTGACAATCTCTGACCTGTGAATCTATACTCTAAGTTTAACGTGCTAGTTTTTTTGTCAGTTTAAAAAAGTAATTACCTCCCTTGTTAGTGTCATGTTGTAATCAATCTATTTTTTTGTACCATCTTTATGTAATATTATATTGTACAATTTAAATTTGTGATCTGTTTAATATCTAAATGTAACAAATTAATCTTTATCAAAGATATAAACAATTTAATTTGAAAGTCTTAGATTACTTTATCACCGTAGTTCAAAACAAATGTTGAATCTTAAAATCAAGCGTTGAATGACACAGTTACAAGAATGTCAAAATCCAATATTGAGAATGGTAATTTTTGAAGACAAATTGTGAATGTTGGAATGTTGAATAAATCGAATGATGAAAACGAATGTTGAATGTTGAAAACGAACGTTGAATATTGAAAACGAATGTTGAAAGTTGAAAATCGAATGTTGAAAAATGAATGTTGAAAGTTGTAAATCGAATGTTGAAAACGTATGTTGAATGTTGAAAACGAATGTTGAATGTTGAAAATGAATGTTGAAAGTTGAAAATCGAATGTTGAAAACTAATGTTGAATGTTGAAAACGAATGTTGAAAGTTGAAAATCGAATGTTGAATGTTGAAAACGAAGGTTGAAAGTTGAAAATCGAATGTTGAAATCGAATGTTGAATGTTGAAAACGAATGTTGAATGTTGAAATCGAATGTTGAAAGTTGAAAATCGAATGTTGAAAGTGTGAAAATCGAATGTTGAAAGTTGAAAATCGAATGTTGAAAACGAATGTTGAATGTTGAAATCGAATGTTGAAAGATTAAAATCGAATGTTGAAAACGAATGTTGAATGTTGAAAACGAATGTTGAATATTGAAAACGAATGTTGAATGTTGAAAACGAATGTTGAAAGTTGAAAATCGAATGTTGAAAACGAATGTTGACTGTTGAAAACGACTGTTGAAAACGAATGTTGAAAGTTGAAAATCGAATGTTGAAAACGAATGTTGAATGTTGAAAACGAATGTTGAATATTGAAAACGAATGTTGAATGTTGAAAACGAATGTTGAAATTTGAAAATCGAATGTTGAAAACGAATGTTGAATGTTGAAAACGAATGTTGAATGTTGAAATCGAATGTTGAAAGTTGAAAACGAATGTTGAATGTTGAAATCGAATGTTGAAAATTGAAAATCAAATGTTGAAAACGAATGTTGAAAGTTGAAAATCGAATGTTGAAAACGAATGTTGAATGTTGAAAACGAATGTTGAAAGTTGAAAATCGAATGTTGAAAACGAATGTTGAATGTTGAAAACGAATGTTGAATGTTGAAAACGAATGTTGAATGTTGAAAACGAATGTTGAATGTTGAAAACGAATGTTGAAAGTTGAAAATCGAATGTTGAAAACGAATGTTGAATGTTGAAAACGAATGTTGAATGTTGAAAACGAATGTTGAATGTTGAAAAACGAATGTTGAATGTTGAAAACGAATGTTGAATGTTGAAATCGAATGTTGAAAACGAATGTTGAATGTTGAAAACGAATGTTGAAAGTTGAAAATCGAATGTTGAAAACGAATGTTGAATGTTGAAAACGAATGTTGAATGTTGAAAACGAATGTTGAATGTTGAAATCGAATGTTGAAAGTTGAAAATGAATGTTGAAAGTTGAAAATCGAATGTTGAAAACGAATGTTGAATGTTGAAAACGATTATTGAATGTTGAAAACGAATGTTGAAAGTTGAAAATCGAATGTTGAAATCGAATGTTGAATGTTGAAATCGAATGTTGAATGTTGAAATAGAATGTTGAATGTTGAAATCGAATGTTGAATGTTGAAATAGAATATTGAATGTTAAAATCGAATGTTGAATGTTGAAAATGGATACGAGAAGAAAGAAAAAAAAATTGAATGTTGAAAATGGATACGAGAAAAAACAAAAAAAATTTGAATGTTGAATATTGCAATCGAATGTTGAATGTTGAAATCGAATGTTGAATGTTGAAAAAATGGATACGAGAAAAAAAAGAAAAAAAAATTTGAATGAGAAAAAATAAAAAAAAAAAAAATAATTTTGAATGTTGAATGTTGAATATTGAAATCGAATGTTGAATGTTAAAATCGAATGTTGAATGTTGAAAATGGATACGAGAAAAAAAAAAAAAAAAATTTTGAATGTTGAATGTTGAATATTGAAATCGAATGTTGAATATTATATTGAAATCGAATGTTGAATGTTGAATGTTGAAATCGAATGTTGAATGTTGAAAATGGATACGAGAAAAAAAAAAAAAAAAAAAATTTGAATGTTGAATGTTGAATATTGAAATCGAATGTTGAATGTTGAAATCGAATGTTGAATGTTGAAATCGAATGTTGAATGTTGAAAATTGAATGTTGAATGTTGAATATTGAAATCGAATGTTGAATGTTGAAATCAAATGTTGAATGTTGAAAATGGATACGAGAAAAAAAAAAAAAAAAAAAAATTTGAATGAGAAAAAAAAAAAAAAAAAAATTTTGAATGTTGAATGTTGAATATTGAAATCGAATGTTGAATGTTGAAATCGAATGTTGAATGTTGAAATCGAATGTTGAAAATTGAATGTTGAATGTTGAATATTGAAATCGAATGTTGAATGTTGAAATCAAATGTTGAATGTTGAAAATGGATACGAAAAAAAAAAAAAAAAAAAAAAAAATTTTGAATGAGAAAAAAAAAAAAAAAAAAAAAAATTTGAATGAGAAAAAAAAAAAAAAAAAAATTTTGAATGTTGAATGTTGAATATTGAAATCGAATGTTGAATGTTGAAATCGAATGTTGAATGTTGAAATCGAATGTTGAATGTTGAAAATAGATACGAAAAAAAAAAAAAAAAAAAAAAAATTTTGAATGTTGAATGTTGAATATTGAAATCAAATGTTGAATGTTGAAATTGAATATTGAATCTTGAAAATAGATACGAGAAAAAAAAAAAAAAAAAAAAAAAAAAAAAAAAAAATTTGAATGTTGAATGTTGAATGTTGAATATTGAACCAACTTGACATCCGTCTTTCATCTGTGTTCTGTTTAAACAAACCATTATCACTTTTCAATTATCCGACGGCTTGGTCAAAATGTCAACTTGTTCTCGCATTTTAATCAGTCATTCCCGATTCTTTCGATACACTCGGGATTTTACCACGTTTATGTACGTACATGTAGTAAACAGGTAAAAGTAGAGCGAAGAAATGTTCATTCATGAAATATTCATGGATATAGGAAGATGTGGTGTGAGTGCCAATGAGACAACTCTCCATACAAATAACAATTTAAAAAGTAAACCATTATAGGTTAAAGTACGGCCTTTAACACGGAGCCTTGGCTCACACCGAACAACAAGCTATAAAGGGCCCCAAAATTACTAGTGTAAAACCATTCAAACGGGATAATCTATATAAACAAAACGAGAAACGAGAAACACATATATATTACATAAACAAACGACAACTACTGTACATCAGATTCCTGACTTAGGACAGGTGCAAACATTTGCAGCGGGATTAAACGTTTTAATGGATCCAAACCTTCTCCCTTTTTCTGAAACAATAGCATAACATCACAACAAAGAAAAACATACGATAAAATATCAATTGGCAGAAATGATTCATTTCAGATTTCATAAATAAAAAGAAAATTTCTTTAAACATTTTTTTGAGAGGATTAATATTCAACAGCATAGTGAATCCACAGTGTGGGAACGGAACTGTACGATTTTCTAATAATTTGGTACCAGGCTCAAGCTAGCAGCCACTCGCCAGCAGCCACTTCGCTAGCAGCCAGTTTTCAGATATGTCTATAAACCCAAAAGTTGCATAAGATTCAAACGTACTTTAAATGTTTTTATCAATCATATAATCACAAAATAATCTGTTTTTACATATGAGTGAGCAGCCGAAGACACTATTTAATGTTGTTTTTTTTTCAAATTAACATGTAATTTCCTGTTCATTACTTTATTCGCTTTTCATATACCAAACAGCGTGCTGCGCGCAATTTTAAATAGTGTATGAAGAATAGTAAATAGCTATGCACTTATTTAAATGCTGGCAAAATTGTTGTTACATGACATCGACGTTTCCATAAGAAATCAGTTTTGTGATATTGTAAGAAATAGCTTTCCATAGTCTCGGCATCCTGTCAAGTAGTTCCTAAAAAGTATCAATAGTTTTGCATTACAAGAATAGAAAATTGCACTCGTGCTTTGCTATTTTTTTGTCAGACAAATTTGTTTTGACAAAAGATTCTACTTCTGAACAAGCGGAATGCGCTCACATTTGATTATACGAAAGGTTTATTTGTTGTACTTAATGTATGGTGTGCACGAAAAATATAAATTAGCAATTTATAAAAGAAACCTACCTTTGGACCTATGGTGAAATTTTCCCACCTGGGCCATTTGGGCCATTGGACCTTAGACCCATACCTATCATTTGCACCTAGTGGGTAAAAAAGTATTGCCGTAGGGAATTTTTTACACTCCTTTAAAAATTGGGATAAGGCATTTTTTTGAAATCTAACTTTGGACCCATGGTGAGGACAAACCATGAGTTGTCCCACCTGGACCTTTTGACCCATTAGACCTTAGACCCTTACCTCTCATTTGCACCTAGTGGGTAAAAAAGTATTGCCGTAGGGAATTTTTGACAGACTTTTGAAAATTTGGGGTAGGCATGTTTGACCCTTAAGACCTAAGTTCGGACCTATGGTGAAGACAAACTATGAGTTGTCCCACCTGGAACTTTTGGACCATTGGACCCTAGCCCATTACCTAACATTTCCACCTAGTGGCTAAAAAAGTATTGCCGTAGGGAATTTTTTACACTCCTTTAAAAATTGGGGTAAGGCATTTTTTTGAAATCTAACTTTGGACCCATGGTGAGGACAAACCATGAGTTGTCCCACCTGGGCCTTTTTGGCCCATTGTACCTTAGATCATTACCTATCATTTTCTTCTAGTGAGTAAAAAAAGTATTGCCGTAGGGAGGAATTTTGACAGCTTTTAAAAGATTAGGGGTAGGCCAATGGAACTTTGCAAATTGAAAGCTATGGTATGAAAAAATCCAGGCGCCTGGGTATGATTACCAAGACTTTCACGGACGGTAGGATTGACAGTGTCAAGATATGATTTTTTGAACCGAAAAAATTGTGTCTAATAAATTGAATTGGGGATGGTGGTGGGGGTAAACTAAATTGATTTTTTTTATTGTTGGGATGAAGACATGGATCCAATAGCGGACATGAAGTAAGTTATTGAAAATGTCAAATCCCTGAGAGGTATTACCAAATTTAACCACCTTTGATGGTACTCCCGATTTGGGAAAGGTCAGTTGGTTGAGTTGATTGTAACAGAAGAAACCAACCTTAAATGTCAGTGCGTCCGAAACCCCAGACGAGGAAGACGATTATCACCCAGGCAAAAAACTTGGGTTGAAAGGTATTAGCAGGCTGTCGATAGTGCATCCGCCAACGAAAGCCTTGAAAGACGCATTTACTACCTGGAAGATGACCCCCATTATTGCTATGGATGTGCAGACTTTCCTTGACGTCTCTCAGATGTCACTGGAGGAACTTATAACAATTTGGACATTGAAAGGAGCAAAAATCAATGTGGTGCTACACTGTACCTTTGTGAATATTAATCCATCAGGTAATGCAGATAATGAGAACAAGGGATACTTTCACTCGAGATTTTCACCGAGGCCACGATCTTAGAAACCCTTGATTAGATGGACAAAAAGATCGGAGTAAAGATTGCACAGTGAACCTCTGAAAAATGTGGCTGAACATTGAAAGCAATTGTAAAACTTCAAGTCAATATTAACAAACACCGGCCGCTGGGAGGGTCACAGTACTTTGAAAGAAGGCTGTAAACAATATGAAAAAACTGATGTGGATTGTTTTAAGTGGGCCATACTTTCGGCCTTGCACCATGACGAGGTTTGTACCCAAAACATACAGACATGATAACACAGTACCACCGTGGCAGGAAGAGCTCAATCTGAAAAAAAGATGTAGTTCTCGGTCAGCCTTAAGGGTATTGGTAAGTTCGAGAAGGTCAATTCAACCCTGACAGTCAATGTATTATAAATTAACGACAATGAAGTATACCCGCTGCACATATTAGACGTTAGCGAACAGCGGGAGAGAGACACCAACTTGGTGCTGATAAAAAAAAGTCTTGGCTGGTGTTGAGCCAGACTTCGGACCACAATTGTGAGACCCGCCTGTGCTACAGGTGCGTGAACCAGTTCACATTAAAGAAATCCTGGAGACCCACAAAGAGTGTTGCGTCAACCACAAGGCGGTTAAGATCGAGCTGCCCAAGCTTATTAAGGAAGGGACCTACCAGACCTTTGACAACACTCACTCGATAGGAGTCCCTTTCGTGGTGTTCGCGGAATTTTAGTGTTTAACCGAGAAAGTTGAAACCAGGATCGATAAACCACATACGAAAGCCTACCAAAAGCACATGCCTTCGTGTTTCTGCTACCACATCATGTGCTTTGACGACAAGGTGTATACCAAGGCACCAGTTCTGTATATCATGCAAAACCCGAACGAAGATGTGGCACAGATCTTTGTTGAATGCCTTGAGAAAAAAATCAAGGCCATTTACACCTGAAACTATCGTATGAAGCATATGATCTTGACGAAAGAGGACAAGAAAACCACCAGGAGGCCACGCAGAGCTGGTTGTGTGATTGTTCGCTTGGTGAGGACAAGATGAGGGATTACTGCCACTTTACCGAAAATACAGGGGCGCAGCACATAACCAGTATTACCTGAAGTACAAAATGTCAAAGTTTATACCTGTATTTTTCACAATCTGGCCGGGTATGATAGTCATCTGTACACTAAGAACCTGGGGTCGACACCGAGGCAGCTCACATGCATTCCCAATTCGGAGGAAAAGAAAATCTCGTTTAGGAAGACAATCCAGGTGAGCGAGTACAAGATGAATGACGGGGAAATAAAAAACCCCTTCACCAGAGTTGGACAGTCTCAAATTTATGATTGCGAGCCTGAATAGCTTGGTAAACTCAAGTCCAACAGCAGCCTTCAAGAATGTATTTGGTAGAGGAGCGTTTGATTCCGAATTGTACCGGGTAATACCCGCGGAGTCCGAAAACGGTCGGAAAATCACACTGCGCGAGGTCATAGACAGACGTAAGCTAGAATACAATGTGTCACACCGCAAATATTTTGAGCTTGGAAGCAGGCTTATAAAAGGGAAGAAGCTGGACAAGAACGCGCATCTGACACTCATACAGGGCTACCTTGCGCAGGAGTGCCCAACCTACATAGCTTTCCTGGTACTGTCACGACAATGGTATCAACTGAGCCGGGCTCGACGCCTGCATTGCGACGAGTACATGACAGATAAGATTGTATACACGGGAAATGTCTGGGACTAAGCCAAGGCACATCTTTTGGCCATCATTAGTGGGACTGAGTGGGAGGCAGGCCAAGGTTACACTGAAGGATCCGAAATGGTATCAGGACTGAGACATTTCACAGACTCTATTGTTAAATTGCAGCCGTACCTTTATGAGCAGGCGAAAAATTCAAAGTAATGTAGGGGCACCGACTACAACATCGATGGAAGTACGTTGAACTATGTAATTTGTAGTTTGAAGAACAAGGCACTACATCTGATAAACAAATTTAATAATACTTTTAGATGTTTGGATGATATTTTGGCTCTCAATAATGCAACTTCATGAAATTTATCCTGTTGAACTTACTTTAAATAAAGCTAATACTAACAATGACCACTGCCCTTTTCTCGATCTTGATATCTATATCACTAATGGAAAGCTGAATACTAAAATTTATGATAAAAGGGATGATTTTTCATTTCCTATCGTTAATTATCCGTTTTTAGATGGTGACGTTCCCGTGTCACCATCTTACGGTGTTTATATATCTCAACTTGTACGATTCGCTCGTGTATGTAACAATGTTTTAGATTTTAACGAGAGAAATTTATGTATTACTGAAAAATTATTACACCGGGGTTTTCGATATCACAAACTAGTCAAAACATTTACTAAATTTTATCATCGGTATAAATACATCATTCGTAAATATAGCTCAACATGCAGACTTCTAATACGTTCAGGTATTTCACATCCAATTTTTTATGGAAATATTCTTTATAAAGCACAAAGGTGTCAGTATTCACCTCAGAAACTTACAAAACCTTTGAATAGACTTATTAAGAAGGGATATAATTACGATACTGTTGTCAAGTCATTAAAGATTGCATATTTTGGCGTTAATATTGAGTCACTGATAAGGTCTTTGCATCGGAACTAAACACATTTATTCTAAAAACAGTTGTTGGCATGACACGGGTTATGTTCTTCTCATATATGTTATGATGGTATGATACTAAACCCCTAACGGGAAGGATTGTGCCTGATGTTCATATGATGAAATCATAATCTGTCAGTCAGTTTAATTGAAGTCTGGAGCTGGCATGTCAGTTAACTGCTAGTAGTCTGTTGTTATTTATGTATTATTGTCATTTTGTTTATTTTCGAACTTCTCTTGAACTGAATTTTAATGTGCGTATTGTTATGCGTTTACTTTTCTACATTGGTTAGAGGTATAGGGGGAGGGTTGAGATCTCACAAACATGTTTAACCCCGCCGCATTTTTGCGCCTGTCCCAAGTCAGGAGCCTCTGGCCTTTGTTAGTCTTGTATTATTTTAATTTTAGTTTCTTGTGTACAATTTGGAAATTAGTATGGCGTTCATTATCACTGGACTAGTATATATTTGTTTAGGGGCCAGTTGAAGGATGCCTCCGGGTGCGGGAATTTCTCGCTACATTGAAGACCTGTTGGTGACCCTCTGCTGTTGTTTTTTATTTGGTCGGGTTGTTGTCTCTTTGACACATTCCCCATTTCCATTCTCAATTTTACTTATGGTGGCGTTTGATTACTTGACAGAACAGGACATTGAAGTTGAATCACTTGTTATTGACGGTATCGTGCTTTACATGGACAATTTGCCACCAGAACGAATTTCCTGGGTGGTTGCCGTCTGTTCATAGAGAGTCAAGGAGGTCAAGTGATGTAAAATCACCTTCACCAGACATGGATGAAGGCTATGATATACCAGTTGAAGTGCCGGCCATGGACGAAAGTTTACTCTTGCGACAGAGTGTGTACCCTGTTGATTATATGGATGGGTTCAAGCAACTTGAGTTAACCGAGCAAGACGAAAAAGCATTGATGGCAGCGTTCGATTCGCTGACAAGACAATTTGGATCGCTGGAGGTCAATGGCAGCACGATCAACAAGGACAATGAGCACGCCGGGTGCTCACAGAGAGTCAAGGAAGTCATGGATGAAGGTAATGATAGACCTGCTGACGCGCCAGGGAAGTCTCTTGATGAAGGTTTACTCTTGCGAAAGGGTGTGTACCCTTATGACTATGTGGATGGGTTTGAAAAACTCCAGGAGACCGAGTTGCCACCCAGTGAAGCATTATACAATACCATCACCGGTGAGGGAGTAAGCCATGCAGACTATGAACTAATACGCGCAGCAAGTGTGTGAAAAGAGATGGATATCGCCAGCATGAGAGAGTATCATGACTTGTATCTGAAAACGGATGTACTCTTGCTGTGCGATGTGTTAGAGAACTTCAGATATGGAAAAGGAATTAGAGGTGGGATAACAGTCTAGCACAGCGGTTTGCCAAAGTCAACAACCCTTATGTCGAAGGATTCAATGCCGACAAGCCCACCAACTACTTGATGGATGCTGATAACCTGTATGGATGGGATATGAGTAGCTATCCACCGATCGGTGGCTTTGAATGGATTAACACCGACGTAACCAACCTTTGAGACCCTTGCAGTGAAGACGACTAATGATTTATATTGGAGGTAGACTTCGAATATCTCAAGAAACTTCATGACTACCACAATGGCTACTCGCTTGCCCCGGAAACTGTACAGCTGAACAAAGTAAAGAAACCTCGGAGACAAACTGAGGTATGTTGTATACTACGTCAACCTAAAACAGTACTTGCGCTCAGACTCAAGATCAGAAAACCACACGGTTATAAGTTTAAACCAGATCATATGGCTGAAGATTTATATAGATCTAACCACCGCGCTCAGAGCCGCTGCCACCACTAACTTTGAAAAAGACTTTTTCAAGCTCATGAACAATGCGGTGTCTGAAAGACAATAGAAAATATCCGCAAGAGGGTTGACGTCCGAATGGTTACCAACGAGAAAAAAGTGATGAAGCTCGTCACCAAGCTCAATTTTGATCGCCGGGTTCAGTGAGTATCTTGCAGCCATGCACATGCGTAAGACCAAATAGAAATTTGACAAGCCAATTTACCTCGACATATCTAAGACCTTAATGGCGGACTATGTTTACAAGTACCTAAAGCCAACCTACCGTGACAAGACAACCATCTGTTACACCGACAGTATCGTTTACAATGTCGAACCTCCAGATGTCTACAAAGACATTAACGAACACTGGCGGCAGAAGTTCGGCACATTCAAGTATTCAAGTGACCACACTTCCGGTATCAAATGAGGTCTGAACAGGAAAATTCTTGGAATGTTCAATGATGAATGAGCCGGAGTCCCCATGACTGAGTCTTGGATTGCGGTCCAAGATATACGCGCTCAAGGTTGGCAAGCGCGAAGCGAAGAGGGCTTAAGGGCTGAAGAAGTGCATCGTCAAAAATTACCTTTGAAAACTACAAGAGATGCCTTGATAAGCACACAGTGACCTACCGGACTATGAATACACAATCAAAAGTCATAGGCATAAGATATATACACTTGAGTGTCACAAGAGAGCCCTATCAGCCAACGATGACAACCGTCATATCATGCATGATGGAATTCCCATGCAAGACAGTGCATATCCGTCTGGTGGATCGTGCATCATTTCGATATGAACGACAATCGCATTACTAGCCTATGATATCCCAATGAAAGCTCGGATGCTGTGACAAAACGGTAGGTGACCAAGCAGTTGAAAGATGGCATAAAAGACAACAATGAGCTAGAGGCTGCGCTAGAAGCGATCGTGAAATAGCTCTCGAGGACATGAAAAAACACCTTGTCGGTATCGTGAAAAAAAGTGGGAAAGTGTCTACCTTGCGGCACAAAAACTAGTGACCAAAGGATGGTATATGCAAAGAACTATGTGGATCTAAGCATGGCGGTTCTAGAGAAAATCAATACCATCGAATTGAAG
Source organism: Mytilus galloprovincialis (assembly GCA_037788925.1). Lineage (NCBI taxonomy): Eukaryota > Metazoa > Mollusca > Bivalvia > Mytilida > Mytilidae > Mytilus > Mytilus galloprovincialis. Next base: position 686,739 of record JAWDJN010000016.1, read on the forward strand.
GTGAAGTCTTATCACACGGCGGACAGGAGACGGCGCGAATCGAATCTCATATCTGAAGAGGACCTGCGCAACCATATGATAACACAGCAGTTTTTTTCCAGTCATATGAACTAGTCTATTGCACATCCGCAGCTTTGACCCAATAGTTGAACTCCGTGGGGTACCCCTCCACTTGACGTTAAGCTCTTTCATCCCTCCCCATGTTCTTCTACGCAAGATATGTTCGATGCGGTAGGTGTTTTGACATTCATATCAACAAGGTCGGCCGCCTAGGTGTCATCCACACCACACTACTACACCGCGTTTTTGAAACGTGCCTCGAACTGGTTTGTGCAACTCATCCGCTAAATCATCGGTCCAGCGAACTTTTATTTTCTAAATACTCAGACCAAATCGAGTTTTGGTATCGAAGATTGGTCCGATGATGCTGTGGTCCATGCGTTCGCGTGTGGAAGTGTTGGCAATGGTGTTAAGCGAGGCTAACATAGCTTTGCCACAGATGGGGTAACGGGCGGTTTTATCCTTGTGCTGGGCATAATAGTCCAGTCGATTTGTGAAACAATTGCTCAGATTGTGGTAAAAGCATAAAATTTTACAGAGTGTTAGTTGAGGTCATAACTAACATTTATAGCTATGGACCCAATTCATACAATCAAAATGGCGGCTATGGGCGGCCATTTTGAAATCATGTCCAAAAAATCAATAAAAATTATCAAAAAAAATATGAAAAATATACTACTTTACCAATTTTGATAAACTTTCGTATATCTTATGACAAAGAATAATAACTGAGGACTATTGAAGTATTAGGTGGCCATCTTGAATGGTGGCAATTTTGGAAACGTAAATTTCAAATATAACATTATTCGCTATCCTAAATTGTTTTTTAAATTAATAATTAGTTTTATATGCATTTAAAACTAGTTTTTCTTATCATTTATTTATATGACTGTTGCTATTCATATAGGATATATTCACCAAATGCTAAAATAAGGCATGCATATGTTAACAAATAAATGTATTTAAAAAATACGCGTAAATTCTTTTAATTGCAGTTTAGCATTTAGGGCTTAGTAACATTTTTAACACCAAAAAATGCGTATATACAATATAAGTTATGACCACTTTATGTTGAAAAGGAATAATATGTAGGTATTAGGTCAATGGCGCTGAAAAAAATAATAAATAGAACGGAAAGAATTCCGTAACGCCAAGAGAGGACACATGAGGATTTACAATGCCAATCAAATACAGAAAGAGCAGACATAAACATTTGAGCTGGTAATCAGTCAATGGGAGAATCACAAGGCAAAAGGTACTTATCCTGTCAAAGCAAATCTTAAGATCAAAATATATTTTGTCAGGAAAACAAAAAAAGTGTAAGATGAGCCACGGATTGAAAATACCAGTAAAATAACCAGCCACGGTTGTGATGAATTAACAAGAACAATATGATTGCAGGATTTTTCTTTCTTTCATTGTGATGAGGTATCTGACTATCATCATGAAGTCTCGACAATTATGATTGACAATAGAGTGTGTGACTGTCACTTGAACTACTAACCATTGTTCTTTTAGCAAGACTCAGTGCTGGAGATAAATATTTCAGGAGAAGATATCATGCTAAATGTTTCAGGAGCAGATATCATGCTAAATGTTTGTTAAAACTGCACTTCAGGGCAACTAGACAGAATTCGAGACACAGAAAAAAAGTCAAAAATCTGTTATCCAAGGAATTTGGCTCGCCAAATTGATAGGAAACAGTGACGGCTCACACTCATGAACATATATTGTTTTAATATTTGAAATTGATGATATTGGTAAAATGCACAGTAAACGTTCTTAGTAAATATGAGTTGTCATGGAAGGAATGATTAATACAACACTTCTGAAAAATTGAATACTTGCTGCCATAGATGATATGCAAGCACACATGAAAGGTTGCGTCTTTCTCCGGATTCTCAACGAACATGTTGGGGAAGTTCTGAAACAGGCCATATCTTTTAGTCGTGATGATGAAGGCCTCTTCATAGTCAAAGTAATTAGAATAGTTTGAAGAGTTAAGCTTGTTACTATAAAAAGGTTTACAGTGACATTCAATGCAGGCTTCTCAAATGAATCAGTTCCACAATCTTTGAGACATCTTACTCTCTATTTGAGGACTGATAAGTTGCAGTTGTATCCTTTCAATGACAAGTTGCACAATTGAACTATTATACCTGAGAAATGGTAAGTCTTGTCTGCCACTCAACGATATTTCTGGACTGTGTCTTGAAGATTGGCCATCCTGTATCATTCTTACTAAGGAAACTTATATCTGTTGAACTGATTCGTGTCAACAGCTGTTATTGAGTGTCCCTGTAACATGAGTAAAGTTATTCTTAGTATCAAGCATATATATTTTGCCTGCTATGGCTATGATGATGCCTTCATTTTTACCCTTTTATTATTATGTCTGTTTCACAGCTTCACGATTACATTTGTTGAAAATCAAGAGCACTAATTTATCTTGCTTGTATGCTTATAGATATCCTATGGCAGCTACATTCCAATTTTATTAACTGCGTTGTATCAGTTCTTCCTTTCATGATAACTCAAAGATCTTCCAGGCGTTTACTGTGCAATTTAGCGTGATCTGCAAGATTGGTACAATACTTCTTCCAGACCGTGTGCCATCAATGTATTTCCTTATTTAGAAAAGCACAACTCCAAGGATAAAAGACTCCTGACTTTTTTTCTGTGTCTTTTATTCTGCATATTTGCTATGTTGTCAAGTTTCATCAATCATCAACCATGATACTATTAATTTGACATCTCAAACTCTTACTTTGGCTTAGGGAATATGTCTTGTAGTACAAGTGCATAGTCATGCCCTATTTTTGTCGATTTGAAAATGTATCATAGAGATCTTCAGATACATCACCGCAGAAAAAATACATTGCAGTCATTGTTCTTTTTTATCTAGTTCCACTTTACAGTGTCTGGTTACTTATTGTTTCTTTTCAATTGGCAACTTATTTTCAACATCAGAAGTATGTTTTCCCTTTTGCTGATGAAATATTTTGAGGTCTGAAAATGTGTTAGACATGATTTGTGCCATTTTGCTTTGTGATTCTGTAGTGCTTCTGCAGTTCCATAGCCCTCATTCAACTGTTTCAAATTGAGCGAATGGAAAACCAATTCAAGACCCAACAGTTTCGTATGCTTGCATCAAAAGAGTGATTGCCAGCTCAAATGTCTATGACTGTTCTGTTTGTATCTGCTTGGCATTGCAAACCCTTACATGTCCTCTCTTGCCGTTTCACACAATCCTTCCAGTCTAATTGCCCATTATGTTTTTCTTATATCTAGTTCCAGTGTTTTCGAAATCTACAATTTTGATTTTTTCCCAAAAAATAACCTTCGGTCATAAATTATATAATATATACGTAATTTCTGTTTTAAAAAGTTACTTAGGCAAACGTGTAAGTACAGAAATTTTGAAACTGATATCTTAATTTTTTAAACATGTGCATGCCTTATCTGACCTTTTCGTGAATATCCAATATAATTTAGTAAAAAAAGTATGAATGCAAACAGTGAATTAATAAGATTAGCGAATAATGATATATTGGAAATTCATGTTTTCAAAATGGCCATCATTCAAGATGGCTACCAAAAAATCAAAATATATGAAGTTCTCAGATGACAGTCCTTGTCAATTGTGATGAATAAACCATATGACTATATAATAATTTCCTGCAGCAATCCCTTGACTTATAAGTCAAATTGAACACGGTTACTAAGGAAATGTAAATGAGTAAAGGCAGTATTAAGTTGTACTACTCTATCTTAATGTGGAGGACAATGTAATAGAATATGATAAACAGAGTGTGGTTTGACAAAACATGTACATGCAATTTAATGTATTGTTAGATATTTTTAACGTCAATTGAGAACATTTGAGCAGTTGGTGTTCTTATACCATTACTTGTATGATATAAAATTCATTATGTCTGCAATCAAGGTTTTTGAAAGTTGTTTCAATTGAACAATATCAACAAAACGAATTATCCAGTAATCAGCCAACTGTAATAAACGACAGGTATACAAATATTTTCTTGCTTTATTTCTACGTATAAAATAAAATTTTCCTGTTATTCTATGTTGAACAATCGGTTGCACGAATATTGCTTTCAGAGTAATTGGTATATAGAATCATATTCACAACAGTGTGGCTGTGGTCATTGATTGACGCCCTAAATGATCGCATTGACTTGGACAGATTATGTGAACGTTTGTCTGTAACGACCGCTGCTCACTATGTATTTGTTAAAGACACTTAAACTGTGGGGTCACAAAAGTTTCTCAACACCTGAATAAAGTAATTAGAAAAACTAATCAGGAATAACACGATGTTTTGATTTATATCAATAATATAAATCAAAACATAAAGGTTATTCCTGATTAATTTTTCGAGTTATTTTATTATTAAAGGCGTTAAGATCATTTGGTGACCCCACAGTTTAAATTCTATAATAAGTAAGTAGTGAGCAGTGGTCGTTACAGACAAACGTTCACATAATCTGTCTTGTAATATCTTAACTGAATTAAGCATGACTTTTCTCAAAATCGTAATAATTAAAATCGCATTTAATTTAAAATGACAAAATCGCAATAATAAATGAACGCAATAATTTCTGAATTTACAATAGTTTGGCATTCAGTGTAAACATTTTTTAAATTTTTTTTTTGAAATTATGCAGTGTAAACATTGCTGGTCAATAACCTATGTATTTGTAACCATCGATATTAAAAGCACCAAGGCAAATGGAAAATATCGATGCAATTTGATGAGTTTTATAGGTATAGTATCAATAATAAATTGTTACAAAGATAACCCCTTGAAGTACAAGGATTCAGAGTTCCTAGAGTATTAATTCATTGTCAGATATGGAACTGGAGCTAGAGTTCGATCCCCAGCCTAAGAAATACGAATGGCCCTGAAATGTAAATTTGAGTCGCGCCCGGACAAGGTATGAAGACTGTGTTACAAGTGTGGTTGGATTGTGTTTCATTATTTATGTTCCGATATGGATGAAAGTCTGTTGAATTGGCTATAAACATAATGGAAGATCCCAACGCCCACAACAACCCAAATGCCCGCCAACACTTTTTTCGGTCATCAGTGTAATCACCGATGCAAACCGCGTAAAGACGTATGTCTCAGATACAGGAATCTTCAGAAGATGGGCATTCGACCCACGCTTGAACCATCGCATATAATCGATCGACCTGGGTCGACTTGGTATTCGAACCAACACTATTGGGGTGTTCGAGGCAATCGAAGGCGTTCACACCAACGCTTAGGTGCGTTCGAATGCGTTCTTTCAAACCCTTGAAGGCGTCCGAAGCCGTTCACACCAACTCCTAGAGGCGTTTGTTCCAACGCTATGAATAAATGACGTTCATCCAAATTCCCGTCCCAAAGCAGCGGGAGGCACTATCAAAGGAGTTGCATGTAACTAAGCGGAGCATTCAATCCTGTAACATGCAGCACCGCCTTGACATGATTGGACCTTTCCAAAGTGTTTAAGCCTGAGGTTGGGGCTCAGCGGAAAGCAGTTTAAAAAAATCACCAAAACAATTGAAGATTTACCTCCAGTTGTTCCAGCCCTTCCTTATCCAACGCCCGAGTTTGCCGACCCTCTACCTATTGCACCACCTACAACCATCGTCCTCGGACCTCGAGCACAGCAGCATTTGCAGCTCAGTATGCCTCCTTCCGCCGACCACACTCTTGGATTGCTATCTGAAAACGATGGATTCTTCATCCGAATTTTATCAGTTACTTTTGACGGCGATGATATTTTCGTGGATGGTGTGAGGTACAAATGAACCCTTGGCATCTGGGAACTCATAGTGAAAAAGAAACCAGATTCGTTCGACGCTGACGACCTTGACGACTTTGAAGAGATCCTGAAAAGTTCCGGTGCCATGCATCAATGCAATTTCACCCTCTTAAAAACGGCGAAGGCGAACAAGAGTTACAAGGAAGGAAATCGTATCCCACATCTACCAGAGGGGTGAGTTTGGCAGTGGGCTGCCAGTCGTGTTTCTTCCTGCCAGCTTCAAGCAGTTTCTCGATCGCTTGGAACTGTGTTGTTGCAGCTTACCGGCAGGAAATAATGGTGTGCGCAACGAAATTGTGTCGATTATTGATGCTATGAAAAAGGGTAGACATATCACTTTGAGGAATATAAGGCGCTTCATCGTAGCTTCCTATAAATAAATGATGCAAATAATAAAAGGTTACGCACGAAAGTACGACTACGGTAGGACAGGACTGTTTGACACAGTAGCCTTGAAAGATGTTGAAAAATGTGGTTGGTAAAGTGGTATAAACCATCTACTACTTCGTCAACGCTAAAAATACATACATTATGTCTGACATCCTTACAATCACCGAAGGATTGACTTTCGATGAAAGTCTCCAGGGATTTATCAGGTTCACGAATACGAACCTCAAACTGGTGCAAACCTGAATAATCAAGGTGATATCCTAATCAATATCGAAACCCAAGACTTATTACTCCATCCCGCTGAAAGTTATCTTTTGGTAGAGGGGCAACTGCAAAAGAACGACAGTAGTGCATATGCTGATGCAGATCTAGTGTCTCTCTTTCACAATGGAATCATGTATCTCTTCTCTCATGCCAGCTAATCGAGCATATCAATAACCCAGGCGTTGCCACTACCATGTTGGAAATTCTGATTCATCACGACGATTTCTCCACATCCCAAGGTCTCAACCAGCTGTGGTGCATGGATTCATCTACCGAAGCTGAGACCGAAAACACAGGGTTCGCAGCACGTCAGGGTAAAATTATCCCCAAACCTGTCAACAAAGGAGCTTTTACATTCACAATACCCCTGAGACATATTTTCGGCTTTTCAGACGACTACGACAAGATCGTATACGTATTAAAGCATGCATTGTCACTAGTGCGCGTGATTCAGACGCCGATGCCATGCACTGAGCCGCCGCAGTCAACAATGTGGCAAAAAATATTCTGAGTCAGATCTCTTGGTTCGTTCTTCACGTCACCCCATCAGACAAAAACAAGATGCGGCTGTACAAAACCATACAAAGTAAAAGTAAAATCGACTGTGGATTTCGCATGAGGCAGTGTGGTTCTATCACCGTTCCCAAAAACACACAATTCAACTGGCGCCTATCTGCCACAAGTGGTACTTAAAAGCCTAGATATACAATCGTTGCAATCCAAACCGACAAAATTGTGGATAAGACCCATGACGCCGCCGTGTGCGATCACTGTCGATTGCGGAACATAGATATTACTGTCAACACTGAACGCTACCCAGCCGTCGTATTTAACGCCTTTATTACCCAAAATAGGGTTGCCAGAGTGTTCAAGGAGGCTGCAGACATCAGAAAGAAACTCTACAACATGGTCACCCTCCTCAGGAACGGCGGGGTCAACACCGATACCTCTGATTTCACAGGCTTATAGCCGGTGTATATCATCTATGCAAGTCATCAGTCCGAGCGGCTGAAAGAATCCACGGTGGACATCCAGATACGAGCCGAATTCGATCGCAATGTTTCCGCCAACACCGAAGCATTTGCACTTGGAATCTCCGACAGAGTTCTTTACTTCGAATCTGACGGACACAAGATGAACGTCGTGTTTGAAGCCTGAAAATAAATGAACAACATTATTTTGCAGCAATTCGTAAGTAAAACCGATCTAAAGCAGGGGTTCTCGTTCATAGTATCCGGGAACCATAGCCAAATTCATACCCGCTTCAATCCACTAAAAATTGGAAAGAATTATGAGATGTCATTGGTAAATCATGAGACCTACTACGTATACTCCATCCCCAACATTCACACAGGTTCCTATGGCATCAACGATGAAATACAGCGACAGCTGTGGGTCAACAAACACAAAGCCAAAATCATTATCGATGCAAATCGGAAACCCTAAGAGCATCACTAACTCTCACCAGGCACTACAAAGAAGATTTCAACTTTACAAATAGCCGCAACACCGTCTTGGGATTAGAACGGCAAATTTACACCTACGATAGGGCTATACAGAAGGGTAACATATTGTTAGTATCATCAACATCATCAGCATCCAGCTGGCAAATAGCGGTATTATCTATGGGAGCTATGTTAATGGAAAGCAGTAATCCACCATCTGTTGTTTCTTTCCCGGTGTCGATCCTAGTATGAAGAGCCCCCCAAAAAACTGGTGTACTTACCAGTGACCCTGAAAACCATCAATCGCATGTGCACTTATCTCACCGATCATGATGGTGACCCCATCAAACTCCGCGGCGAACACCTCACTATCCATTTTCATCTTCTAAGGGAATAAATAATAATAACACGATAATGGTTTGAAAGGTCAAGTAAATAAACTACACTGGGCTGCCAAGAAAGGTTGTCAAGTCTCCATTTGTTTGTCCCATGCAAACCTGTAATGCGAACACAAGATGTGGCTCACCTCTCGGCAGGTTAAAAGATTATATAACTTCTTCAAAAAGTTACTTGTGTTTTTAATCTGGAGCCGAATACCACCCAGATAAAGAAAACATAAAAAAAGGTGGATACCTACACATGTTCGTAGGGTTGGCAATGAGGGCATTTCACATGGTATCTAAAACCATTCTATCTGCCTTGGGTATTGGAGACTTGATTCCTTTGGGTGGTGTACCCGTCAACAAGGTATTGGGATCATGATTTTACCTGAAACTAGGTGGATGCGTTTGAAATTTTAAGATATTTTAATTCTGGTATCTATGGTAAATTTATTTGCACAGTGAATTCCAGTGGTAACGATCTCTACCTCAACCCTCAAACGCCAAGATCACCTATGATGATGGACTTTAATTGAGGCGTGCACGTGGTCAGCAATTCAACGACGAAGCCGATCTGATATTAGGTGCTACCAGCACCTTCAAAGACACCCCTCTTCGGTATGCTCCTATAAATAAATGAATGATTTAGATTCTGGGTACCGGCAACTAAAGATTTCTACCTCCTGAGCCTTATTCTCTCTCTGATCAGACATACCTTGTGTTTATTATGTGGCTTTTTTCTCTTTTCTTTCACAAAGGTACATTGGCAGGTAAAAATTCAAGGTCAAATTGGCCAAACGCCCAGGTGTAAATCATAGGTAAGGGTCTAAGGTCCAATGGGTCAAAAGGTCCAAGTGGGACAACTCACGGTTTGTCCTCACCATGGGTCCAAAGTTAGATTTAAAAAAAATGCCTTACCCCAATTTTTAAAGGAGTGTAAAAATTTCCCTACGGAAATACTTTTTTAGCCACTAGGTGGAAATCGTAGGTAATGGGCTAGGGTCCAATGGTCCAAAAGGTCCAGGTGGGACAACTCATAGTTTGTCTTCACCATAGGTCCGAACTTAGGTCTTCAGGGTCAAACATGCCTCCCCCAACTTTTCAAAAGTCTGTCAAAAATTCCATACGGCAATACTTTTTTACCCACTAGGTGCAAATGATAGGTAATGGTCTAAGGTCCAATGGGTCAAAAGGTCCAGTTGGGACAACTCATGGTTTGTCCTCACCATGGGTCCAAAGTTAGATTTAAAAAAAAATGCCTTACCCTAATCTTTAAAAGAGTGTAAAAAATTCCCTACGGCAATACTTTTTTAGCCACTAGGTGGAAATGTTAGGTTATGGGCTAGGGTCCAATGGTCCAAAAGGTCCAGGTGGGACAACTCATAGTTTGTCTTCACCATAGGTCTGAACTTAGGTCTTAAGGGTCAAACATGCCTCTCCCAACTTTTCAAAAGTCTGTCAAATATTCCCTACGGCAATACTTTTTTACCCTTTAGGTGCAAATGATAGGTAATGGTCTAAGGTCCAATGGGTCAAAAGGTCCAGGTGGAACAACTCGTGGTTTGTTCTCACCATGGGTCCAAAGTTAGATTTCAAAAAAATGCCTTACCCCAATTTTTAAAAGTCTGTCGAAAATTCCCTACGGCAATACTTTTTTACCCACTAGGTGCAAATGATAGTAATGGTCTAAGGTCCAATAGGTCAAAAGGTCCAGGTGGGACAACTCGTGGTTTGTCCTCACCATGGGTCCAAAGTTAGATTTAAAACAAATGCCTTACCCAAATTTTTAAAAGAGTGTAAAAAATTCCCTACGGCAATACTTTTTTAGCCACTAGGTGGAAATGGTAGGTGATGGGCAAGGGTCCAATGGGCTAAAAGGTCCAGGTGGGACAACTCATAGTTTGTCTTCACCATAGGTCTGAACTTAGGTCTTAAGGGTCAAACATGCCTCTCCCAACTTTTCAAAAGTCTGTCAAAAATTCCCTACGGCAATACTTTTTTACCCTTTAGGTGCAAATGATAGGTAATGGTCTAAGGTTCAATGGGTCAAAAGGTCCAGGTGGAACAACTCGTGGTTTGTCCTCACCATGGGTCCAAAGTTAGATTTAAAAAAATGCCTTACCCCAATTTTTAAAAGTCTGTCGAAAATTCCCTACGGCAATACTTTTTTACCCACTAGGTGCAAATGATAGGTAATGGTCTAAGGTCCAATGGGCCAAAAGGTCAAGGTGGGACAACTCATAGTTTGTCTTCACCATAGGTCCGAACTTAGGTCTTAAGGGTCAAACATGCCTACCCCAACTTTTCAAAAGTCTGTCAAAAATTCCCTACGGCAATACTTTTTTACCCACTAGTTGGAAATGATAGGAAATGGTCTAAGGTCCAATGGGTAAAAAGGTCCAGGTGGGACAACTCATGGTTTGTCCTCACCATGGGTCCAAAGTTAGATTTCAAAAAAATGCCTTACCCCAATTTTTAAAAGAGTGTAAAAAATTCCCTACGGCAATACTTTTTTAGCCAATAGGTGGAAATGGTAGGTAATGGGCTAGGGTCCAATGGGCCAAAAGATCCAGGTGGGACAACTCATAGTTTGTCTTCACCATAGGTCCGAACTTAGGTCTTAAGGGTCAAACATGCCTCCTACAACTTTTCAAAAGTCTGTCAAAAATTCCCTACGGCAATACTTTTTTACCCACTAGGTGGAAATGGTAGGTAATGGTCTAAGGTCTAATGGGTCAAAAGGTCCAGGTGGGACAACTCATGGTTTGTCCTCACCATGGGTCCAAAGTTAGATTTCAAAAAAATGCCTTACCCCAATTTTTAAAAGAGTGTAAAAATTCCCTACGGCAATACTTTTTTAGCCACTAGGTGGAAATGGTAGGTAATGGGCTAGGTTTAAATGGGCCAAAAGATCCAGGTGGGACAACTCATAGTTTGTCTTCACCATAGGTCCGAACTTAGGTCTTAAGGGTCAAACATGCCTACCCCAACTTTTCAAAAGTCTGTCAAAAATTCGCTACGGCAATACTTTTTTACCCACTAGGTGGAAATGGTAGGTAATGGGCTAGGGTTCAATGGGCAATAAGGTCAAGGCGGGACAGCTCATAGTTTGTCTTCACCATAGGTCTGAACTTAGGTCTTAAGGGTCAAACATGCCTCCCCCAACTTTTCAACAGTCTGTCAAAAATTCCCTACGGCAATACTTTTTTACCCACTAGGTGCAAATGATAGGTAATGGTCTAAGGTCTAATGGGTCAAAAGGTCCAGGTGGGACAACTCATGGTTTGTCCTCACCATGGGTCCAAAGTTAGATTTCAAAAAAATGCCTTACCCCAATTTTTAAAAGAGTGTAAAAAATTCCCTTCTGCAATACTTTTTTAGCAATTAGGTGGAAATGGTAGGTAATGGGCTAGGGTCCAATGGGCCAAAAGGTCCAGGTGGGACAACTCGTAGTTTGTCTTCACCATAGGTCTGAACTTAGGTCTTAAGGGTCAAACATACCTCCCCCAACTTTTCAAAAGTCTGTCAAAAATTCCCTACTGCAATACTTTTTTACCCACTAGGTGCAAATGATAGGTAATGGTCTAAGGTCCAATGGGTCAAAAGGTCCAGGTGGGACAACTCGTGGTTTGTCCTCACCATGGGTCCAAAGTTAGATTTTAAAAAAATGCCTTACCCCAATTTTTAAAAGTCTGTCAAAAATTTCCTACGGCAGAACTTTTTTACCTACTAGGCGCAAATGATAGGTAATCGTCTAAGGTCCAATGGTTCAAAAGGTCCAGGTGGGACAACTCATGGTTTGTTCTCACCATGGGTCCAAAGTTAGATTTCAAAAAAATGCCTTACCCCAATTTTTAAAAGGGTGTAAAAAATTCCCAACGGCAATACTTTTTTAGACACTAGGTGGAAATGGTAGGTAATGGGCTAGGTTCCAATGGGCCAAAAGATCCAGGTGGGACAATTCATAGTTTGTCTTTACCATAGGTCCGAACTTAGGTCTTAAGGGTCAAACATGCCTATCCCAACTTTTCAAAAGTCTGTCAAAAATTCCCTACGGCAATACTTTTTTACCCACTAGGTGCAAATGATAGGTAATGGTCTAAGGTCCAATGGGCCAAATGGCCAAGATGGGAAAATTTCACCATAGGTCCAAAGGTAGGTTTCTTTTATAAATTGCTAATTTATATTTTCTGTGCACACCATACATTAAGTACAACACATAAACCTTTCGTATAATCAAATGTGAGTGCATTCCGCTTGTTCAGAAGTAGAATCTTTTGTCAAAACGAATTTGTCTGACAAAAAAATAGCAAAGCACGAGTGCAATTTTCTATTCTTGTAATGCAAAACTATTGATACTATTTAGGAACTACTTGACAGGATGCCGAGACTATAGAAAGCTATTTCTTACAATATCACAAAATTGGTTTCTTATGGAAAAGTCGATGTCATGTAACAACAATTTTGCCAGCATTTAAATAAGTGCATAGATATTTACTATTCTTCATACACTATTTAAAATTGCGCGCATTACGCTGTTTTGGTATATGAAAAGCGAATAAAGTAATGAACAGGAAATTACATCACAGTGTACAAGCGGACAGTGACACAAAACGGAAGTTGCTGATCTGTCCGACGGCGATCGGCTCGTTGTTTTTCAAAAAAATATAGAATATCAACACAAAGTGTCCCATAATGGATTGTTCAGCAGCTCAAGGTAAGTGAATAACTACAATGATGTATTTTTGACCATTTAAAGCTTATTTTATGCTTTTAGCATCAACCGTCTTTTTAAAATAACTCCTGATCATGAAGAGGGGTCAAAATTTTGCGATTTTTCGAGTCATAAATCTTAACAAAACTCCGAAAATTCAAACATTTTCAAGATTTTTAATCGATACATAGTTGAATAACACACACAAAAGTTTGGTTCATTTTTTTTTATTATATTGTCACAATTGAATCTTTTCTATTCAAAGTGTACTGTCCGCCTCGTTGCCACCGTATGTTTTCATACTGTCCGATTCGTTGGTCATATTCATGATCGATATCTTAAGCAAAAGTAAGATTGAAACATGCAATTTATCCACATTTAAACTTTATTCAACACAGATACTGTCTATGATTATATATGGAAAATATTTATAGATTATATATTCAGCTTGGATCTCGTGTCAATTAAAGGGGGACATTGGTCACTCTTCCAGAACCTTTACTCATGTCTGCTGCTCGTATTCATCGTTTGCGGACCTTGTTGTTAGATTCTCTACCGATATAATATTCTAATAAATGCATGGTGAATTCAGTACACATGTTCCCTATGACATGATCTTTCTAATTTAATGCAAAATTAGAGTTTTGATCCAATTTTACGGCCTAATGAACATAGAAAACGATAGTGCGAGTGGGGCATCCGTGTACTATGGTCACATTCTTGTTTAAAAGTTATTTTAAAACAACAGTAGATGATAGTGAGTGATGCAGCGCTCTTACTTTGCATCCGTGATCAGACTTTAACATTTCGATCATAATGTATACTATAACATAGATGTAATCGTAGGTACATGGGGACGGGTATTTTTTGCCCCATATTTTCCATATTTGTTAATTTCACTGATATTCGTGTTTTTTAAACTTACAAAAATATAATTCAGGAGCGGATCCAGAAATTGTTAAGAGAGAATTCATACCCAGATGAAAGATTAAAAAAAAAGTAACTAGGGTTCCCAACCCCGGACCCCCGACCGCCTGGATCCGCAACTGCCTAAGCGATTACAAATACATGTATTAAGTAACGTGAATGTATTCATATTAATTTATTTAATCGATGATTTGTACATATAAGAATTGAATAATAACTCATACAGAATAAATGCAAGTTATGATAAAAAATTTAACAAGAAAGGCTTCACCGCATACTTCATGTTAAATGTGTGTATATAAGTATTCTTACCTCTACTAAGGCAATAGGAAAACAAACTCATGGACCATTCAAGTACACCGTAACTTTTCAATTGATTCTTTTAGACTTGAATTCCAAGCCATGAGATTTGTTTGATTATTGGTGAAATAAGACGCAAACTGGGTGTAAAAAACTATTGTTTTGATTTTCTGTGTCAAACGTTTATAAATATAAAAAAGAAGATTTGGTGTAATTGCCAATGAGACAACTCTAAACAAGAGAACAAATTAAATGACACAGAAATGAACAACTATAGGTCACCGTACGGCCTTCAACAATGAGCAAAGCCCATACCGCATAGTCAGCTATAAAAGGCCTAGAAATAACTTTTGTTGCATGGTTGTATTTTTCATGAAAAGTTATTACCCCTATTTATGTTTTTAAGTGATAAAAATAACAATCATGTATTATGTTCCACATGAATGTATGAATAAATATACCATAAAAATCACCTACGTGCCCCATTTTCCTAAAACAAACTAGAGAAACGTATATTAAATTTTCATGTGCATGCATTAACAATGCTTTTTATATGTAATAATCAGTAACATTTTATAAATGTTGATATTTCCTAGGAAATCGGTCATGAATGTGGATAAATTGCATGTTTCAATCTTACTTTTGCTTAAGATATCGATCATGAATATGACCAACGAATCGGACAGTATGAAAACATACGGTGGCAACGAGGCGGACAGTACACTTTGAATAGAAAAGATTCAATTGTGACAATATAATAAAAAAAAATGAACCAAACTTTTGTGTGTGTATGCGGAATATGATTATTCAACTATGTATCGATTAAAAATCTTGAAAATGTTTGAATTTTCGGAGTTTTGTTAAGATTTATGACTCGAAAAATCGCAAAATTTTGACCCCTCTTCATGATCAGGAGTTATTTTAAAAAGACGGTTGATGCTAAAAGCATAAAATAAGCTTTAAATGGTCAAAAATACATCATTAGAGTTATTCACTTACCTTGAGCTGCTGAACAATCCATTATGGGACACTTTGTGTTGATATTCTATATTTTTTTGAAAAACAACGAGCCGATCGCCGTCGGACAGATCAGCAACTTCCGTTTTGTGTCGCTTGTACACTGTGTACATGTTAATTTGAAAAAAGAAAACATTAAATAGTGTCTTCGGCTGCTCACTCATATGTAAAAACAGATTAGTTTGTGATTATATGATTGATAAAAACATTTAAAGTACGTTTGAATCTTTTGCAACTTTTGGGTTAATAGACATATCTGAAAACTGGCTGCTAGCGAAGTGGCTGCTAGCGAGTGGCTGCTAGCTTGAGCCTGGTTAATTTGGTCATTCGGGAGACTGTCAAGCGGGGCTCCGACATTTGCAAAATAACAAGTTGCTTGATGGGAACTTTGACGAACTCTTATGTTCCTATATAACGTTTCTGCTTCAAGTTTTGATAGCTAACACATTCTTTGTGTAAATATGAACCAATAAAATAATAAGAAAGATATATGCATCCAAACGTTTTCCTTAGAATGGTGGAGCTCCGTGTAAAACGATCAAAATTGTCACACAACAGCGATCAAAAATGTCAAATAAACATCGAAAAATCAATGTTTGCTACCTGAATTTTCACATGAACCTTTTCTGATATATTGTCTTACCTGTCTAAAAGTTTCAAAGCCATTGTCCCAGTAGAATTTCAAATATATTCATTTTCTCCATGTCGGATATTTTTATTGACTGTACAATCGCTTGCAAGTTTACTGTAATATCACTCGGAGCCTTCCTGTACAATCGCTTGGAGCTTTTCTTTTCATCGTTTGGCCACCTAGACTTTTTCGAAAGGAGGGTAACATACTTTACCTTATTATGAATTCACGGTCCAGCTAGCAATCAAGCTAGTCAAAGGTATTATCTTTACCTACACACTCATTGCATCTTGCTGTAATAGTTTCTAGTGGCATATGACTAATTATAACTCTTAAGTAGATAATGCTTACTACTATCTCTTCTGCCACATTCATGATCAGTTTATGTTTTTTATGATACTTTTGTCATATAAATATTTATTAAAACTACTGCAATCCAATACAATATATGTCTGGCTTGATTTTTCTCTCCTTTTTCTGTTATGATTTAATAACAGTTAGTTATTTGGTATTGTTATCATTTTTTTTAAACCTAAATTTCACACTGAAAAGTGTTACTGATGTTTGAAGATTTTATTTGAATGGATGTAACCTGCATTAGCGGATCCGGTAAGCGGGGAGAGGGAGTTTTGGTGGTTGAAACCTCATTTTTTTCGATTTTTAAAAAATTTTGTGAACGTTTCAGGGTGTTCCGTGGTTTGGATCCCCCTTTTGCAGATGGGCGGGATCCGCACCTGGTCTGATATCGTCAATGATAGTATTAAATGATGATCCGATCATTCAGCTGATTTTTTATAGTTTGGTCTTGTGCTGTGCTAGTTTTGGGGAGAAATGAGCGCACACAGACATTTTTAACTCTGCCAAATTCGTTATGTACCTGTTTCAAGTCAATAGCCCGTAGTTCAGTTGTTGTCGTTGGTTCATGTCTGTCATGTATTTGTTTCGTAAATTGTTTTATTAGACCGTCAGTTAAATTCGAAAGGTATTGATTCTTATTTTTCATGTCGGGACCTTTTATAGCCGACTATAATTGCTTAAATCCATTTATTTTTTTAACTTATCATATCACATCTCCTATTTTTATATTGAAGATATAAATGTGGTTTGATAAAATGTTGTTCTCACAAAAAAAAAAAAACACCAACTGTTTCGTTCGTTTGTCGGATGCTATAGTTGGGATATTGAAAAGTTCCTGAATCGTGACATTGATATAAAAAAAAAGTTGAAGGATTTTGTGTTTTCTCTGTTTTTCAGATAACAAGTTCTATCTGATCCTTGATACAATTTAATTTTACTGGAGCTTTTTCTACCAGTATCTATAGCTTGTAATAAACAGACATCTCATTTAAAATTATACCACATCTTCTTATTTTAATATCATGTTTATTGACATATACGTGTCTTTTCTTGGATCAGTGGTTAACTACTACCATTCCACATTCGAATTCCTTTATCAAGTTACAATATCCCGATCCTGTGATGAAAAAACTTTGTTGTATTGTTCAAATATGTAATTTCTTTTTAAATTGCTGTTAAATAATAAGTAAAATTCAAAATATGCTAATTACCCTTCCAGTCACCTTTTCGGTATATATAATTATTTATTTTGTACGAGGATTATTTTCATTTATATTTTAGATGAGATTCTTAACATACTTTGTACTGTCCTTTTCTGTTTGTCTTGTATAATTATTCAGTGGTTGTTTGTTTATGTGTTACATATTTGTTTTTCGTTCATTTTTTGTACATAAATAAGCTGTTAGTTTTCTCATTTTACATAATTGTTATTTAGGGGCATTTTATAGCTGACTATGCGACATGGGCTTTGTTCATTGTTGACGACCGTATGGTGACCTATTGTTGGTAATTTCTGTGTCATTTTGGTCACTTGTGGAGAGTAAAAAAAATGTCTCTTTGGCAATCATACCACACCTTCTTTTTGATATCTATTGTACACATTTTGTTTTTGTCCCTAATATATAGTCACCTTATAAGGGTTCCTTGATATAATCTTAATTGTCAAAATGACTGGTTTTGTGCTTATTTTCACTTCAAATACCATAAATGAATATAATAGGACAGCAAGAAACAACCAATACAATGCCGCGTGACATGCAATATATTTAATAAATTTGGCCAAGTAATTTTACAGGAAAGCTCCAAGCGATTGTACAGGAAGGCTCCGAGTGATATTACAGTAAACTTGTAAGCGATTGTACAGTCAATAAAAATATCCGACATGGAGAAAATGAATATATTTGGATATCTACTGGGACAATGACTTTAAAACTTTCAGACAGGTAAGACTATATATCAGAAAAGGTACATGTGAAAATTCAGGTTGCAAACATTGATTTTTAGATGTTTATTTGACATTTTTGATCGCTGTTGTGTGACAATTTGATCGTTTTACATGGAGCTCCACTATTCTAAGGAAAACGTTTGGATGCATATATCTTTCTTATTATTTTATTGGTTCATATTTACATAAAGAATGTTTTAGCTATCAAAACTTGAAGCAAAAACGTTATATAGGAACATAAGAGTTCATCAAAGTTCCCATCAAGCAACTTGTTATTTTGCAAATGTCGGAGCCCCGCTTGACAGTCTCCCGAATGACCAAATTATTAGAAAACCGTACAGTTCCGTTCCCACACTGTGGAATCGCACAAAGGCAAAACAAAAATTTTAATTTCATTAGACCACATTCATTCTTTTTCAGAAACCTATGCTGTGTCAACTATTTAATCACAATCCAAATTTAGAGCTGAATCCAGCTTGAATGTTGTGTCCATACTTGCCCCAACCGTTCAGGGTTCAACCTCTGCGGTCGTATAAAACTGTGCCCTGAGGAGCATCTGGTTCTATATTACATCTTATTTTTTCTATATTATATATATAGGAAAGCTATATGCATATGCATTATGCAGAGGCTATATTGGTATTGCACTACGCTAGGTAAACCCGTGTAGCAGTACATTATGAATAATCTCCGTGCATTACACTGAGTACATTCTACAATTTTATTAGGTGAAATTTTAAAGCATCGAACATGATACATTCTCATAGGGTTGCCTTTGGTTCATTTTTATATCATTAATTTTACACCAGTTAAATTTAAAGCATTACACTATATATACATTGCTAAAGCAATACCCTATGCACAATATTATGTATGTTCCTGTCGTAATTGCACTAGGTACGTCGATCTCATATAAGTATCATATTAGGTGTATGTTTTTATTTTATATGTACAGATATGAAATATCTGTGACGGGAAGTTATACCAAATACTCTGATCTTCTCTATTTTGTTAAAATGTATAAACCAGTACTTCTTTTTAACCTCATTGCGGCCTAAAAAATTCTCATGATTAAATGAAATAAACCCGTTTTAAATTTCAAGCGTCCGAAGCGCTTTTCTGAATTAACCTTGATAAGGAACACTAAAGGTCCAACATTTGAAAGCCACGAATGTAGAAGAACCAAAATAGTTAAAGAGCCATAGTATGCATTATGCTTATTGTTAAATCCTTGTTACCCCAAGGATGACTGGGGAAATGAAATATGGACATTTGGTCTTCTCCCGACCGGCAGTAAAACGCTTGCAGAAGTGGGGCATCCGTTTGGATGTCTTGTGTAAAGAGAGGGCCACGCTCTTTACACATTAAGAACCCTTGCAACAACTCTTTGAGGGGTCTGTATGTGGCCTGTTGCACGGCAAAATTTCTGTCCCTATCCAATATACCCCCATTTTCCAGTGGCACTCCAAATTTCCTAGACCATTATCCCGGATGGCTTCTGTTATGAGCAAAACTTCCTATTGTATTTATCATGTTTATTGTTAACTTGTTCTCGTCCTGAACATGCATGAAATATTTGCCACTGTCCGTTAAGCAACCAACAATCAATCAATCAAATTAAATCTGTGTATGTGGATTTTTAACAAATAATGCCTGGAACAAACAAATATTTTCTTATGTTACCGAAGCTATTCCATTCAGCAAACATTACATCATTCTTTGTCATTTAGTTAAATAAAAGGGAAATTGATCAAGACGGGAAATTTGATAAAAATAAAATATTTTTTGCAGAATTGCGTCACGAGCATGTGTGTCAACAAGAGTAATGAAATAAGTTTATAATGTAGGCTAAATTGTGTGTGCAATTCCTCAGATTATCACCATGCAGAAATGACGAATATGAAAATATGCAGACAATATGCAGAAACCAGTTGTTGGCATGACACGGGTTATGTTCTTCTCATATATGTTATGATGGTATGATACTAAACCCCTAACGGGAAGGATTGTGCCTGATGTTCATATGATGAAATCATAATCTTTCAGTCAGTTTAATTGAAGTAGTCTGTTGTTATCTATGTATTATTGTCATTTTGTTTATTTTCTTTGGTTACATCTTCTGACATCAGACTCAGACTTCTCTTGAACTGAATTTTAATGTGCGTATTGTTATGCGTTTACTTTTCAACATTGGCTAGAGGTATAGGGGAGGGTTGAGATCTCACAAACATGTTTAACCCCGCCGCATTTTTGCGCCTGTCCCAAGTCAGGAGCCTCTGGCCTTTGTTAGTCTTGTATTATTTTAATTAGAGTTTCTTGTGTACAATTTGGAAATTAGTATGGCGTTCATTATCACTGAACTAGTATATATTTGTTTAGGGGCCAGTTGAAGGAGGCCTCCGGGTGCAGGAATTTCTCGCTACATTGAAGACCTGTTGGTGACCTTCTGCTGTTGTTTTTTTCTATGGTCGGGTTGTTGTCTCTTTGGCACATTCCCCATTTCCATTCTGAATTTTATGAGAACATTAAGTGCCATATACACTGGATAACTCAAAGCACATGATAGAATTACCAGTATGTCAGGTACTGTTGACATTAGCTAATGTTATTTTGATTGTTTACTAGTATAATGTTTTAAATCAAATCTATTTGTAGGCTGTAAGTAGATTAGGTGGTCAGCCAATGAATCAAGAGTGCCAAGAGTTGAAGGTTAAAATCTTAGATCAGTCAAATCAGGAAATTATGCTGGAAATCAAACAATTACAGAAAGAGATGGAAGAATATAGACGTCCAATTCCATTGAACATCAGAGGTATGTGTTTTATTGCCAACCTGTAAAAGCAGCTATGAATGACCCAGACATGACAAAATGTAAAACAAACTAAATAATAACAAAACAATAGAAACAAACAAAACAAAACAGACTGGCAGCAACCAACGAAAACCACTTTTTTTGGTAAGTTATAAATCCTTGAAGAGTATATTTCAGTGAGGCAGGGTTCAACTGACCTTTACGCCATGGTTCAAAAGTCAAAGTTTTTTTGTGATTGATATAGTATACAGAGATGTAGTCTGATTGCCCATAAGAGATAACTATCTGCGAGATTTCGGATTAAGCAACATAAGGTCACTGTTCTGCTGTTATGTAACAATAAGCAAATTTCAATCTGTAAAAGCAGATATAAAAGACCCGGACATGACAAAATGTTAAACAAACTAAATAATAAGAAAAATAACCTGATTTATAACAAAACAATAGAAACAAACAAAACAAAACAGACTGACAGCAACCAACGACAACCACTGAACTAGAGGCCCCTGCTTTAGGTCAGGCACATACCTATATAAATATATATATATATAGAGAGAGAATTTGGCCGGGTTTACATGTCTGTGATTGCTTAATCCTCTACTAACCTAGAACCCAGTTTCAATGAGGTTTAATTAAAAATCTTGAATTCATGGTTTTTTTTATTTGCTATATCAAACCATGTTTTTTTTCGTCAACATTTGAAATTCATTTTTTTTTTATATGCCGAATCGTACAATGAATTTAGATTTAGGATTTTGAACTAAAACAAGTAATTGTCCAATTTCATTTTTAAGTACTTAGACCACATTCATTTGGTGTTAGAAACATATTTTATGTTAAATATATAATCTTAATCCAAATTCAGAGCTGTATCAAGTTTGAATATTGTGTCCATACTTGCCTTAACTGTTCAGGGTTCGACCTTTACGTTTGTATCAAGCAGCGGGAATATTTTAGTATTGTGACAATAAAGCCTTGTGCACATAAATTATTCGAGTCCGTCTTGATTAAAAATCTCATATTTGGTAGCATTTGCTGCCATCATGTTTTGTTGATCACTTTGTACTGTCAATTTGAATTGGATATTTTTTTAAGGAGTTATGAGACTTTTTTTTCTCTTGTACCATAATGACAAATAATGTCACTTTCAGGATTGATTATTAAGGTGGTACCTAACACTACCGGGAGATAACTCTGTAAAGTCACCTAAACATTTTAATTAAGTTGTGTTGTAAAAGGATTATTAAGCTTCTCAATGATCAAAATTTGTGTTTGTCAAACTGCTATATCATGTATATAACCAGTGTAATTTTTCTGACAAAACGGTTGGTTCAAAATTTTTGAAATTTTTATATTTTTGTTAAAGGGTCAAAGTAAGTACTTTGACAAAATTTAATGAAAATTAAACTAGCCAAATTAATTTTAGTACAAGTGTTGGGTATCACCTTAATTTTAGGTTGGTGAATTGTAGTCATTTGCTAAAACTTAAGTGCCAACTCCCTCTGGCCAAGTTGACCAAGGCTTGTATCTAAAATAAAATAAGGTTATGGATGTGGTATGATTGACAATGATACAACTATCCACCAGAGACCATAATGAATTAGTCATTAACAATACTAGGTCCTATTTAGTCTGTAACAATGCTAAAAGCAAATACTGAAAGAAAAAAAGCTCAAATTAGAAAAAAAAACAAAAACAACTGCATGACTTTTGCACATACAACAACGAAAAACAGGTATGATATAAAGTATAAGAACAACTACTGCATGAATTACGCTCCTGACTTTGGACAGGAATATACAGAATGTAGCATAATTAAACATTTTGGTGAGCGGGCATTCTTTCCTTTTCCTGAATCAGTGATGCAATAGAACAACACAAGAACAAGTTGTACACAACAACGAATGAAAAAAAAAACGCACCTGTTTTACTTTTAAGTTTTCCAAAATTTTAGTTCTTGAGATTTCTGTTGAAGTTAATTCTATGACAAGACATTGTTTGGATAGGAAACATATTTCTTTTACGTAGGAATAACGTTCATCAGGTAAGCTCAAGACAAACATTGTGTAAATTTTATAAAGTATAGGTAATTATGGCAAGGTCACAGTAGTCAGTCTGAAAGTAACTGTAAATATTTAACAGAAATATTATTTTTTTTAATTTTAAGGTCAAATTAAAGAGGAATTGGAAATTTGGGCAGAAGATGATAAAATGTTTATAGTAACAAATGGAGCAAAGAGTGTATTAAAACGTATCAAAGAAAATGGTTGCGTTGTTGTCACTGGAAGTTCGGGAACAGGAAAATCTTCATTGGTGCGTCATGTTGCTCTTCAAATGCAAGAAAGTTATGAGATCATACCGGTAACAAATCCTGAAGATATTATCCATTGGTACAATCCAAGTAAACAAATCATGTTTGTTGTTGATGACTTTTGCGGGACATATACCATAAATCCTATGAAATTTGAAAGCTGGAAAAATCAGATGGAAAAAATCAAATCATTAGTTGAAAAGAAACTGTTTAAATCAATTATGTCTTGTAGACTACAGGTTTACAAAGATGAAAAAATGAAATCTTTGTCATTTTTTCAATCCTGTGAATGTAATCTTTTGTTTGAGGATCTACGTTTATCAAAAACAGAAAAACAATTAATTGCTAAACTTTACTTGAAGACAAATGCTTCTAAAATCACGGAATTTAATCACATGTTTGACTGTTTTCCTCTTTTATGCAAATTATACAGCAAAAACACAAAACTGAAAATGTTACAGTTCTTTAAAAATCCATTTTCAATTTACAAAGAAGAGATCGACAAATTACAGATAGAAGGAGCACATGTCAAATACTGTGCACTTGCTCTGTGTGTCATGTTTAACAATCATATTAAAGAAGAATGGCTCACAGAAGATGTCGATAAAGATATCAAAACAATTATAAAGAACACATATGAAGCTTGTAAAGTGGTGAAAGGTACATCTCGATTGGTACTTCGTGATGAGCTGGATTCACTAACTCATACGTTTATCAGAAAGGATGATGACGTGTACAGAACTATTCATGACAAGCTGTTTGACTTTCTTGCTTATTACTTTGGCAGTGCTATGATATATTGTTTAATTAAAAATGCTTCATATATTTTTATTCGTGAAAGGTTTTTATTTGAAAAAGAAAGCAGTAGAGATGAATTCATAATAACTGTACCGGAAAGATATCAGCAAATATATATAAATAGACTGGTAGATGACTGGTTGAAAGGAAGGGTAGCAGATGTCTTCTGTAATATCAATATGGACGATCCTATCTTCACACATAGGTTTCTTGAACATGTAAAAGGATTACAAATATCACAACAAGAACAATTGGCTAGTATATGTGGCACAAAAAGCAATAGAACTTCATTAATACAGTGCTCTTATATAGGATATATTGATCTGGTAACATGGTGTTTACATCATTATATCGGTAATGTAAACCATTGTAGTGATGATGGAGTATCACCTCTGTTCATGGCTTGTCAGGAAGGACATACTGAAGTAGTGCAGATGTTAATAACCAATAATGCTGACATTAATAAGTGTAGAGATACTGGAGCATCACCTCTGTTCATGGCTTGTCAGAATAGACATACTGAAGTAGTGCAGATGTTAATAACCAATAATGCTGACATTAATAAGTGTAGAGATAATGATGGAGCATCACCTCTGTTCATGGCTTGTCAGAATGGACATACTGAAGTAGTAAAGATGTTAATAACGAATAATGCTGACATTAATAAGTGTAGAGATTTTGGAGCATCACCTCTGCTCATAGCTTGTCAGAAAGGACATACTGAAGTAGTACAGATGTTAATAACCAATAATGCTGACATTAATAAGTGTAGAGATACTGGAGCATCACCTCTGTCCATTGCTTGTCATGAAGGACATACTGAAGTAGTACAGATGTTAATAACCAATAATGCTGACATTAATAAGTGTAAAGATACTGGAGTATCACCTCTGTTCAGGGCTAGTCAGAATGGACATACTGAAGTAGTAAAGATGTTAATAACCAATAATGCTGACATTAATAATTGTAGAGATAATGATGGAGCATCACCTCTGTTTATGGCTTGTAAGAATGGACATACTGAAGTAGTACAGATGTTGATAACCAATAATGCTGACATTAATAAGTGTAGAGATAATGACGGAGCATCACCTCTGTTCATGGCTAGTCAGAATGGACATACTGAAGTAGTACAGATGTTAATAACCAAAAAGGCTGACATTAATAAGTGTAAGATTACAGGAGAGTCTCCTTTATTTATAGCTTGTTTTTACGGACATGCAAAAACTGTTGAATTGTTATTAAAGAATGATGCAGACGTTAACCTCAAAAGGGAAGGACTAACACCCCTAGATATTGCGAGAAGAAAAAATCATTGCAATATTGTACATGTTTTACAAAAAACAAAATAATATGCTGTAAAAGTTCGGCACACACTATTAAATATATAAAGCTATTCTGTTCATGTCAGAGTGTTCTCAATAAATATAAGGCACTGATATCATTTGATATTGCTTGAGGATCAAGAGAAGATAACATCAGTAGTGTTTGTTTTTATTGAATTAGAATATATATACCATGTAATTATTATAGTAAACAGTACATTTCTAGTTGTAGAATAAAAGTGATAATGGTTTTGTTTGACAATGTTGAATTCTGTGTAACATATATCATATCATTTCTGTGACCATGTTGATTTTCTTCTCAAAATTGTTTTTCTATGAATTTTGAAGAAAATAAATCTGTCAAAACAAATGTTTTGTCGAATAGGTTATCAAATCTGGTCTAAGATTTTTTCTGAGATTTTTAATATTTCTTAGTTGATTTACCATGTTTGGTCATATTGACTTATTTGTAAATCTTACTTTGCTGAACATTATTGCTGTTTACAGTTTATCTCTATCTATAATAATATTCAAGATATTAACAAAAAACAGCAAAATTTACTTAAAATTACCAATTCAGGGGCAGCAACCCAACAACGAGTATTCCAATTCATCTGAAAATTTGAAGGCAGATAGATCTTTAACTGATTAACAATTTTACCCCATGTCAGATTTGCTCTAAATGTTTTGGTTTTTGAGTTATAAGTCAAAAACTGCATTTTACCCCTATGTTCTATTTTTAGCCATAGCGCCCTCTTGGTTGATTAGCCGGGTCACTGGACACATTTTTAAACTACATACCCGAATGATGATTGTGGCCCCAAGTTTGGTTAAATTTGGCCCAGTAGTTTCAGAGGAGAAGATTTTTGTAAACGTTAACGACGACGAACGACAGACACCGGACACCGGACGGCGGACGCAGAGTGATGAGAAAAAAAACCTACTTTTCAGCCAATATGTTAAAATTTTAGGACACAGGGTAATGGTAAGAGCCCCCTGATCTCATAATCTTTCTATTATTATGAAGACATTTAGTCAATAGGTAGATACAAACTTGACTAAAGGGAATTTGTGTTCACTTCCTGTCTTTTATGTTTATGGAGCGCCCAAAGTGCCAGTTGGATATTCAAAATATATAGTGAAAACCTACCCGAGACCACTTTAATGAGGTTGAGACCCCCCTGGTCTTTCAATGTCCATCAAATTCAACCACATCATTGACTCTGTATATATAAAGATTGTATTAGATGGATTTTCCTTAATAACGTCATCTTCAAAATCTACGGAGGGCTTAGATTGTCACTTTTCAGCTACATATTGTCAAAATTTTTGAACAAAGAGCACAGGGTAATGGTGAGAGCCCTGATCTCTCAATCTTTCTATTATTATGTTGACATTTAATCAATAGGTAGATACAAACGTGTCTAAAAGGAATTTGGGTAGACTTCATGTCTTTTATGTTTACGGAGCGCTCAAAATGCCAGTTGGATATTCAAAATATATAGTGAAATCCTACCCGAGACCGCTTTAATGATGTTGAGACCCCTGGTATTTCAATGTCCATCACATTCAACCACATCATTGACTCAGTATATATAAAGGTTGTATTAGATGGATTTTCCAGAATAACATCATCTACAATATCTACGGAGGGCTTAGATTGTCTCTTTTCAGCAAAATAGTGTCAAAATTTTAGGACAAAGGGCACAGGGTAGAGGTGAGAGCCCCCTGACCTCTCAATCTTTCTATTATTATGCAGACATTTAGTCAATAGATATATCGTTGACATCGCCGACATTGTGATGTTGTTAACATCGTCAAGACATCGTATACATCGTCCCCCTTTTCCTATCTACATCGTTGACATTGCCGACATCGTGATGTTGACAACATTGTGATGACATCGTCTACATCTTCCCCCTTTTCCTGTCTACATCGTTGACATCGCCGACATCGTGATGTTAATAACATCGTGACGACATCGTATACATCGTCCCCCTTTTCCTGTCTACATCGTTGACATCGCCGACATCGTGATGTTAATAACATCGTGACGACATCGTATACATCGTCCCCCTTTACCTGTCTACATTGTTGACATTGCTGACATCGTGATGTTGACAACATCGTGACGACATCGTATACATAGTCCCATTTCCTGCCTACATCATTGACATCGTAATATTGACAACATCGGGACGATATCGTCTACATCGTCCCCCTTTACCTGTCTACATCGTTGACATTGCCGACATCGTGACGACATGGTATACATCGTCCCCCTTTTCCTGTCTATATCGTTGACATTGCCGACTTCGTCTACATGTATCCTTTCCTGTCTACATTGTTGACATCGCCGACATCGTGATGTTGTCAACATTGTCAAGACATCGTATACATCGTCCCCCTTTTCCTGTCTACATCGTTGACATTGCCGACATCGTGATGTTGACAACATCGTGACGACATCGTCTACATCGTCCCCCCTTTCCTGTCTACATCGTTGACATCGCCGACATCGTGATGTTGATAACATCGGCACGAAATCGTATACATAGTCCCCCCTTTCCTGTCTACATGATTGACATCGCCGACATCGTGATGACATTATATACATTGTCTCCTTTTCCTGTTCTACATCGTTGACATCGCCGACATCAAAATATTGACAACATCGTGACGACATCGTATACATAGTCCCCTTTCCTGCCTACATCAATGACATCGTGATATTGACAACATCGGGACGACATCGTCTACACCGTCCCTCTTTTCCTGTCTATATCGTTGACATTGCTGACATTGTCTACATGTACCCTTTCCTGTCTACATCGTTGACACTGCCAACATCGTGATTTTGACAACATCGTCACGACATCGTATACATCGTCCCCCTTTTCCTGTCTACAGCATTGCCATTGCCGACATCGTGATATTTACAACATCGTGACGACATCGTCTACATCGTCCCCCTTTACTGTCTACATCGTTGACATTGCCGAAATCATGATGTAGACAACATCGTGACGACATCGTCTACATCATGATGTTGTGAACATCGTAACGACATTGTCTACATCATCCCCTTTTCCTGTTCTACATCATTTACCTCGCCGACATCGTGATGTTGACAACATCGTGACGACATCGTATACATCGTCCCCTTTCCTGCCTATATTGTTGACATCGTGATATGGATAACATCGCGACGACATCGTCTACATCTTCCGCCTTTTCCTGTCTACATCGTTGACATCGCCAACATCATGATGTTGACAACATTGTGACGACATCGTATACATCGCCCCCCCTTTTTCTGTCTACATGGTTGACATCGCGGACATCATAATGTTGACAACATCGGGACGACATCGTCTACATCGTTTTTCTTTTTGTCTTCATCGTTGACATTGCCGACATTGCGAAGTTGACAACATTGTTACAACATCGTCTACATCGTCCTACTTGCTGCCACTTTGTTGACATTTCCGACATTACTGTGTTAGTTATAAAAACACTCAGTATAAGTTTCATAATTGGCATTGTACGACTTCGAATTTTGTCTCTTTAGTTATGAATCATTCTATGCTAAAATACAATTTCAGTTATTGAATTAGGAACTAAAGAGGGTCTTGTCTGTTACTGAGGTTGTCCTTGCGCCCGTTTGTCCATCTGTATCATTGTATAGCTATAAAGAATGTTTTATGCACTAAATTTGCGGATTTAAGTAATTATTTCATAAAGGCATAGCATTAATGATATGATAACTAATCAATGTAAAAATATCAAAGCAGTTGGTTGTTTGTACAGATTTTTTTCCGACGTAGTCGGTATAGTTTCGGTTTGTGCCCTTTGAACTTAAGGACGCTTAACTATGGCAACAGAATACGCATGCTCGAAAATCCTTTCTGTGATTGGACAAAATGCTGTCATGGTGGGTGATTTGGTTGTGTTTGAAAAAACGTCTCGTTAATTATATCGTGATGGAAAGCAAGTGAAAAACTATAAATATTTGAACAAGATCTTACAAAGATTTATATTTTTATTCAAATAATTGTTTCTCCAATAGTTCTTTGCATCCGTGACAGCTGTTTATTCGGGTCAATTATATAATTTTTAATGTAAACTTTGTTGTACGAACGTACATGACTTTAAGAACGCATGTGAGATTTCCGCGGGGTTTTGATGAATGTAAACAGAAAGATACATGTACGAGGACCGGGAATACTGAACACAAACAGAGAAAACGTTATTTAAATGGTATCTTTGTGCTTCTGAAGGTTATCGAAATGATAGTTTTAAACATATACTTAAAAAATTTAAATACGTCGGATATCTTTTTTAAAGAGAGTACTTGTTTTAAATTAAGAAGTGTTTAGTTTATCAATTAAATTTTTAAATGATGTATTTATATTACGCCTGTATCGGTGTTCTTAATAGTAGAACATATTTGGACAGGTTTTTTAATATTTGCAAATCTCTATCCACCTCCTCCTCCTCTTCCTCCTCCTCCTCCTCCTCCTCCTCCTCCTCATTATCATCTTTGCGATATTGACATTATAGATTACATTGTAAAACAGTAGGCAATATACATTGTAGGAAAGGTGTTCTGACATAAGTGGTCTCTAAACACATTCGGTCCAAATGGAGCTTTCGTTAGTAGAAGCCATATTAAGTATGTGTATCAGCGAGAAAAATGTAAAAGCATAAACATATAGTATATATGCCAATACACATAATTAACAGCGCCTGGAGATGTTTCATAGCTTGATCGGTTTCGGTCTAAAAAGGACCTTCATCAGAGGCAGAATGGTGGATTAATGTTTGCACCCTATTTATATAGATATGGTTACCGGCGGTTCAGATTTAATCCACTAGATAACTTTGATCCGCCGGTCAAAACCGGTCTAAACCGCCGGTTAACTCTGAACCACCGGTTAAATAAACCGCCAGTTAAATCTGAACCGCCGGTTACCATATCTATATAAATAGGGTCCAAACATTAATCAACCATTCTGCCTCTGATGAAGGTCTTTTTTGGACCTAAACCGGTCAGGCTATGAAACATCACCAGGCGCTGTTAATTATGTATATTGGCATATATACTATATTTTTATGCTTTTACATTGTAAAACAGTGTTTTGACATTATCTTTTTCGCAATGTGGGCAATGCCAACAATGTAGAGACAAGGAGTTTATCAATTTCAATTTCAAATAATGAATTTATATTACGCCTGTGTCGATGTTCTTATTAGTAGAACTTATTTGGACAGTTTTTTAATGTTTGCAAATCTCTTTCCTCCTCCTCCTCTTTCTCCTTATCATCATCTTTGCGATGTTATCATTATAGATAATGTTGTATAACAGTGTTTTGAATTTTTTTCGCGATGTCGGCAATGCCAACCATGCAGAGACAAGATGATGAAAGGATATTGACAAAGTAGTACAACACAATGTCAACATCTTTGTATTCAAAATTAACAATGTAAACACGAGAAATGTGTTAGCGATATCGGCAATGTCAACGATATAGACAATAGTATAAATCGATATCGACAATGTTGTACACTTTCGTTTTGACATTGTCTACTTCGCGATATCGTCAATGTCAACGATGTAGACAAGAGTATGAAACGATATCGACAACGTTGTACAACATCGTGTCGACATTGTCTACTTCGTGATATCGTCAATGTCAACGATGTAGATACGAGTATGAAACGATATCGACAACGTTGTATAATATCGTGCCGACATTGTCTACCTCGCGATACCGTCAATGTCAACGATTTAGATAAGAGTATTAAACGATATCGACAACGTTATACAATATTGTGTTGATATTGTCTTCTTTTGCGATGTCGATATCGGTCGTACTTTGTACACTAGACATGAATGGTTTTTCTCGTCTCTTTGTTTTTCTTTATTAAGATTCTACATAACCTTTTGACTAATATGGCCGTATTTACACCATAAATTTTACTCTTGAGTACAGACAAACCTATGCACCTGCAAAAGTTTTAAGGGATTACAGGAACTAGATATATAAATTTTAAATGCATTTTATTTTTTAGAAAATTATTAACTTTACCAGTCATCCAGTCAAGGTAGTCCAAATAAATATGACGTCTTGGAAGGCTATTTAAAATATTAGCTTTGATGCCTTCCTGCGACTTGGAGGTGTAAACACGGCAATATTTTTCAATTCCTTATGATGAACTTTAATTTACAGGTATTTTCTAGTCTTAAATAAATGCTGATCATGGATTGGATGTATACCCTGGAACTCCTTTCGTTTCTACTATAGGGTTTTGCTGTCTGATTTCATTACTGACATTAGTGGCCAAAAAAAGGGGGTATACATTACCAAGCTTCTGATTCATATTATGTTCTTGTAATCTATTTCACATATAATTCCTGATTGCTCAACAATTTCAATATGTACAGTCAGTTAGTCAATTTGTTTTTAAAACAGTCGGGCGTATAACATGTACTACTTGTACAAGACTAGTATTATTTGTTTTGATACTTGAAGACATGATATATACTTATTTAAGTTAATTATAACATTTGAATAATCTCCCCCTCAGGTCCATTTTGATTTATTGTTTTTTTTCTCTTTGACATGTTTGATATTTTCGATTTTGCCAAATTTCACACAAGGATATGTTTCTAAAATATTTTAAATGGACACATTTGTTTTAATTTCAGGTACTAAATGTGTTCAATATTTTTCAAGTTTTTAAGTGGAATGAATTGAACATGGAACCAATAATGAAAATAGAAATTCATCAATAACAAAACCAATTACTGCATTCGCTATATGAACTTCAAAAGAATAATGTTTTATGTGATGTGACATTAGCATCTAAAGGAGGTGAAATTTACGTCTACCAAATTGTTTGGGTAGCAAATCAATTAATGTCTGCTGATTTGAATAAATGTTGCACAGAACTACGAAAATTTCAAAACAAAAAAGAAAGAATTGATTGTACAAAATTTTCGTGTGAAATGATTGAGGCTTTAGTTTCTTTAGTGTATACTGGAAAAATTGATATTGAAACCAAACATGCTAATGATTTACTACTTTTATGTGATCATTTGAATTTAAAGATTGTTTGTCAAACAATAAGGCAACATATAGATCTAATTGATGAGAATTATAGACCCAATGATAGATGTCATGGTTATTTGGCACCAAATGACACATATGTCATGCCTGTTACGTCTGTAGAACCTCCTGACAATACAGACATACCTATTTCAGTTATAGATATAAAGAAAGAATGGACAGATTCTATTTATGAAAGATTAGATATTTCAGAACAAAGTGAATCTCATCAACTACCAGTTCAGGTTGATAACATCAAACATGAGACAGCACACAATAAAAAAGAAATGTTTTCAATTGGTGATAATACTTCTGAAAATAGTTCTTTTGGTGGAAATGTTAAACTTCCAGAAAATTTAGACTGTCATGCAGTTGACGATGCTGGACTTGCATTGAAGACGGGTTTATCAAATGGCAAACACGGAAGTGTGTATCCGATTGCTGCTTATAAAACTCCTAAATCTGGCCAGTGGTTGCAGTTGTTTTGACAAAGCGATACATTTATCAGATTCTAAAACAAACTCAGAAAGTTACCAAGCACAACAGTTAAATGACATCCTTGCACATGGGGATCAGACAAAACTAGTGAAAGAAATGATAAGACAAAAAATATTGACAAAAAAACGACATGCAAGTAAAAAAAAGAGTACATATGTTAGTATTAAAACGAGAAAAACTCGTAGACAGATTCATGATAATAGTAAACATGGTAAAGGTAAAAACAAATCATTGGAAGAAACTTCAAATAATTACACTCAAGGTTATGAAACCATGGAAACTGAGGGCACAAAATATGTCTCTGATGAAAGAGGAGATGAATGTAAGAAGGGTACCAGAAATTTATGTGAAAAGAAAGATAGCGATCTAGTAAACAGTGCCAAAGCTGTCCCAAATCTGCAGCATCATTTCATTCTCACAGTGAATATAACAAACATTTAAAAGAGATACACACGGTTTTCCCAGGTACTTCCATTTAGACAAGTATCCAGTTGGTCCATGTGATGAAGAGGTAAAGTACTATATTATATATGATAACAGCAGTCACCATAAAGTTCTCCCCCTTTCAAAAGTTTCAGGTCATTGATTACCAACTTTTACGTGTTGTACATGGAATTTAAAAAGAGTTGCTGTGTTTTGATACTAAAAGATTGAATTGCTATAATTGGTGCAACTTTTAAATATTTACTGCCATGACAAGAACAAAATATGAGGCAGTGCTTCTAGCAAAAAAAATTCTGTTACATTTTAAAGGGCAAATAATCAAATGTGCTGGACTGGTTAGCCTTTTGTGAGTTAATTATTGTACGTAGAAGGTTTAAAATAACATGATAAGTATCATTGTCAAATTTTGATTTATTATAATTGATATATTTTATTATCAAAAGAGAGACTATTTCAAAAAGTGATACAAGCATGAAAAGCAAAGGTAAAAGCAATATTTACTATGTTTACATTTCAGTCTTCACAAGCAGTTTGATTTCTTATGTTAAAACAGGTTATGCATGTGCATCTGCAAACATTTTTGACCCTGCAGTCATGACAAATTTAGTGTAAAACTGTATAATAGTGAACATTTTTTTTGCACAAAGCCGCAAAAAAAGCATGAATAGCAATCAACAGATGAAGAAAAAAATCCAGATCAATCCAAATCAAATGCTTTGGCCACCGCACAGAACGTCAAATGGTCATCCCCTAAGGTTAAGATGTGGATTTTTGTGGGTATTTTATTTTTTATTTTTTTTGGGGGGAGGGGGAGATTTACATCCATGGACTAAATAAAGGCAACAGTAGTATACCGCTGTTAAAAACTCATAAATGCATGGACAAAAAACTAAATCGGGGTAACAAACTAAAACTGAGGGAAACGCATTAAATATAAGAGGAGAACAACGACACAACATTAAAATGTAACACACACAGAAACGGACTAAGCATTAGACAAAATCCTATGAGAATAACAAATATAACATCAAAACCAAATACATGAATTTGGGATAGATAAGTACCGTGACACGTCTTATAGTAATGTGAATCCACACTTAAAAATAAGAGAAAACAAACGACACAACGGAAACACAACGTTAAAATGTAACACACACAGAAACGAACTATAATATAACAATGGCCATATTCCTGACTTGGTACAGGACATTTTTAAAGATAAAAAATGGTGGGTTGAACCTGGTTTTGTGGCTAACTTAACCTTTTTAGAGTATATAATGATTTTCCAAGAACATATTTACCATAATTTTAATCTATATCATGTTTATAGCAACAAACAAAATAATCTTTTTATAATTACTTCAGATGACAGAAAATGTGAAAATTGAGACAGAAGAGGAATCATTTCATGCGATCATTGATGACCACTCATCTGCGGTTACCATGATACAGCTTTAAACAACATCAATAATCAGCAGGGATATATTTGCAGTTTTTGAGGAAAAAATATTAAAACTAAAAGTGGTCACAGACGACATGAATTAATTCACTCTGACAATGACAAGAAAAGACGGGAATGCCACGTCTGCAACAAAAGGTTTGTTGATAAGTTCCACTTTCTTGGTCACATGATCACTCATATGGTAAATAAGCCTTTCAGGTGTGAAAAATGTAAATTGCAGTACGCATATAAAGCTTCATACAACAGGCATTTGAAAGTTTGTAAAACTCCTACTGCAAAAACTTTCAAGTGTTCAATTTGTCCTTGTATATTTGAGAGAAAAGATGTGCTATCTGACCATATGTCATTGAAAGGAAAGCACGAAAAAAGAGTAGACCAATATCGATGTGAAATATGTAATAAAGGATTTCGTTACCGATTAAGCAAATCTAAACATAACAAGAAACATCATCAATGAGACTAAACTAAACTGTCTGTATAATCATAATATTGTTGTTTTTTTCTCAGTTATTGGATGATTGACCCTAATTATTTTAAATATTTATTATTAGTAAACTAGTATACTGTCATGACTGTTAAAAATCTGTTCGATTTTTTTTATACAAATTTCAGGGCAAACAACTGCGAAAAACTTTTTATTATTATTTTCATTACCATAATGACTATGATTATTATTCGTTAAACCAAGTTGATACTTTCTTTATCGTTAGAAACAGACAAACACTCTTTTTACCATGCATATAATGTTAGGATTTGTGGACATAAATTTGTGACATGTGAATGACATTAAACATCACATAGTAAATGTGGTAAAACCTTGATTTGTTTTATCTGAGAAAAATGCTTTGAAAATTTCATACATTGTATTTGTGTAGTATCGGTAGATATACAGTCAATGATCCATGAATCTAATCAATGAATCTGAAACTGCATCACACATGCAGTATAACATTCTCATATCACACAAAAAGCTTGATACCAAATTGATGGCTAAATGCCTTAGACAAATTGAATGTGAAATAAGGACGGCAACAACAATGATAACTATATGCTTCTTTGGTTTTTTTTTATTCTGTCATTTTTGCCATTCAGCATAACAATATCTTAAATTACAAGATAGACTTTGGTCTTTGATGATTGCGTGTATACATAGGCTCTTAAAATTAATGTACAAACCAAATAAATCCAAAGAAAAGATGATATAAATATCAATATATATTAAGGAACCTGGCACATGTACGTTCCAAAAAATTAGTCATATGTTTGTAAGATAATGTGACTTTCATTACAACTACCTAATCACATCAGTTGATTTGAAAATGCATTTGATTCTTTTATTTGATTAGACGATTTGAATCTCCCCGAACTGACTTCATCGATAGAAATAATTGGTGTGAAGAATCCATTGACATAGAATCCGTTTTTGTTCTTCTTCTGGTTTAGTGTAGAACTCATTCATTTTGAGTATATTCACACTGACGCGTACTTGCCATAGTAGTATATCTCTCCTCTGTGTACAGTCAAAAGATGCGTACTTACAGGTAAAATCCAATAATTACAAGTTAGGAGATTGTGGAGGTTGCCAGTGCATTTCTAAACCCCTCAAAGGTTGACAAAGTGACCAGGGATGTGTCAGTTAGTTCAACATTCTGATGGCTCTCAGGGTAGAAGGACTGTCGGTAGACTACGGTGCTACAGTCTGGTTGAAGGTATCTGATGTTATGTCCTCTGTTGGTATGAGGTATGGTTTGACGAGATGGTTGATTATTTCGTATACCGTAGTAGGATGTTTTTTTACTTTGGCTCTTCTGGATTGTAGGGTTTCCCATCCAATATT
This sequence comes from Mytilus galloprovincialis, assembly GCA_037788925.1. Taxonomy (NCBI): domain Eukaryota; kingdom Metazoa; phylum Mollusca; class Bivalvia; order Mytilida; family Mytilidae; genus Mytilus; species Mytilus galloprovincialis. Next base: position 723,599 of record JAWDJN010000016.1, read on the forward strand.
GGTGATCATGGTACTATTAAACTACTTGTTTGTTGGAAGTCGTTACAAACGCATCTGGCCCCTCTGCAATGTATCATTTCAAGTTGGTTGATGTTTGGTTTTGTATGCAGGTCCCATCTCTTGGGAAGTACTCTACAGTTTGTCTGACGAAGGTGTTAAATGCTCATTCTTTAACTGTTGCAATTGGTGGGCAATGTCCGATGTTTCTTCTTAGGAAAGCCAGTTTGTTGTTTGCCTTCTTAGTGACAGCTTCTGTATGGGTGTTCTAAGGTAAGTATTTTGAGATGTTGAGGCCTAAATATTTTGCTGAGTTAACATGAACAAGCATATGAATGAGATAGTCGCAATGGATTTGGATCCGCTTCTTACTGACAGAGAAAACGTTTTTCTATGTTAAACAGCATTTAATTGTCAATTGATCCCAATCGATGAGACAGTCAAGATCTTTTAGTACAAGCCATGCATCGTCAGTAGATCAAATCCTGCGATAGATGAGACAGTAATCTGCGAAGATTATAGTCTGTGATTTTGCACAACTAGGCATGTCGTTATGTAAGCAAGAAAAGGAAGAGGCACAAAGATATATAGTACCTTGCGGAACACCTAATGCGACATGATCTGCTTAGAACTATTTACTATTACCTTCTAGAACGACTTTCTGGGTTCTATCCCACAGTAAGTCTTCAATCCATATAAGGATACTTCCTCGGACAACATATATTATTTGTTGAGATTACAAGAAGACGTTGGTGAGGATCCTTGTCAAATGCTTTGGAAAAGTCAAGAAGTATCCAATCTGTTTGTTCGCCAACATCGAAGTTTTTAGCAATTAAGGTCGTGGTCGTGGATGGTAAATGCAAGCTTAGTCCAAATAATTATGACGTCTGGCAAGGCTATTTTTTTTGTGGGACGCCTTGCCAGACGTCATAATTATTTGGACTAATGCGAGCTGTGTCTCACAGGATCTTAAATTCGTTTACGAGAGTCATGTTGTTGTTCAGCGAGGATGTTATAATGCTCTTAATGAGTTAGAATGCTACCATGGATAATGTGCTAGTTTTTTTGTCACCGAGGCCAGGAATATGAGCGTTAGGGAAGGGGCTATTTCGTTTGCAGGCTTTTCCAGGAGCTTGCGGGAATACTGTCTGGGTTTGACGACACCGGCAGGGTTATTAATAACAAAGATGGATTTGATGTCTGGGGTTGAACTTTGTCCTAAGTTTAGTAGGTTGTACATGTTCTCTGTTGTGAAGACCGATGAAAATTGTAAGTTCAAGATGTTCACCTTGATTTCACTGAGTTCATTCCGTTTAAGTGGAGCCACCCCGCAGCGTCCATTCTTCTTATTCTTAGTATAGTTCCAACAATTTTTGGCTGGAGTCATCATTACATATATTGTTGTTAATATACTGATTATATGTCTCTCTTTATCACCTATGGTTTAGGTTCAATTTATTGTTTAGGATATCGTCTCTCAGAAATAGTTGTGTTAGGGAATCTTCAGGCGATACCAAAGTTTAGGATTTACCATAATTAGGTGTATATAGTACGCACCTTTGACCATCAAAACATTGGTGTAAAGGTGTGCGTATTATACATGTTAAGCACAACTAAAGATGTTCTTTTTTTATATAAAAAATGGTCCATTTTAAATACACATTGTTAGCGTTTTTTCCTTCATTATTGTACATATTAAAGGGTTTTATTTTATTGGTTGTAAATTTAAAAAGGAATTTTATTTTCGTTCTTTAATGAATACATAAGTACTGGTGTGACATCTTGCATGAGTGAACAGACAGATTTATCGATCATCTCAAAGATGAAATGAATAGTCCAATAAAAGCAACTGTGGTATACCCCTGTTCAAAAGATATATAAATCGATTGAGAGAAAACAAATCCGGGTTACAATTAAACCGAAGGAAACACATGAATTATAAGAGGAAAACAACGAAACAACAGAAACACCGAAGTGCAACAAAACAAACGATAATGCCACATACATAGAAATGAGCCATTAGAGTTTGCACCTGTCCCAAGTCAGGAGCCTCTGTCCTTTGTTAGTCTTGTATGTTTTTATTAATTTTAGTTCATTTATGTTTTGGAGTTAGTGTTGCATCCATTTTCACTGAACTATTACACAACTTTATTTAGGGGCCATGATTTTCTCTCTGTATTGAAGACCCATTAGTGTCCTTCGTCTGTTGTCTGCTATTTGGTCGGGTTGTTGTCTCTTTGACACATTTCCATTTTCCATTTTACGTTTTATTAGATAACAACTGCCACAACGTGCACGTGATAGACGTCAAGTTAAAAGTCCGTCCGTTGTGTTTTGGTCTGTTTTTCTTAAACTATAAGCAATAAGTCAACTATCTTTGTTGTATGGAAGAATTGTTAGTTGTACATGTCTGCCTGTCATGGTTCATTTGACCTTGATCTCATTTTCATGTTTCATTGATTAATGTTTATTTTTTGTCGAGCATGCGAATTTTGTCGCAGAAAGCTCGATATAGGTATTGTGATCCGGCGGCTACGGCGGCGGCATCAGCTAACTTCTTAAAAGCTTTATATTTTAGAACCTGGATTCTTCATACTTTGTAAATGGATGCTTTATGTTACGAAGTTTTTATCAGTCACATGTCTAATGTCCTTGACCTCATTGTCATGGTTCAGTGACTACTTGAAAAAAAAGTTGAGATGTTTTGTAATGTTAAATTCTCTCTTATTATAAGTAATAGGATAAAGCCAACATTTAAAATATCTTTGTTTCCCCTCCCCGACTGAGGTTATCAGGGTATGGGTAGGTAGGTAGGCAAATTATTGTATTTTAATTCTTGATATAATTTTTCTATATTGAATTTTTACAAAATTCAACAGGTAAGATAAGTCAAGAAAAGTGGGGTATTCCCTGTATTCAGTGTACACCCCAGTTTTCTGGATTTAAAAACAGTATACAGGGACCTCCTTTTTTCTATTCATTTTATGGTATGAAATCTACAAAAGCACACATTCTTCATGTGATAACAATGTTAAATGAAAATAAGTGTTAAATTGAGACAAGCTTATTTCAAGTCTAATTTGATGCATAACTCACAACAAAACAATTCCTGTGTTCACCAATTCATACCTTGATCATCAATTATGAGATGACAAAAAGATATGTTAATGACTTGCCAGTTGGGAATTAAAATTTAATGAATAAAAATTTTCAATAGAAGAGAACATAATTCAGTTATGTTCAGTTGCACCTGGATCATGCAGCATGGTCAATTAATTCCTAAACAAAAGATATGTATGTTTTTTCGAGTTCTAGAAAAAACAAGGCTTTACTTATATGTTTTGTTGTTCCTAGAATACTTTAATTATTTAAAAATTCAACTGATGCAGTTATAACGTAAAACGTGCCCTTTTGTAAATTTCATGCCATCAATTGAAAAATAAAAACACATTTCAACTGGTCTTGTTTACACCAGGGAGGTTTCCCGAAAGCAGGGAATTCACGTATCCAACATTTTCTGACTTGTGCCCAACCTGTTCGAAGTCGAAGACAAAGTAGATTGATTTCAAAGCACGATTCAGACCATTTTTACTCAAAGATTTTATCCTTTAAACAGGAACAGAGGTGAAAGATAAAGCCAATCAAGGTGCACTCAGTGGGTTGAAAGATGTTTCAGATTTTTTATTTTATTTTCAAATATCACCCTTGCACACAACACAAATCGTGTGGCAAGGCATTATGTTTGTTTTCCTTGATTCCGAATCATATAAACGCTTCAAAGCAAAAATGCCTTGATATAAAACGCTTGTTGACTACAGCATCGGAAAGGTATGACAAAAAGCCAACGCACGTTAACTGCAGAATCGAAGAGATATCACCAAAAACCAACATAGCAAAAAAAAAATTTTGGACTATATTTGGTATGTGCGTACCTTGAAAGGTCCTCGTGCCCGTCAGACAGTTTTCACTTGACCTCGACCTCATTTTATTGATCAGTGAGCAAAGTTAAGTTTTGGTGGTCAAGACCATATCTCAGATACTTTTTTTTTTTTTTTAACATTCATAAATTCTTTATTGCACTCTTTGCTGTTTTAACAAATTACTTAATGTACAGCATTCCATCAAATATCCCTTTTACATACAATTATAACTGATATCCAGGGAGAAAATACAGTAAAACTTATCTTATTTTATACATAGCCATTTAATACATTTCTATTTTCTATCATTACTTTATAAATAAACATAATATCATATAAAATCTTATTGAAGTACTTAAAGATGTTACAGACCATGTGTCGTGAAATTTACGGAGAAAAATCCGTTATCGGTTCTTTTAATAGAATTTTGAAACATATGAAAATATGAATGAGATACAGCGTGGTTACTGTTTCTGTTAACTTTTGTTAATTCGTACCTTTGGATTTATACAATTCTTTGGAAGTGTTTGTTAATACTAAAGAATGGTAAGTAAAGTATTCTTTTTGTTTGTTTCTTATAAGCTTTTGTCATGATTTTTGATTTTACAAATTTGACCCTGTGAACAGTCTGTGACCTGTCTGTGACCTTTATATTGTAAACATTAGAATTATCCTTATTATTCTTGTACATAATATGTTCATATAGTTTCACATAAAAAAAGAAAAACATCATTAAACATATGAAAATGTACATAATCTTTGTTGTACAGATATAATAGAATACATGTTGAATATTGCCTAAAAACTATTTTTTTTTTACCTTTATCCCCCCTTTTCTTTCCAAATTAATTTTATACTTCACTTTCATGCATACATAACTTACATACCTACATACATGCATTCACACTTACATATATATTCATTCACACATATGCTCTAGTTACATACATACATGTTCACACATATAACATATATAAAGACCTTTACCAAAAGATGCATTCACATACATTGTACATGTATCTACATGTGTTTTCATACATTTTTTGTACATAGACACCTATACTTATATTATAGTATCATATTTTTTTACTAGTCCACTGGTGAAATATTGAAAACAAGTACACAATATTAACATTCTAGAACATACATTCTGTTTTTTTCCAAGAGTTAATTTTGGTTTATTTCAAGATCTGCAACACTTTTTTAAACATTTTGTTTATTTCCATATTGGCCGTATAATATAATTCTACTGTACTCGAGATTTCATATTTAAAAATTTTCACTATATCTATTTTTTTTGCCTTATTATTGGATTTATAATTTGATTTATAGACTGAAAAAAACATTAAACTCAGCAAGTGATTGAGTCCAAAATAAGCATCATCATGAATCTTGTATCCTATTACTAGAGAGTGTAGGCTTATAACATGTTTGTCAATACCTATTTTGTTAAATATATCTCTCATTGATCTCCAGAAGTTTGTGTTATATGCGCATGTGATGAAAAAATGTTTGTAGTTGTCTTGTTCATTACAATATGAACAAAGGCTGTTTTCAGAAATTTTCCATTGAAATAATAGCTCTTTATTTGCCAAGATGAAGTGCATTAATTTCCACCTGAACATCTTAATTTTATTATCTTTTAAGTATTCAAAAGTGAATTTTATCGTGTCTTTGAATTCACTATTTATATTTCCTGTATGTAATATCTTTTCCCATTTCAAAAAACCAATGGGTGTTTCTGTTTTTATTCTACTTTGCACTATCTTATAAATATCTTTATTATTAATGCCGAGTATATCCTCATGGTCTCTTAATCTAATTTTTTCTCTGTTAATATTTACTTTAGTTTTGAATGATCTCTCAGTTTTAAGCTTCTCCTCCCAGTTATTTGGTATAGCTTTTTTAAGTTTTGAAAATTCAGCAATCCAATTACTTTTGTTTTTTAGTTTTAAATTGATTACTTTTTCTGATATTTGTCCTCTATTGTCAATTATGTCATTTATAAATAGAATATCACTTTCAATCCATTTATCAAAAAACAGACATTGTCCTTTAAATTTTATCAAGTTATTGCCCCATATTATTTGCTTTCTGATCTCTAAAAAGTTCCATGTTTTATTATTTTTAGCTTCATTCAGATTTACATAAATCCATGATTTTATCAGTTCTTGATAGAATAATGGTGTATTGTTCCATATTTTTTTGTCAATTAATTTTATATTTCTTATATTTATCTTGAAAATTAGCAAATTTTTGCCAAACTTATTCAGGTATAGTTTAGGCAACACTGACCAGTTAGCATTTTCTGATTGTATTATTTTTTTAATCCATTTTATATGTATTGACATTATATAAAACTCCAGATCAATCATTTTTAAGCCCCCTTCAGCATAATTTTTTGTTAATATTGACCTCTTTATTTTATCTTTTCTGCCATTCCAAACAAACCTATAAATTATATTGTTGATGATTTGCAACTTATCTTTAGTAAAAATACCATTAGTAGCAAAATAAGTTAAATTTGGTAGCAGAAGAGCTTTTACAATTAAAATTTTTCCAAGCAATGTTAAATTTCTTTTTAACCATCTGTCTACAAGTTTTGTAATTTTATCCAAGATTTTTTCTATGTTCAATGTTTGACATTCCTTATTATCATATCCAAAATAAATACCTAGACTTTTGACTGGTTTATTTGTCCAGTTTATATTTTCATATTTATCTTTACTGCTTTTTAATCTCCCTAACCATATTCCTTCTGTTTTATTCCTATTAAGTTTCAGCCCTGATAGACTTCCAAATGTCTCTATTATACTGAGAGCTAGACTTATATCTTTACGAGACTGAAGAAATAGTGTTGTGTCGTCTACTAATTGACAGATTTTTAAATTACAAGATTATCCGTCTAATTTTATTGTTATTCCCTTAAGTTCTTTATTTTTTCTTAATCTTATGGCCATTAATTCAACAGTTATAACAAACAGTAACGCAGAAATCGGACACCCTTGTCGAATACCGCGGTATATTTTAAATGGACCTGAGACCCACCCGTTATTCAAAATACACCCTTTAATATCATTATACATAGTTTCAACCCATCTGATAAATCCACTTTTAAATCCAAACTTTTTGAGAGTTTCTGTCATAAAGATCCATTCTAAGGAATCAAAAGCCTTACTGAAATCTAGAAATAGTACTGCTCCTTCTATGTTAAATTTCTCTGAATAATCAATTATGTCTTGTATATCTCAGATACTATAAGCAATAGGACTAGTATATTGGTTTGTGTTTTGGTCTGTTTTTCTTTTACTGTATGCAATAGTATACTTTAGTTGGTGTATGGAATGATTATAAAGTGAACATGTCTAGCTGGCAGGTGTCATATGACCTTTAAATCCTTTTCATGGTTCAGTGGTCAAAGTTAAGTTTTTGAGTTTTGGTCTTTTTTTCTAATACTATATGCAATAGGTCAACTATATTTGGTGTATGGAAATATTTTTGGACTTATATGTCAGTCGCGCAGGTTTTATTTGACCGTGACCTTATTTTCACGGTTTATTGCTCAGTATTAAGTTTTTTAGCTTTGGTCTGTTTTTCTTAAACTATAAGCAATAGGTCAACTATATTTGTTGTATGGAAGAATTGTGAGCTGCACATACCTGCCTGGCATGGTTCATCTGACCTTGACCTCATTTTCATGGTTCATTTGTCAATGTTTAGTTTGCTTGATTAATGTTAAGTTTATGTGACAGTTGTAATAAGCTTTATGTTTAGGACTATCAACATAATATCAATGAATAGTAAAGAATGCGAGACATTTCAGCGTGTGCATTCTTGTTTAAAGTTTGTTCTTGTGTTGTACTGCCACAACACTGGTCCAGGTTAGGAGGATGTATTGCGCCTACAAACTACTTTAACCCTGCCACATTCTGTATGTGCTTGTCCCAAATCAAAAGCCTGTAATTCAGGGGTTGTCGTTTGTTGCTGGATATCTTATTTGTTTTCCGTTCATTATTTAGTTCATAAATCAGGCCATTAATGTTTTTGTCTGATTTTTTTTTACATTTGATATTTCAGGTCCATTTTACATGTAGTTGATTATGCGGCATTAGTTTTCATGTTTGCTAATACATGTGTTTTGTCGATATAGACATAACAAGATGTGGTATGAGCGCCAATGAGACAACTCTCCCTCTAAAACACAATATGTATAAAAAAAAACCAGTATAGGTCAAAGTATGATTTCACTCGGAGCATAAGCTGACACCGAACAGCAAGTCAATAAGGGCCCCAAAAATGACTAGTGTAAAAGCATTCAAACAGGAAAACCAACGGTATATTCTATATCAAAAAACAAGAAAAGAGAAACACTTATGACTCACATCAACAAACGACTACCACTAGCATCAAGTTCCTGACATTAGACAGGTGCAAACAAATACAGCAGGTTTAAAAGTTTTTATAGGTACCAACCTTCACCCTTTACCTGACTCAATAATGTAACATCACTGCAAAGACAGACACATTATAAAGTGTTATTTGAAAAGGCTTAACTCAATCAAAGGACATATTAACAAAAACAAGTGAACTTTGACATTCATTTTTGTGTTTCTCTGTTACAAATGGTGTGGCTCTGTACTCATGCATCCTGTCAATGTGTTATCGTACTATGGTACATTTTTGTATTCTTGTCTTTCATTTCACATGCTTTAGCTAATGTGTTTTGTCAATATGCCTTTTTGTGTTTCTTTGTTACATATGACGTGGTTCTGTACTTATACACCCTCCAATGTGTTTTTGTACTATGATAGTATTTTGTATTCTTGTCTTTCTTTCTTTTGTGCCTGTGCTTGTGCTTTGTCTCTATGGCTTTTTGTGTTTCTTTGTTTCAAATTTGTTGTTTGTGATTAAGATTATAACACAACGTTGACTGCTGTACCTTAAATGTTTGACCTTTTTTATTTTTTTAACTATAATGTCTTTTTGTTTTGTTCACACATCGTTGTCAATACAATAAAATGTTATGCGAATGTGTTACCAGTGAGAAATGAAGCTAGCTTTAAAACCAGGTTTAATCTATAATTTGAAAATGCCTGTACCAAGTCAGGAATATGAATGTTATTATCAATTCGTTTAGAGTGTCTGATCTTTTGATTTTGCCGTTTGATTACAGACTCCGTTTTGAGTTTTCCTCGGAGTTCGGTATTTTTGTTTTTATTTTTGCATTTTACTCATTGATAAAGGCCGTACGATGAACTATAATTGTCATTAATGTCTGAGTCATGTTGGTCTCTTCTGGAGAGTTGTCTCATTGGTAATCATACCTTATCCTCTTATTACCATATCAGCTGTATATGTGGTATACAATACAATGGAAGTGGGGGTATATGTAAACGAGACAATAACAATAAAATCCAAATTGTAAAAGAAACTCCAGATGATATAGTTGGGTCAACATGCACAATTTATATAACACATTTTGTTTTCTATAACAAGATACATTTATTTCATGTAACAGTTTTTATCTTTAGCAAGAGACAATTTGTTTCATATGACACAGTTTTCATCTTTAACAAGATACACTTTGTTTCATATAACACATGTTTATCTTTAACGAGATACATTTTCCCTATAATATATCACAGTTCCTATTTTCAAGATACGTTTTTTATATAAAAAAATATATTAAATACATTTTTCATATATATAACATATATATTTTTTTTCTTGAACAAGATATAACATTTATTTCATGTAACAGTTTTTATCTTTAGCAAGAGACAATTTGTTTCATATAACACAGTTTTTATCTTTAACAAGATACACTTTGTTTCATATAACACATGTTTATCTTTAACGAGATACATTTTCCTTATAATATATCACAGTTCCTATTTTCAAGATACGTTTTTTTTATATAAAAAAAATTATATATATAACATATATATTTTTTTTCTTGAACAAGATACAATTTGTTTTTTTTTCTACCATTTTTTTCTATATTTAATTAGTAACAAGCTTTTTAAAACATAGTTGTTTTTAAATTTTATCTTTAACAAGGTACTCTTTTTCTTTGTATAACTCATCTTTTATTTTCAACAATATACAATTTGTTTTTACATAACAATTTGTTTTATCTCTAAAACGATACATGTCTGTTTTGGTAAAACACAGTTTGTTTTATTAATAACAATATACAATTTGGTTTTAATAACAAAGTGTTTTCCTCTATAACAAGATACATGTTTTTCTTTATTTTGTATTACACAGTTTTTATCTTGAACAATATATAATTTGTTTTTTTAGATAACAATGTGTTTTCATCTTCAACAAAATACATGTTGTTGTTTAATACACATTTTTTTTTATCTTTAACCAGATACCAGGCTTTATTTTTGTATAACACATATGTTATCTTGAACAATTTACAAATTGTTTTTATGTAACATACTGTGTTGTCTTTAACAAGATACAAAAAAATAGTTTGTTTTTCTTTACCAATATACCTGTTTTATTTTTGTGTAACACATTTTGTTTTATCTTTAGCAAGATACCTGTTTGCATTCTTGTATAACGCATCTGTTAACATTTAGAATTTGTTTTATGTTACACAGTGTGTTGTCGTTAACAAGATACACTTCTTCTTTGTATACATTTGAAACACAATTTTTTTATCTTTAAACAAGATACCTGTTAGTTTTTGTTTGTCTAACAGTTTGATAAATCTTTTACAAGATACCTGTTTTTGTATGTATAACGCATCTTGTTATATTTAACCATATACAATTTGTTTTTTAGATAAAAATGTATTTTCATCTTTAACAAGATACCTGTTTTGTATGTTTAACACATATTGTTATATTCAACAATATACAGTTTGTTTTTTTAATAACAATGTGTTTTCATCTTTAACAAGATACCTGTTTTAGTATGTAAAACACATATTGTTTTTTATAACAATGTGTTTTCATCTTTCACAAGATACATGTTTTTGTATGTATAACACATATTGTTATATTTAACAATATACAATTTGTTTTTATATAACAATGTGTTTTCATCTTTAACAAGATACATGTTTTAATTTGTATAACACAGTTTTTTTTTTTTTTTTTTTATCTTTAACAATTATTTTTCTATAACACATCTTTCATCTTATGCAGTTTACAATTTGTTGTTATATAACGATTTGTGGTATCTTGAACTACATACATGTTTCTTTCGGTTAAACATTTTTTTAGTTTAACAAGATAAAAAAAATTATGATAGAATATTTTTTTCCTTACCAAGATACATATTGTTTTTGTATAACACAGGTTTTTTTTTATCTTTAACAAGAGACATGCTAGTTTTATGGCCAACAGTTTCTTTTATCTTTATCAAGATATCTGGGTTTATTTTTGTAAAGCACATCTTTTATATTGACCAATATATGATCATTTGTTTTTACATATCTATAAAATGATACATGCCTTTTTTATATTAAATAATTTGATTTATCTTGAACAACATACATTTTGATTTCAAATAACAATGTAATTTTTGTTCTAAAAAAAGATACAATTTGTTTTTATACAACAATTTATCTTTAACAAGATACATGTTTTGTGTATAATAATATATGTATATCTTTAAAAAGATACATGTTTTTTTATATAACACATATTTCATCGTTAACAAGATACAATTTGTTTCTTAAATAACTTTTTTTATAATCTCTAACAAGATACGTTACACGAATCAGATATGGTATTCATATAACACATATCAATAATTACCGCTTGGACCTTTTATACCTTGTTATATATATTTTTTTTTTTTTTTTTTTTTTTTTTTTTTTTAGCTTATAACAATAACAAAATCACATGTATTCAACGACATAACTGTCTCCAAAAATACATGTCAAACCGAACGTACACTTCAAATATGAAAGAATTGATGGCATGTTACTTATAAACACCAGATACACAGAATTTACTATAAAATTAAATATTCGTCATACTTCTTGCAAAATAATGAGATGCCGATGTCTCCATTAAATATTTTTGTATGAACCGTAACTGAGTGGAATTTTAATATTTTATAATTATAAAATGTATCAGTTTTAGGAATAAAAGTCTACGGCTGATACAGTTGTTATAACAGGAACCTACTGACTCTAGATATTGAGTGTCCCACAAATTATTTCGCTCGATTTTGTTTTGGTGTTTTTCGTGACATTTTACAAGTTAATAATTTAAAATATTCATAACCAAAATTGTATAAATAAATTTTCAAATTGTTATATTTTGTTTTATGTTTGGTATAGCCTTTTTATTTATATTCATTTAATTGCTTTGCAACAATTCTTAAATATTTGAAGTGACCTCTTCTCTGGACCAGTATTAATGGTTTGGCTATTTGCGACAGAGAATGCCCAAGGCAAACTCTTTCACGATAACCAAACACAAAAACAATGGTTTTGAAGAGGTCGCTCATGTGGTTTCTCGACAGTTGCCTGTGAAAAAGAAAGCAGAAAATAGAACGCCAATAAAATTATAATAATAATTTTAAAACATGTAAAACAAAACATCGTGATGTTCATATAAACCGACTTTAAAACCTTGATTAGTACATACATGTTTATGTCTAAAAGGAATATCATTGCACGATAATTTTCATATTCGAAAAAATCCAACATGATCAAAATGCAAATCTGCACTATTGAATATGTATTATGAGCTAGAATAATTTCCTACCAGGTGTCGCTGGTTCTCCCCAAGCACGCATACCTTACCTTCCTCGTAAATACAAAAAGGCAATCAAACGAGCTTTAACTTGAGTTTAACCCTATTAATCATTCGATTAATATTGAATAATGAGATTGAACACACTTTAGATGCATATTTGACGACAAAATTCTATTTCTTATGCTTTTCTTATATTTATGTACATTTTAAACTGGGTTGTACCAATTCTAAATTTAAATGGACATGCTGAAAATGACTTTTGTAATGATTATGATAGTTTTGTTTGATAAAACCCAGTTTTGTGATCATGAATTTTTTTTAAATCCTTGCAAAAAAGTGTAAACCGTAGATCATATTACATTCTTATAATTTCCCCTACTTTACTACTAGATGATTGACATTTTCAATGAGATAATATTTTTTTTACTGCTGTTACAACGGAATATTTTCCCGATTGTTATTTAAATAAACTGTTTTACTATGGTCAAAACAATCTTTTGCTTAAATTTAATATTTGCATTGCCTACCATTACTTTTAACCATCGTGCATGCATGTAAAGCAGATTATTATCTGTTTTACCGATAGCCAATAATGTGGCGTAGCTAATAATGCATGATAATTTTGTACACCATTAAACAGATATTTGAATAAAATTATTTTCGAGTATTGTTTTAATACAACTTATACTACAAACTACAAGAAAGTTATCATTACAGTAAATTCTTCTGCCATGCTTTAGAACCAGTACTACGTGATTTCCTCGACTACATATCCGCTGGCAATGTTCTTCGATAATAACTAGTTTGTTTCCTTCACATACCATGTCTTGTGAGTATTTTGGAATCAACACAATGTCTTTATAAGAGTAAAACTTATTATGATTTGCATAGAGCTCAACAGGCAGGTGATGCAAATATATGTTGCAAAGGGAAATTATATAATAGATTTCGGAAACACATTGAATGGAAATCTTAAAATATCTCAGATCAGTTTTTAGTGATGCATTGTAAATTTCACGTTTGATTGGCAAAGTAATTTTAATCTGACATTCGCGGCCGCGAAATGCCAAACCAAAAATACCAGCCTAGTGAACAGGCATCTGACAAGCAACCACACAAGCAACCCCTCCGAGTTGTCTTCGCCTCTTCCTTTGAATGTTAAAGTAATTCATCCTAAATGAATCAGTATGATCGTGTAATAACCAATTACATAAACTACAGTATATCTTTAGTAGTTTCTCATCTGCCATTATGATACCAATTAAGGAATCTACAAGTATATAAATATACATATGAGACTATTACAATGTAACTTTTTCATTTTGAATATAGTATGCTATAATGGATTACGATTGGTTTCGACAGCGATTAAATCAATGTTTGAAGGGGTAACAAATTCACGAAAGATGAAGTGAAGAATGGCGGTCTCTTCATGATTCTTTTAAACACGTGCCTTTTAATTGTTTTCGTTTGATAACATCAGCGTGATCTTTTTTTTTTTTAGATCATCTATATTTAGCACAGAATATATGGTTACTACAGTTTACTCCCATGTGCATCTACAAGTATCGTAAACTTTGTATACAAAAAAAGGTTTAGATAACTGAACAATTTTTCAATATTAGATAAACATACAGCAAAAATACCGTTATTTTTTCATCAAGGATGAAAATGTGTTGACGTTTTGTTATTTCAAAAGCATTGTCAAACAAATTTAGCGCAGTTTACAAATTCGAACATCGCAGCCAGCCAAGACATTTCAAACAAATCTATGGCTGCCATGAATAATTTTGATTACAATAGGACAAATACGGTAATCTAAAAACAATAACTGAAGCGAGGGAGGATGTGCCGTGTGTGTGGGACTGGTCTAATTATCATTTTGTTAGATAAAGCTAAAAAATATCAAATATATATATTTATAGACTGTATGAATGACTTCTTACATAACCGCTAGAAGAAATGTGTTTAATTCGTTTTGCGATATTGAGAAAATCTTGTTTAATTGATATACAAATTCCAAATGCGAGTTTAAAGTATTACGACTATATCCCTTTCGCATTTTCGCAATAATATAAACCTTGCAATGAATTCTGAGTTTAAAATAGTTCATCACATGTACTCATACGTGGAAAGGTTTGTTATGATTATAAATATGTATTGATCATTACATGATTCAATTAAGGTTTAATTGTTCTTGGTATGTAAAACAATTGAGTAAGACGTAAAAAAGTCAAATATTGAACATGTTGAAACAGATGACAAATTTGCACATAGGAACAAAGGTTGACGTTTTGATGGATCTCCATGGGATAGAAACGCTCCTTCCCATTCGTTATCTTCAACTTTACATTTCACGGTTGCTACTGGTAGGATGGTCCTGTTTATTTTCTGACGGCAACAATATATGTTTCAACTCTTGCAAGACATGATAAAGGTTTCAATGGCAAACCACCAGATTAGCATTATAAGCATGTACAGTAATGTACTTATAAATAATTTTAAAAACCTTTTATAATATAAATTTAACTCACTATAATTGTTCGGCTGTTTGTGGGCTGCCGGTCCAGACCCCCTGCTAATAATATCGTTTTGGTATAAACACAATTTCGCTTTGAAATATAATTTTCTGTTACTCGAGTCAGGAATATGACAGTTCTTGTCCATTCATTTTTTATGCGTTTTGTTATTTGATTTTGCCGTGTGATTATGGACTTTCCGAATTGATTTTCCTCTGAGTTCAGTATTTGTGTGATTTTACTTTTTACAACAACAAAAAAAGGGGTAGGATCAAATTCCCATTGATTTTTTCAATCCGACAATCTTTACTTATAATAAACATACATTATTTGATTTAAGAAATTACTAACATCTTCGCGTACTTTCGAATGATTTATGCATCAAGATTACTCAGATCTACATACACATGATACGTTCTTGCAACATTTTAGACAAATTTGAGCAATTATACAAAAGTAGCGAGATTAATAATTATAATAGAAGTGATTACAAAATTGTCTTCGAGGGGAACATCGCCTTACATCTTTAGAGTAAAACTAAATATTTTTTCGTCCTTAATGCCGCTTTTATCTAATTGTTCAATTGATACAACGAAGTGTAATTTGTGTAAGCATGAACATACAGAAAAATCAAAAGAAAAATAATTGCATTAATTCCATGCGTGTAAAAACAAGGGTCTTTTCGGTATTCACAACAACGAAATAGAAAAACTTGGGCAGAATGAAATTATATAGACGCCCTCTGTTATCCCTTGATTTGTTTAATATATACTGGATTCCAAAGGGGCATTAGCTATCAGATATAGAAAACAATTAAATATGTTTTATTTTGATCAATCTTTGATGAAAGTTGAATAATGAAATAAAAATTCGCTTTTAGCAGCCAGTTTAGTTCAGTTTTTGTCAAAATGAGCAACACACTATTGTTTCATTCTTCTCTTATGTTCTTACCCCGCTATTGTCTATTCTGAAAAGTACTGACGATTTTTACACGCCGGAAATTGATGTTATTATTAATCTATTGATCCCCCTGTTCGTGAAAACTTGACATAAACAACATTGAACGGTATATTGTTAAAATACACTACCTGGTATCGATTGGTAGTAAAACACGGTATGACGAAGTCGACGATGATCTGAAGGCATGTTAAGGATGTTCGCAAGCCTGTTTCAGAATAACATTTTTTTTTAGAATAACATTATTTTTTAAAAAGAATATTGACAAGGAATTAAAGGTCCCATGTTGAACTGTTCTTGTTTTTTGAGATATAAGGCTTTGACAACACGAAAGGAAATGATTCTCTCTAGATTTTTTTTATACATTTAACATTCAAAAATAATACACGGATTTAATCAGATTTTCAAAGATGTCATTTGAAACTATATTCAATAAAATTATGAAAGAAAGAAAAAATTAATTAGTGGGCAAATTGTTTTAACGGTACTATATGGATAAATTCAGAGGATTTTAAATATCTGGCAAAAATTCAAAAACAAGAGCGAGTATCCTTAAAACCTGTTTTGTGGCGAAGGAAGGAAATTAGTTTAATTTTCAATGATAAAGATTTATTATAAAGAT
The DNA here is from genome assembly GCA_037788925.1 of Mytilus galloprovincialis. Taxonomy (NCBI): domain Eukaryota; kingdom Metazoa; phylum Mollusca; class Bivalvia; order Mytilida; family Mytilidae; genus Mytilus; species Mytilus galloprovincialis. Next base: position 740,343 of record JAWDJN010000016.1, read on the forward strand.
ATACGGCAATTTGTTTTATTGACTGGGACAGAAAAAGAATAGTTTTAAGATATACTCCAAGGAATTCTTCGATTTTTTCTTTTAACATACTCATGATACTTAAACCGTAACATTTTTTTCATATTGTCTTAAGAATTCGGTGATATATTGCTAAAAAATATTGTAAAGTTAAACGTTTGCACAGAAGGAAGAAATTACATATATCAATGGCGGATCAAGAAGGAGGGTCCCGGGGGTTAAACTCTCTATTTTTAACGATGAAAGCATTGTAATGGGGACATAAAGTTTGACCCCCCCCCCCTTTTTCCTTGGTTGAGAATCCCTTTTAAAATGACTGGAACCGCCGCTGTAAATAAATCATGGCATATCTGTAAGAAAATTCATGTTATAACTTCAATTACAAGTTTGGGTGCGATAAGAAATATCCTCTAAAATTAGTTTATAACCTTCACGCAACCTTGAACCAGAAAATGTGTATTAAGATTGAAGATCTTTTGAAAAATGCCCTATTGTCTTGATATTAATGCATGGTAGATTTTTCCTGTTTATTTTTAAAAGGGATGAATAATTAATTAAATAAAAGTAAACCATGTAGAAATATTTACGAGACGTTGCGCTAAAACCAATAAATCCATCCATTCTCTTCCAAGCCCTTCCTTCTTAAAGCCTAAATTTGCATTACAAATATTCTTTTTTTGTGTGAAAATATTAGTTGCTTATACGTCTGATTTTATTGTTTTACAAACCAATATATTTTTTTTCATTTAAAGTGTGTTTTGTTTAGATAATGTACTAAATAATCAAAACAAAGTTTTGCACGGATGATTACAAAGGATGAGCTACATGTAACAAAACATATCTTTCGCTAATAAGAGAAAGGCCACGATTTAATTATTTCATAGTTGAGTGGAGACTAAAATAATTTGATGCATACGACTTCAGAATTTCACTTAGGAAATTCTTAGGAAAATCTCAGTTTTAGGAACACTTCAGTGAAGATGTTTTATGCATACGGACCAAATAAATAATTTTGAACGTCGGACGCACGTTTCGTCTGCAATACATGGGGTATGTGTCAATTGGGCACAGATGATGCCCTCGCTTGCACATAATTTAAAGTTATAAAGGACATAACTGAACGAATGTAAATGTGACGATTCCCAAAATTTTACTGGATCTGTATTTTTTTTATAAAAATACGCATTGTCTAACATTTGGTTTAGGCAAACTAAAGCTAAGGAACGGAAACAACTTTTGAACATACGGACGTACAGATGGACAATGGTAGAAAATAATGCTACTCAGCTACGTACGGCAGGTGCATGAACATATAATGACCAATAAGACTTATAGAATAATTAAAAGGTCAAAACAAAAGCATGTCAACCAATCATTGATCCATTTTACACTTAATCAATTGTTAATTTTATTATTTGCTTTAAAACAGTCTTTTTTGTTTTTATAGTGATAAAGTTTATAACACAATGTTGATTGCTTTACCCCTATTTTTGACATTTTTACCTACTATGTGTGTTTGTTTTGTTCAACCATCATTGTAAACATAATGGATTTGATGTGACTGTCATACACTTGAGAGGTTTAGCTAGCTAGAAAACCAAATTCCCCATTTTCTACATCAAAAATGTCTGTACCAAGTCAGGAATATGACAGTTTTTTTATTATTCGTTTTATGTGTTTGAGCGTTTGATTTTGCCATTTGATTCAGGAATTTCCGTTTTGAATTTTCATCGGAGTTCAGTAATTTGCGATTTTTATTTCTCTAATTCAACGATTTTGTTTAGAAAATGAAATCTGAAAAGTTTATTTCATTTTGTTTATGATATCTGATATCCGAGACAGCTGTCACATTTTTCTGTCATGAATTATGGATTGAGTTACTTGTATAAATTACATGTATTTTCATCCTTTTATTGTTTAGTAAACAAAATATCATTAAGAACGTTTTCAAATGTTTTAAAGTAAAAGAGAAATGTTAAGACTATAGTATTTACATATCTGATCCCTTCAGGCATTTATTGAAGGTCCGTATAACACTTATCAATTCAAAATTTTATAGTTTTCAATTTTTTATTTTCCTTGTATTTCTTTTATCAAAGATATAAAAAGTATAAATTCGCATTTTAAATGAAAAATTAAATAATTTCATCAACAAATTTAAATTCTAAACTTCGTCTTGAATTCAATGCTTAGATATTTAAGAAAACTTTAATAATACTAAACTGAATGTACAGGTTTGCTCATTTCGCTATTGATGGGAAAAGGACTCAACAAGAGGATACGGGTTACAAGTGCGAAATGGAATAATACCGGAACGAAACGAAATGAAACTAACAAAACGAAATCAATATTTTCTGAAAAATTAATATTATATAAAAGAATAGTCTACTTTTTTCTATCTATAAATTAATAAATGCGTTCTGATTTTGATTCTCTAAATGAAATTTTTTTTCAACTTTGTGATTACTGCTGTTAATGTGATTATTAATAGTTAACGTATGTACATTTGACCTGGATATCTATACGAGGGGCTTCAAGAATGGGACTTTTTTTTATGTGCGAATCAAGGAATTTGTGGGGTCTATTTAACCATTATTTGGACTGCTGCTTGTAGACAATATACAGTATTCAAAAATAAAGCTCAATTAGGGTTTGGCAGAGTCCCTGCCCCCTAAACTCATCTCTGTTATAAATAGCGAATACAAGGACACGGGATATTTGATTGTTTTTTTTAAGGGTAAGTCCAGTGACAGTTTGAAGTTTGCCGACATTACTCCTGAATGGATTCTACAACCTGAACTTCCCATTGAATTCATTGTTAATTTGATATCGTCCTGAAAGTGCATACAATATTTGCCACTGTACGTTTAGCAACTAATAGTCAATGATTTAAAAAAGGCCGTTTACTATTTAGTATTTTAAAAGTTTGTCTAAATGTCTAAACTTTTGAATTTTAAAACGAAGCGTACAATTTTAAAAGTTGAATTATTTGGTGAAATTTTCAAAATTTATAAAAAAAAATAGAAATTAAAAATTTTGGTATTTTATAATAACTTATTCCAAAAATCTTTAACATAAAATTATTTCCTATTGTGGTTTTGTGAAAGGTAAATTATGACATACATTGTACATGTTGTACCTTAAAATTTATGTCATGAGCATCTCAAATAACATTTTATTATAATAATCATAACATAATTGTTCTTAATAGTTTTTCCTCAGATGTAAACCATAAACATTCTTACCATGACAGCCTATTGCTCCTCCAATACCGATCTTATTAAAATCCAGAACATGGGCTGTTTAAGTATAACCAATATTCCTACGCCTACAAGATAATTGACAATCATGCATTGTGAAATTAAGATAATTTTTGTGTATGTTAGGTTCACGTATTATATATATAGCATTTAAAAATTTGCCAAACAACTGTTGATTCATTTTGTTAAAATCTTTTGAATTACATTGTCTATATCATAAACGTGTATACGTTCTATTTTGTTGCGGATTGGTAGCCTCAATCACTTATACACTAGTTATCTATTGAAAATTTTCAACTGAAAATAGATTTTTCAAAGTCTTTTTTTTTTTAGATTGCAACCCGGGCAGGAATACAAAAGAACCAGACACAGTGGTATAATCAATTGAACTAAGTAATGTAAATAACAATAAACGTTATAGATTTCATGCGTGTGAGTCGCTCTAATGGCAAGCTCAAACTTTTATAAGCAGGATATACATAAATACAAAGTAACGTAATGTGCTATATATTTTAGAATTGACCTAAAATGAATTGCAAGTTATCTTAGGGCAGCTTTATTTGTACTGTTGTGTTATATTTCTGTGATATAAATTTGCACAGATTTGGCTGCTGGATCCCAGTTTTGTCAGATTTAACTTATGTGTTTTTTATGTTCATCACCAAATCGAGATCTCAAACACATTAAACGAATTGTAAACAACTGTTATATTCCTTACTTGGTAGATGCATTTTTTCACGTAAATATTGAGGTTTTAAACTTGTTTGTGAAAGCTCTCACTTGTAGAACTGTGGCGTAGAATTCCATTTTATTGACAACGCTTTGTAAGCAAAACAAACACACATAATTAGTAAAAATGTAAACAAACCGGGTACAATTGTTACCACTATGTAATTAGCATAATAGTTTAAAAAAAAACCTTGTCAACAATTAAAAAAAGACATCGCAGATAAAACACTTGGGCGATTAGATTCTTCAAAATTTTGTATGATGAAGTCCATGCAATATTGTCAAATACCGTTTCTACCAAACTATACACGCCGCTGATAATATCATCTTTTCAGGACTCAGAAATCGATTTATAATCAAGAAAATGTTTAAGTACCCAAAAACATATATACAGTACCCATTTTTCTGCACCTGATGTGTATTTCCACAATGAATTTCTTTCCTTAGCTCTCTTCAGAATTGTATACTTTTAAAAATATTATTTGTTTTTTCATATCATTACTGTGATAAGTATTAACTACTTTACATTTCAAATATTATGGAGATAAAAATATATCAAAACTCAGTTTAAATGGACTGTGTGATAATTCTTCAAATTTATATAGGAAGAGTGGATACTTCTCAAAGTATTTCAACAACTACATCTCAATCATTGCACCTGTTCAGACTGTCAGGTGATTTCTTTTCATAACATGTCTCCTGACTATATATGGGTTGACAAAATACTTGTATATAATTACAATAAACTTTGCTCGAAGTACATATTTATTAAATGAATGATACTTTTACCAGATTACATAGATGGTCTGTTTAGCAGACCCAGCTGGGCTTTTATTAAGACGATAGCAGTTCATCGATGTTCAAATCTCTCAAATTGATTTTAAAAAAGACACATTTTTAATAAAACAAACCACATTTTAAAGAACTCCAAAAGTAGAAAGATCGAGTGCATCGACAGGGTAAGCGTCTCTCGTTATGTATGTATCTTCTGTCGTGCAAAATCACACATTTTACCGATCACTCAACTGCTCTGATATTCAAAGATCGACAACCGCGAACACAAGTCTATTTGGTTGAGACACCGACTCGTCGTATTGGTCAGTCGAACCGTACATGAAGGTGACCGTAACATTTATGAGTGCGGAATTTAATAGTTCGACCCCTTCACCAAAGTAATGCAGATTCGTGTAAGTTACTTAAGTTATTGTCTATCTTAATTTGTATCTTCTAATTCGAATTATCAGAGCTGGACAGTGGTAATAAAATTAACGGTACCATTTTTTTTGCACCAGATGCGCATTTCGATAATACATGTCTCTTCAGTGATGCTCGTGACTAAAATATTGAATAACGTGCTCATATTTAAAATATCCATATAAATAGTAGTCACTGATTGAAAAAATTAACAAAGCAAAATGATGATCAGATTGAACATGTTGAATGAAATTAAAATTAGAACATATTGTAAGAAATATGCGTTAGGAAACGTAGGTTGTGGTAAAATGTTACATTACTTAACGATTTTTTTCATTGATCGCACAAACGTAACAGAGACGTTTTACTTCATTATCTGATAAAATTAAATACATTCAAATTCGATGAATGAAACATCAATAACATACATCTTAATCAATTATTTGAACAACAAACATAATGCGTTTAAATTCAACAATAAAACAGCTGTAAAAGCCACCTCATATACAAACAATTATACTATAAATAATATCTGCAAAGTGAACGTGTCATATTAAATCAATACCTTGTAATTAATAGACATGATTTTACTAACTGTTAAACGTAAAAAACTATGTAATAGACATATTAAACCTAGAAAATACTTGCATAATATAAATAGTGTGTTACAAAATATATCGAGAATGACAAAGCGATTGATAACTTAAAATATTGTTTATAGTGCCCTAAAAGATTTTGCGAGGTAGACGAAATTGACCTTTAAACGATCTTATTGAATTTAATGTAAAAAATTCAAAAATGCAGATCGAACGTACGTGCCTTTATATAATGAGTACTTTTATTTGAGAAGATATAACATAAACAAGAGACTGAAATTAGTTTTTCTTTTGCTGATGCAAATGATAATAATAATTTAAGCTGCCGTAGACGTGGGTAAAATGTATTTCAGCATTTCTCTTCGGTTTGTAAATTTCTATTTTTTCTTCACAAAAGGTTATCTAAAGATACTACTCAATATGTGGAAAATGTTGTGAAGGTATAAGAAACTGAAGTTCTTACCGTTCATACTGTTATTTTCATAGATAAATAGTAATATAAATTTGTCCATCGAACAGTTCAAATTTCATTTTTTAAAAGTTACTGTACACCTTCATGCATGTTTTGGTTTAATAACTACAAATATTCAATAACAATGTCCGATCCACATCATAATAAATTATAGGTGTACACTGTGTGGGTAGGAAATGACAGGAAATGACAGATAGTTTAAGTAGCTTTTTTGTTATAAAGAATAAAATTTAGCCAACCAAAACGTCTTCTATTTAAAAAAAAACCCATTTATTCAGTATTGGTATAGTTGTGGAAACTTTCATCGTAGTGATTAAGGCAATAAAAGGTTTGGGAGTCAAAAGCCTGCATAATTATTGACTTTGTACAGAAAATAAGACCTTTTAAAACATTTAATAGTTTCACACATAATACATGTATATAAGTGAAAAATCAGTTCTTTAAACACTGCAAAAATTTATTGAAAAGTGTGTTGAAATGATCCGTTTTGTAGCAAACATTGAATTCCCGCACAAAATATTATCACACACTATTCCCCATGAGAAACTTGATCATAAATATATGTAGGTTGAAAAAAAAACTTAAAAATAAAGTTTGGATTCCAATAACTATTTACGTTAACAAATATTGTTATTGATAGGCATATGTTCCATTCGTTTATGTTTATATTATTGCTGTAAATAACATCACTTGTCGTTATGTATCTTTGTAATTCAACTGTTTGAGAATAACAAAAAGATATAAATAAAACTAATATACACATTCAAAATGAAAACAACCCGATATAAATTTGTTTGGTCCAAAACGCCATTCTGGATTTGTTTGCATCAGGAAGCTCAAAGCCAAATGTTTCGAAAGCCATTAATGTACCGGTATAAGAACCGAAACGGTTGATAATATATATGTAGGACTCAAATCTATGGTGGGTTCCAAATCTATGGTAGATTCCTAATCTCTGGCAAATGTGACGTCATGACATTCCAAATCTATTGCAAGTTTTGTAACTTCCTAATCTATGGCGGACTTTTGTTGTTTCTAAATATATGGCAAATTTTGTGCAAATGGAAAACAATGCATTACATACAAGCAGGAAGTTCAACATATATATTGATAAACTGTTCCCACATATAAAACCATTGACATGTCTTAAACAAGTGGAAATATACGAAATGTCTATAAACATTTGTGAAATAAACATTCCATAATGGTTAACAAAATCGTGATGGTCACAAAAATAAAGTGTAAAAATTAATTATTAATTCATTTATCTCAATACATGCTTCAAGATTGAAATAATGTACCCCGTTAAAATATAAAAAAATATGTAATCATGGAACCAATGTTACTAATTCAATAAACCAACTATTAAGTCCCTTAACCAACAAGAAGCCATTTTTTTTTATAAAAACAAGATAAAATGGACAGAATTGCACAACAGCTCGGCATTGCGCATAGCACATTATTTCATTGCAAAAATACATCTTTTTATATGGTGACAATTTAAATGAAATAGGTTTCTGTTTTTTTCTTTCACTTAATAAACTTTGACAGCGATAGACACTAAAATATGCGGTACTGAAAAAAAGCAATGCCCTAGCTTGTTCATCGCGTGTTTTTGCCGGTACAACACATTATGTCCCACTACTTAATAGTATGTCACAACGTCCTTTAAACCATCCGCAAATTGTTGTGGAGTGAATACCTCCATCTGGGATCGTGTTCAAATCTATGAGCTGCACAATTTTTTGTGGCAGCGAAAATGTAATATTGCGTTATTCTATTGGGACGCAATTTAAAGATCTGCGATAGATTTGGAGAAAACAATAATCTGCCATAGATTGGAGTTGTGTTGGCGTTTGTAACGTCACATTTGCATTAGATTAGGAATCTGCCATAGATTGGAGTTGTTTTGGCGTTTGTAACGTCACATTTGCCATAGATTAGGAATCTGCCATAGATTTGGAACCCATCATAGATTTGAGTCCTACATAAATGAATAAAAAACCCTAAGAAATTGCCAAATCATCTACGGTCAATATTGCCTGAGGGAAAAGAAATTCATCTTTTTTTTAATATTATTTCAAGATTTATAAAATTAATGAACAATTTTAGAAATGTTTGTAAAAGTCATTTCAGAACCGAAGTACTAACTACGAGTAGACTAATAGTCAATCAATAGAGGTATCACCCAGTGCTTTACAACAATGAAAAAAACTCGTTATAAGTTGAATGTGTCCTGTTGAAATTATACTACATCCTATGTTGTTCACCAAAGTTATCGATGTTCGTTTCATTGCTGCAGGTTATATCAAAGTCCTGTGAAGAAAGGTTCATTTTGTAAAGCTATATTTTGACAATAATGTAATGATAATGTTTCGAAACGCTTCTTTTTCTGATACTTTTTTATCCTTGTGTTCATGTGCACCCCTATTTATCACCAGTGTAACCTTTTGAGAAACTGATGGAATGCGAATGTAAGAATAGTTGGTAAGCTGGAGTACTGCGTTTTTGACATCTACCAAAGAAAATAAAAAAAATATGTGCTTAAGGATGTCTAAAAATAAAAATCATTTTTCAAAACTTCCTCTATATATGTTTATAAATGAGAAAGAACAAACAGATATACACGACATACAATATTGTAACACGCTACATGACGGGTGCCTCGTCTACATAAGTAATGTTTGAATATTAAAAAAACGGTCACATAATGCATAGATACAGCAATAAAAGTGTTATTCATTCATTTGTTTGGTTTTTTGTTATATTTTTATTTAGTTTCTAGTATACTGATTTTAAAGAAAAAAGGATAAAAGCGTCATATACCTGTACCATGTCAGGAATATGATAGTGGTTATCCATTCGTTTGACGTGTTTGAGCTTTTTGATTTTTTCATTTGCTTAGGGGTTTCTTATTTAGAATTTCCCACATAGTTCAGTATTTTTGTTATTTTATTTTTCATAAAATGAAACCGTCGATGAAAAAATATCAAGATTTCATCAAAGAATACACGACGCAATGATCACAACAGATTTATGATTTACAAAATGAACAGATTAAACATATTAATCTAAGTACAATCTGATAAAACTTTTGCTAATCATCGACTTGAAATTAATAATGCTGTAAGTCTTTATGTTATATTGCACAGATAGTGGTGTCTTCAGAGAAGCTTAAAAAACAAGTAATGTTGTCATAGTACAGTAATACGATGTGTGTATCTTTTTTTGTCAGTCAAACAGAAATTTACACACGGTAATCAACATTTTGAAATTTAAATGGTTTAATTACGCGACAGACATGGTTCAGTTGAGTGTCTTTAGATTCGTCATGATTTTGATCAAATTGTAGTGGTTAAGATCCTAATTAGTACATATTTGTTTCACTTTAAATGGATATGTATAAATAAGAAGATGCAGCAATTTCAATCGTTAGGTCACCGTACGGCTTTCAACAATGAGCAAAACCCTTACCGTATAGTTAGCTATAAAAGGAACCGAAATGACCAATAAAAAAAAATATATAACGAGAAAACTAACGACCTACTTTATGTACAAAATAATAAACTAAAACAAAATTTTGATGCACAGAAACAAACAATAATCACTGAACTAAAGGCTCCCTGAATTTAGACAAACACAAGGAGAATGTCACACGTTATAAATATTAGCGGGTGCATAATGGTCACGAAAAGTAGACGAGTGATGGTACAGTACAACATAAGAACAAACTATCAAAATCAATTGAAAAATGCTTTACACAATAGATGGATACACGTATAGATATATCTACCAAAAACACCGATAGTTTGTTTGAACTTTTAAAGGAACACAATTTACCAATTGACTAAAACTTTTGAATCAAACTTTGTCGGCGTAATTGATAGACCATACATTTAACATTTTGTTACTTTTTGTGTTTCCGAAAATGAAATTGATATAGCCACCACTGTTTTCTTTGTCATGCATTATATTAAATTCAATAAATTACCAAAGTAAAGAAGTGAAAAAGATGCTTCTAATTTCACCTAAAAACTTTTTCTGTGTGTCAACGATTGACTTTCGGCGAGTTTTTGAGCGGTGTCACTAGTCAAATTGTTTAAGACGCCTACCTTTTAAGACGCCTGCAAAACTAGCAACTAGTCAGAATATATCGTGTTTAACATTTTGATACAGCAAAATATACATCCGTTGTTGTATGTCTGTACTGAATGAAAGGAGATGTTGTACGTCTATGAAGCAGAAACTCACCTACAAAACTAAACAAACGATATCGAGAAGGCACCATAGTTTAAGTCCTCTACGGGAAAAATCGAAACATGGACTACAGCTATTTACATTTCATTATAACATTAGTTTGATTTGGAACGCAAAATTACTTAAGAAGGTACATTATCATACAAATTAAGTATAATTATGACACAGATATACAACAAATTAAGTATAATTATGACACAGATATACAACAAGTTAAGTATAATTATGACACATATATACAACAAATTAAGTATAATTATGACACAGATATACAGAAAGGCAGCAAACGACATCCACTGCATTAGCATTACACACTCTGGACTGTAGACAGTTACTGCAACATGGGCGTACAACCCCCGAATCTCCTCTTTGTTTTATTCAGTAAAGATATAAAAACAACACATCTGTATAGTGTGATATAACAAAATGAAAATAAAACTTTTTTTCTAATAAACTATAAAAGAAATTACTGCATTATTAAATAACTATGAAAACTTATTACAAAGTTCCTAAATTGAATATATGAAGACAATCATTTTGAATTAGAATGAGGTCGATTTAATGCCTATTTTTATTATAACAGAAGTACATTTTAACCAAGTAGGACTTTATTGTTGACAAGACCAGAAATCATTGTCGTTGAATAAAAGAGAATAAGATAGATAAAGCTGAATATTGGCTGCAGAATTTCATCCTTAAATTTAATAAAAGTAACGAGTTGTCTTTGATTCATGACTTTTCTATTAGAGGTATATTGGTTTAGAACTACAGTCCAATAAAGTCAGTAATATGATAGGTTTTATCCATTCGTTTAAAGTATTTGAGCTTTTAATTTTGTAATTTGATTACGGTCGTTCCGTTAGAAATTTCATCGGAGTTCAGATTTTTTTGTTATTTTCCCTTTTTTTAATAGTTACTCAAAGTATTACTGACTACCAACATTAGATATAACACTTTCGACATGGCTTGTTACTTATATCTTCCGCCGTTGTGTTATTGAGCTATGGTCAATTTTGAATTAATGTCTTTCATTGGTTCTTTGTCAATAGAGTGTTTTCGTGTCATTTTGCTATTCTCCGTTGAAACAGTTATTTGTGTTATAGTGATTAGGATGAAGTTATAACACCCCGGTATAACACTGACTTCCGAACTCAGATTCTTGAAATTTTTACCTACCATCGTCTTAAGATGATTTCGGGATAGGTGCTCTATGTTGAGGAAATTGGTGAGATTTTGATATGAAAAACAGCAACGAAAGCGCGATTTGTTTTTTTCGAGTATGTAAATAATTTGCCGTAATAGTTATCAAAGGTATCAGACTTATAATTTGATACAACAGACGCGCATTTCGTCTACATTAGACTCATCAGTGACGCTCAGATCAAACTACTAATAGTTAGAAATCTAAACAAGTAAACAAAAACCAAATAATAATATAAACAACTAAAACAGGCAATTAAATGCAATATTTTACAACTACCTTCACGTATTAGTATTCAAGCACGCGACTATGTCCTTGATAAAGAACGTACATTTTTTCGCTGCCTATCCGCTATAATTTGACACAAAAAAACTATATTTTAAATATAAATGATGATACAAAAACAAAATGTCGAAATCGTATTTGTATTAGCAAAACTTATAGAATGTTAATTACATGTACATATCATATCTTTGTTCTTTATGTATTTTTTAATACACTTTTATAAAACCAGTCATATTCAAAATCATTTCAATTATTTACAAAACACACAAACCTTCAATCTTCAAATATTCATGTTCACAAAATTGAGACACAACTACACCTGATCCAGGCTTGGGGTCAATTACATTGGAATGTAATTAATTAAATTACACATTACATTGCAAAAATGATCCATTACACTAATAACACATTACACAGTTTTTTGAAATGTAATTAATAAAATTACAATTACTTTACTAATTAGTAATTAATTAAATTACACATTACATTTTATCATGATATATTATACATGTATATATATAATGCATGTGTAAAATATTCATGTAAGCATAGTTTAAGCCTTGCATTTGATAATCATTAGTAATTTTAATGTTTTGTCAATTAGTCTGCATCTCTCTGGTCTGAACACTTGACAGCAATTCTAAATAGTTTTTCGGCAGGAGCTAATGTTGCAAACATTGCTTGATCAGAACATGGAAGTTCAATGATCAGAAAATCATCTTATTGATAGGAGAGGGAATTTGTTCTTATTAACTTGCCAATACATTAAGGGTTATTTTGACATCTCAGAAAAGAAGTCATCTAAATTAAACATAATATAAATAAAGAAATTATAAATGAATTAGAAATGTTTTTTTTTTACTTTAAAAATATAAAAAATTGTGCTTGTCACAATATTGAAAATAATTTTTAGTACAAACAATGTATATAATGTCTAAATATTAGTAATATTTTGCTAATAAGATAAAAATACATGTAATAGTAGCACAGAACCTGGACATTTTTATCTGATTATATGTTTGTTTTTACAGCTATTAATTTTCATTTCTATAATCCTTTTGTGTATACTAATTTGTCAAAATTATTGTGTGCAGTGATTTTAAATTCTAAGTGAACTGTCTAAGAAATATTTTTCACAGTGACTCATTTTTTGTTTTGTTTGATAAGGTGGATAATTATTTATCAATCTATTTAGTTAAAGATCTTTCTTAAAAACTGAATAACACTATAATATATATGATTCTATTATTTTTTAAAAAATTATAAGACTATTCAAAAATATTTCTGTTGGTCAAATAAATAATATTAAAACTTCAGAATAAATTACAGACTTCATATATTAAAAAAGTATGTGATATCATTATTTTAAAAATTAATATAATTTTACAATTTATATTATTAAACACAAACCCTTATCTTTCACACCATTAAAGTACATGAAATTGACATGTAATTCAAAAGTAATTGAGCATTACATGCTTTTTTCAATGTAATTAATTAAATTACCATTACATGAAATTAAAAAAATGCTCAATTACACATTACATTCAATTACATGGAAAACTGTAATACATAACACTTAATTACCATTACAATTTCAATTACTCCATCCATGACCTGATCAGTTACATTTATCAACAATGAAAAACATACAATTTAGTAAACAGATTTTACCTTTACCACTAATTACTAGAATGAAGTAAATAATATTTTTGAAATACCTTTAAATAATACTTGGACAAAATAATCAAACTGTATCATAAATATGATTTGATAAAACATTTAAATGCTGTTATAAAAAATTATCTTCTCTTTTATTCAGTTTCCTAATTTCACTTCATTAACTGATCTCTATACAAAGAGAGATAACTTTTAATAAATTACCTGACATATTACATATTTTTTACAAACAAGTATACATGAAGTGAACATATCCTTCTTCAGATCATTTCCCGCATACACAGTTAATTGTAATTATTTTGATTTTCTAAAATAGTCATGAGTTTACAAAATTGTTTGCTCAACATTCGCTACGAGTTTAATTAATATAATCAAAGGCCGAATAATTACCTTATGTTGTTAAACATGGTAAATTCATCCAGCAGAACATAAACCTTCTCTAATGAAATCCCAATCTGTTTTTCTTTTCCTTCTAGCGCCTGAACTATAAGACATTTCTTACATTTCATATTGAAATTTTAAACAGATGGATTTTGTTTTCTCCGAATGAAACAGAAAATTACTGGAGCGGATTTGTCGGGTGCGCTAGCTTGCAATATAGTTTCTGAGACAATTCGCGACCCCCATCCCTCCAAAAAAAACCAACAGAACTTTTGAGCTTGAAGTCAACGTCACATGGAGGTCATGGTGATATACATTCACATTATGCAAATTATATCTTCGGAGACATTGAAATGGATAAATTTTACCTTTTATATACATCTGGACGAATTATTAGAACATATTTTAGTAATAAATTAAATGCTATTTTAACGTTAGACTTTCAATCACAAAGTATGCATTACTAAATATAAAAAAGAAGATGTGTTATGATTGCCAATGAGACAACTCTCCACAAGAGACCAAAATGAAACAGAAATTGACAAACCCTTCCGACTTAATGTAGTTTCGGAGCAAGTCGGCTGAATTTAGAATAATAATGCGTAAGTTGTTGATATATTTGCAACGAAAGTTTCTTTTTTTTCTGTTTTTGACAATTATAAGCCCCATCGTAATGTCGTTTTTTTCTTAATAGCGCTTGATTTTATTTTATTCAACATGTATTCATCTGACAATATTGAGGCTTTGATAACCCAAAGAAGAAAAAGTAATTAATTTAAATAACAAAAGATACATAAACACGTTACGATAACTGGCATTAAATTTCAAATTGACCGAAAATAAATCATTTGTATAATTCGTAAAACTTGTTTTTTAATCCAATTAAATTTTAGTTAAATTGTTTTATAATATAGTAGTTTTGTTTAAATACAAATTTAACGTATATGTCAACCGAAAGTTTAACGAGGATAAACTAGATTTAAACCTTTTAAATAACAAATTTAAACTGGTATTAATTTTTAAATTAATAACAAATATGAGAACCCATAAATCGGAATTAAATTTAAGAAAATTTGAAAGTTAACAAAAATATTAAATTTTATCAACTACTTAAATAATTATTCGTAAATCAGATCTTAAATTTAAAACTAAGACTTTAATATGAGAATAAATTTTGTAAACGGATAATGTTATGCAGTGATGGAATTTGCTAATTGTTCAACATAACACACTGGCATAAAGATATCATTGTCTACGTCATTTGGTCTCTGGTGGAGAGTTGTTACATTGGAAATTATCAAACAAACTCTAAATTTTTAACTTCATCACGCCTCATCTTCGCTAGCCTATGGTTATGATCCACTCCTCTCCTCTTCACCCTTGACAATTTAAACCAACATGTGTGATAACAATGTTCCGTCATCTACCGGCTGATACAAATCACGCCCATTCCAAAAACATTATTGCTGACCAATGAGAGCACTAGAACTCTCTTCAGTGTGGAGGAGAAAAAACGTTAGTGTCTAGAGCCTATAAACTTGGTGAAGCAGGAAACGAAAACATACGTTGTCATTCCGAAATATGTGACAGAACTTCTATAAGTGCATTAAAACATTTAGTTTTTCGAAAATTCGAAAAGTTTTGTGACAGGAAATCTATAAAAATTACCATATAATGGATTTTCATAATCAACACCGTAGTGCTTACTTCTGGGCTGGTGATACCTTCGGGGACGAAACGTCCACCAGCAGTGGCATCGACCCAGTGGTGTAAATAGTTATCACAGGTACCAGGATCATAATTTAATTTGCCAGACGCGCGTTTCGTCTAAATAAGACTAATCAGTGACGCTCAGATCAAAATAGTTATAAAGCCTAACATTAACAAAGTTGAAGAGCATTGAGGACCAAAATTCCAAAAAGTTGTGCCAAATACGGCTAAGGTAATAGCTTGTTAAGATTGTCACTAAATATCGTGTAATATTTTGGGGTGTCAATGTTTGTTGCACAATCAGCATGTGGCAATTGTTATCAGCATTTTCAACATTTACACGTGATCATGTTATAGGTGCTTTTGATTTGATGCAGCCAGTTACGACTGCATGAAAATCATTAACTTATGTCTCCGAAATTCTATCTCAATCCGCCATTGGTGGCGAGGGGGGAGTCGATCGTAACTCTTGCTTAGCAAAGATGATCACACCTGTTACTATGGGTAAATATATATTTTAGAAATATAATGACAGCTTTAACATATCATAGTTGTTTAAATACAATGGATTCATTATTATTCCTGGGATATTAATTTTCGGGGTTTTCGTTGGAACAGGTGAACCACGAATTTAAATATTCAACGAATTACAAATATTCTATTAGGTTGTATACAGACTTCTACACAAACCACGAAATCAAATACCCTTGAAAATGCAACATTTCCTCAATCCACGAAAATTGATACCCAAGAATATCAATAAATCCACAGTACACAAGAAAACGTAGACATGAAAAATTAGGTTAATACGAATATAGGATGAAAACGTTAAACGTATCCTCATTTGAAAATATTCATACAAAACGGACAAGCTTTCTAAATTACATGGAATATGAAACGTTAAGAGGCACCGAGTTACCAAAAAGAGGACATGATATGTGTCTTGGAAATATTAAAATCATCTCTCGTTATTATCTTATTTACATTTTCAAATAATCTTCAATTGATTAAAGATTCCTTTTGACAGTATTCAGTGATCTTGTTCATCTGTTTAATTATTTGATCTTGTACATCTGTTTCTCTAATTTTTGTGCTATTTTCACATTTCCTGACTGGTGTGACAAAAATATTTCTCCTCACTAGTGAAAAATCTGTTCTCGGCAAATGTTTGGTTGAAATTTAATTGTGACGTTAAATTTTCTTGTTTTCTTCTGAATTTTCTTTTTGTGACGTCATGTAAAAAGGCGACCATGCCTGATGACGTCACTTCAAAAGTATACAATTTTCTCAAAAGGAAGAATAAAAATCGTAAGAGAAACAGATTCCACCACTGTAACTCGTGTATTACGATATTTCTCCACTCTCAACAGTTAAATTTTAATTATTTAAAAAGCTCGGCAAGCCTCGCGCTTTAAATATTGAAATTTAACTGTCTCGAGTGGAGAAATATCGTAATACACTTGTTGCAGTTGTGGAATCTATATTTAATTATTTGATCAAAGTGCTTTACATATTGAACAACACACGAATGTATCTCGTTTCTCGTTATTTATATAGACCGTTTGAAAGGTTTTACACATGTCATTTTTGGGGATCTTAATAGCTTGCTGTTCGGTGTGAGCCAATGCTGGGTGTTGAAGGCCGTACTTTGACAAATTATGGTTTACCTTTACAAATTGTGACTTGGATGAGAGAGTTGTCTCATTGGACCATACCACATCTGTTTATATCTATATAGCTTGTTAAAAATGATATCGCTGTTTACAAAACGTATTGCAGCTTGATTATCATATTCATATTATTCAGCATGTTGTTTTAATGAATTTTACAAGTCCCTCGTTTAAAAAACGTCACAAACCTTGTGTTTTGTTTTCATAAAGGCCCTTTTTCACTGTGATGCTTATGAACAAAGGAGGAATATAATTATATCTGAAAAAACAAGAGAAAACGATGTAATCGAAAGGCAATTGATTCCTTGCTATTTTTAATTTCAATACATACATAACAGTTCCCCATACCACATCTACACCAAACATCCATCACATCCAAACAGTAGAGGCCAACAAGTTGGAAAAAAATCTTAAAAACACGAAAAACCACGATAAAAACAAACAAGTCTTCAAAACACGGTATAAACAACTAAATACTATACAATATGATTTCCTCCTTCTCCCAAATACAGGGCGTGATTATCAAGTAGTCAAGTTGGTGCTTAAAGCCCTTACCTACAGAACGCTGCAAATGCCCGTTTCACGCTTCAATGAATTGAAAAAGTTTTCCATGAGCAGTTTAAGGCTTGGCCTTGAGCATTGCTGCTGAAGAGTTTCTTTAATGATCCAGTACTACTATAATTACTATGACGTGTGTAATAACTTCAGATGGAGAAGAGTTAATTATAAATAAAACCGATTATTGCTTCATCATACCCGGTGTATCAAAACATCTGAAGAGTGTATATATATTTGAGATGATTAAGACTGTTAATCTTACCACCCAGTATACATCAATTTCATTCATATGATATGCATTTAACAAATTTTGAGTCGGCATTTCGTTTAAGTATGACAAAGATTTTTGGAACGGAGGTTACATACACATGTTGGTCTACGCAATTCAAAATCAGAAATAAAGAAATGAATTAATTATGTTAGTCGTAAAATTCAATAAGTTTACAGCTGTTCTAAATACATTTACGCTCATTCTGTTTACTGAAGATATTGTCCCTAGCTAATAGACAGATTCTCTTTGTGATAATTAATTTTGTAGATTTGGAATGTTTTCAAGGTTTTTAAGAGCAAACAATATATTGAACAATTGATCAGTCACACTAGACAAGTAACCAAGACGATCATTTCAAAATTCAGCAACATTTATTAATAACTTCAATACACATTCATATCGGATATAATAAAATTGATAACAGGTCCGGTTTATCGGTTAGAGTTTTGGAGTTCGATATTTAGTCCTCCCAACGATTAGCCAGTTGAGTGTTGAAATCATAAATAATGACATATCAGCGGGAATCTGTGATATCCATATTTAATTACAGTCAACCAACTAGTGTGACGTCCGTAACGTCCCCAGAAGTAGTGATCTAACCTGTACTACATGAAAGATTTTGAATCCTCTATTTCAATATTAGACTTTCAGAAGAAAGAATAAGTTTTCATAGTACATGTACTTGGAATCTGCAAAATAGGGTTTTCTCTAGAAATGAATTCTTAAACATAATATGCTTTTAAAATACAACAAAGAAAGGATGTGTGATCTCTGACTGCACACATCCGAATTAATACGATTGCTTTTCCAAAATTTAATTTTCTTTTTATTAGAAGTCAACAGGGTTTGCTCTGCATTCTAGTAGTTAAGTTAGGTTTTAAGAATACCAGCACATCACTTGAGAAGACCTTTTTCCCACCCACCCACTCCCTTGATTCTTTAACAGATGTATATTTATGGGTATTACCTTTTTAATCAAAAATTTTAAAATTTCATATGCTGATGATTGCAATCTTTTATTGTACAATATTTGTTTGTTTATACATTTTGTAAATTGGTTATTGAGGGTGGTGATATTCATTTGCAAATTATTGTTATTTATTCAGTTTTGGTTTATTACATAATTGTTCATACCATTCAGTTGTATTATGTTTTTATGGTTTTTGAATAAATGACCTTTATCGCAACCCTTTTTTTGCAATTAAACTCGAATCCTTGGAGTATTTCCTTCTCATGTCATCAGTTCAAAAGAATAATTTAGCTGACAAAAATACAACTTCAAAATTTAATTTGACTTTTGAACTTTTTTAAAGTTAAAAGGGAAGTGCGTGTATCATTATAAATCAAATATTTAAAGATGTGTAATCTTTCATCATTTTAAGTGTACAAAAGTCACGTGATTTATAAATCTTTAACATCATTAAAACAGTGCTGCAATTTATTATTTGAAAAGGAAACAATATTCAAAATATGTGGAAGTGAGTCTGCAAGGATGGCTATTAACATTTTCCGGACATCATTAATTTTTCTACATTACCTTATAACTCAAGGGTTGTCGTATAATTATGTTGAAGAAGACATGAAGTCATTGTTTAACAGAACTGATTTGACATGTCCAATGATATGTAATAATCAAAGGTTTACATTTCATCAGATGTCTTGTTGTATTTGCAAATCCAAACCGAAAATTAAAAACTTGACAAAATTATCAGTTTTATACAACGA
Source organism: Mytilus galloprovincialis (assembly GCA_037788925.1). NCBI lineage: Eukaryota > Metazoa > Mollusca > Bivalvia > Mytilida > Mytilidae > Mytilus > Mytilus galloprovincialis. Next base: position 760,350 of record JAWDJN010000016.1, read on the forward strand.
AGGTCAGTATAATTCTACAATTGTGAATCCTGGAGGACAACACGAACTTTATTCGGTGTATCATCGACATGGCAACCTTATATTTCTACCCAATAACATATATAACTTTAATGGATTGTTCATTATTGATTTTTCCTTCAACAAGATTAAGAGTATAGATGAAATTTCGTGTTTGACAAACGTGGATACTCTTTTGCTACGTGGGAACAATGTTCAATATTTTAAAAATAACACATTTTTGCAAATGAAGTTCATTCGTATCATTGATTTTACATTTGATAAAATCAATCAAATGGATCCTGGATTTTTCTTGAACATGAATGGAAGTTTATTTTATCTACGCTTAGCCTTCAACAATATGTCAACTCTGGATATCACTAATGCATTGGCTTCTAAACAGCAGTATTTTTGTCTGGTAGATTACTCCCACAATGCAACTAAATCAATAACAAATGAGCTAGCATGACAATTTAGACCCAATACATCCCTTGGAAATGGAGGGATGGTGGATGCGTCAAATAATTCACTTTCATCGTTTTTTAATGCCAAATCATTGCGTTTCCTCTATTTATCGGAAGATTGTTTCCTATGGATTTGACGGTAGAGATAATCCGTGGACTTGTAATTGTAATATTTATCCATTTGCAATTGCAGCAGAACACCTTGCGTCTACAATGACGCGAGATTACTTCGACGTTAAATGTTTTACCCCATATAGTTTAAAGGATATGTCAATATTAACAATCATCAAAGAACGCCGATATGATGGGTTAATTTGCAATGTGTCTTTAGCAGAAAAATGTCCACCTAAATGCCGCTGTATATATCAACCAGCTGTTAGAAATAGGACTTTGATTGACTGTTCTACGTCGAATGTTACAAAGATTCCAAGCGTAATCCCAGATAACAAAGTGTTAGAGGTTGATTTATCAAATAACTACTTACAAAATCTGCAAATTCAGTTCAGATATGAAAAGTACTATGACAGTATACGGTTATACGTTTATTAAATATTTCAAACAACAAAATTCATGTATTACACGCTACATTGGTTTCGATTAAGGTCAGTGGACATAGATTTAAGAGGAAACACTATATATTCATTACACAGATATATTGGGGAACTTAACCCTTGCAACATATATATTGACACTATAATAATGCAATGCAAATGTGAAGATAGTTGGTTGCAACAATGGCTTCCGAAGAGTAATTCTGAATGTAACAAAAATGTACAAGTGTTTTGCCGTTTCAAAGATCAATTAATTCCCATAGAGAATATGACCAAGGAAAACCTCGGATGTAGAATACCGGATACTAATGTTAAAATTGAGAATGGAAATGGGGAATGTGCCAAAGAGACAACAACCCGACCATAGAAAAAAACAACAGCAGAAGGTCACCAACAGGTCTTCAATGTAGCGAGAAATTCCCGCTCCCGGAGGCGTCCTTCAACTGGCCCCTAAACAAATATATACTAGTTCAGGGATAATGAACGCCATTGTATGGATCAGAACAGTTACCGTTGCGGGGTTCCTTATTGTCGTCTTACTATCGGTAAGTATATTTTCTTTTCGATTCGAGATATTCATAATTGGACGGAAATTCATAAAAATTTCAGGGAAACTTCTTATCCTATGACATTATTTTACGACGTATATATTGCCTGCAATGAAGAAGATGAAACGGTTCGTTTGTGTCTGACTACGCAATTACTGCCTAGTCTAGAAGAACATCATGCTAAGGGTGTTTTGGCCCTGCAGAGATAGTGAAATAGGAGTACCTCGAGAAATGGAAATGATAAACGTGATGTCCCATACTCAAACCTTTGTCATCATTTTGAGTGAAAAGTACAAGGGACCTGTTCGTTGGAATGAGAAAGAATGGAAACATGCCTGGCACAATTATACACGTGATCTGAACAGGGAAATTATTATTATCAATTACGACCTACTAGAGGCAAATGAAATCGCAAAGCGATATCTGGGAGCGTTTCTACGAATTGGACAATTTATTGAATTTTCTAATCACAAGAAGTCGATAGAGGACGAAATAGCTTCCTTACTTATAAAACAAGATAAAAATTTAAAGAAATACGATAGAAGAAACTTTTTTCATTCTCAAAAAGATGATGAAAATTTCCCGATTCAGAATCACTATCCTTTTCAGAGTTTCGATGTAAGAATAACAGATATAAATGAAATATTGTATTATTTTTCCTTATTACGTGCTATATGTAAATACATGTTGGTATAAACAGAATTCTAAAAGTTATTTCTCCTATCATGTATCAGCAGAAACAATTTTTTATTTTGGTGGATATCATTATACTTTTTCAAGTGATACGTTGGTTACGTGTATAAGGAAGACTTCCTTGTTCATTAAAAAAAAATACTGCACAGAAGTTAAAGTTAGGTATTTTATTACATACCATCTTTAATGTAAACATTTGAAATATCGACATTCATTGCAATTTATGAGTAGTTTTAAAATAAACAGTTAAATGACATCTTATGGGTGTAAATAGTTTCACACATTTTTGTAGTGTTGACCTTTGTAAATAACCTCATCATATACACCAGGAATTGAAAATGTGTACGCCTGACGCGTGTTTTGTCTACAAAAGACTCATATAAAAAATTAAAATGGTACAAAAAAAGATATACGAAGATGTTACGTGATACGTTGGTTCCTTATACACGTAACCAACGTATCACTTGAAAAAGTATAATGATATTCACCAAAACAAAAATGTGTTTCTGCTGATACATAATAGGAGAAACAACTCTCCATCCAAGTCACAAGGTGTCTACGTAAACCATTAAAGTTCAAAGTTCGGACTTCAACACGGAACTTTGACTCACACCGAACAACAATCTACAAAAGGCCCGAATTATTACTAGTGAAAAAGAAAATGATGTCAGCGTTCAGAGATAATTCAAAAATAAAGAAGCTATCTGTTATACCCAATTTGTTGCCTGATTCGTCAAAAACAAAAATATGAAAAATACAAGTATAACGATGATCTACATTAACAGAGAATATAACTTAGGACCAAACACATCAATAAAACCCGACAGAACACAATAGCACTTGGTGTCTGTACTAGTATATTTAAATTCTTGTTTACTAAGGTCATTAGATCGTCAGTAGTCCTTTGCGATCATCACAATGGTTAGATAAATGACGTCTAGTCTAAAAAAAAACAAAGGGAATTTTATTACATTGTAACAAGTACATGCATAGAAAATTGTATCATATCGGACTTTTTGTAATTCGGATACATGTTCGTGTATGTTAACATAAATAGAATATGATAATTTAAGTCAAATCAGTGATCCGTTGTGTAAAAAGTAAACTAACAAAAATATTAAACTCCAGGGAAAATTCAAATCGAAAAGTGCATAAACAAATGGCAAAACCAAAACCTCAATCATATCAAAAGAATTGATAACAACACTTATCTTCTCGACATGTCAAAGTAATTTTCCTCTATAGAAAATGGTTGATTTAACCTGGTTTTATAGCTAGCAAAACTTCTCACATGTTTGACAGTAGCATAAAATTCAACTGCATGGACAACAATGTGTACACAAAACACACAGACATAATAGGTGAACATGTCAAAAAAGGGGTAAAGCAGCCAACATTTCGTTATAATCATAAAATAAATATGAACAAATCTGATGTTGCACTATTATTTCAGGTTAGGGTAAGGTTTTAAACTGATGCATTTGTTTGCACCTGTCCTAGCCTACTGCAGGGACCTGTTGTTCAGTGGTTGTCGTTTGTTGATGTTGTTCATAAGTTTTTCTCGTTTTCATATAGATACGCCGTTAGTTTTCATATTTGAATTGTTTAACACTTATCACTTTTGTGGCATTTTATGGCTTGCTGTTCGGTGTGAGCCAATGCTCATTGTTAAAGGCTGTACTTTGACCTATGATGCAAGAAAAACGGGAAGACAAGAATACAATAAAATTACCAGAGCACAATAATACAATGCAAATAATAATATTGGCAGAAACAGAAGTCAGCTACGTTAAGCATGTCAGTAAAATGTATTGACCCAAATTGTTAAAAAAACAACCAAAAAATGATAATATCATGGCAAAAAACGGAAAACGAAAAAATCAGAATACCCTGCAATGTGAGATGTGTAAAAATCATACTTGAAAAGTTACGTTTAAGAGTAAAGCTCTATCTTGAAGTTTAAGAAACATAAGGCTTGCAACAACTCTTTAACGGGTCTAAACATTGCCTCCTGCAATGCAAAATCGGTGTCCAAATTCCATATACCATACTCTTTCCGCATTAGTCAAGACCAACGACCTTGACCCAAATCGCCCCACTATGCAGAACTTATTAGTAGGTATTGAATATATTACTGTTTATTGAGTTTCGTCCTTTTAAAACATGAAATATTTATAATAAAAATAATCAATGTATAGTTTAATGAAAAGAGTCGTTTTCTCATTTTTTAAAATAGTAAGGCTTTTCTACCTCAGGCATATATTACCTTAGATGTATTTGGCAAAACTTTTAGAAATTTTGGTCCTCAATGCTCTTCAACTTCGTACTTTATTTGGCCTTTTTAACCTTTTTGGATTCGAGCGTCACTGATGAGATTTTTGTAGACGAAACGCGCGTCTGGCGTATATACAAAATTTAGTCCTGTTTATTTCTCACGAGATCGTTTGCAGTACTAAAAGAATTGTCTCCCCTAAATCAAATCGTGTTGATTTCAATGATAGTGATAGGCAATTAATTTAAATAAAAAAATGTAAATCAATTTTAAGTTGATGAGTTTAATTTTCGCTGACAAATAAACAATAGAAACTGTTATGTTTTATGGTTCATTTGTAGTTGACAATAATCATTTCTATAAAACAATCTTTTGTTGCAACTGTTGTTCAAAATGAAATTCATTTGATTAATTAAAAAAACTTCCAAATCGAATCTCAAATAAATTTGCCTTTAAACAATTTCATTTGAGATCATTTTTTGTTGTTGCTTATATGAAGTTTTCATTAATTTTCAATATCTAAGCAAATAGCGTACAAAAGGCACCGTATCACACATTTTATATTTTTATGCAATACAAAAAGTAAAAAAACAAAATTACCGAACTCCACGGAAAATTCAAAACCGAAAGTCCCGTATCAAAAGGTAAAATCAAAATCTTAAACACGTCAAAGAATGAAAAAGAACTGTCATATTTCTGAGTGGATTGCGTTTCCGCTATTTTTTCAAAGTTCCAATACTATGTTTCCGGATTTTTTAAGACGCTGTCTCAGTCAAAACCAAGCAAAATAAGAAACATGGTCCAGAAAATGCATGAGAGAAATTTTATGTTTGATATGTTCCAAGAATCTACACATCAAAAGGATATTAAAAAACACATTTTTTTTCATTCGTGTTGGTTCTATTTTTAGAAGCAGCTTATTTGCATGAAATGGACCTTGAGTCAATAAAAGCTGTCAATTCACCATGAATACATGCCTCCATATGATAGTCTTTTTATACTGAATACAGTGTTTAAACTTCAATAATTATAGATTATCGTTGGTTATCTCAACGAGAAAAGCAATCGAGTTGAGATGACCAATGATAATCTGTTTATCGCTATTTTACTCAAGATCAATTTCGTGTCAATTTCATTAGCAACGTCACGTGGCTCCTTAGTTTCTAGCGATAACTTTCCATCTCAAGCGAGTAGAATAATATTGAAAATTATCACAAAAAAAAAAAATCAAAGGAAAAATGCACAAAATAGCGATAACAAAATATATCATTATAAAGGGGTTCATAATGAATGTTATTGATTCAACAGAAGACTCCTCAGTAGTGATAAACCTCGGACGTAAGCCGCTATATTTAGACCTGCGCGCGTACGACGACGCTTTATTTGGGCATCTGCGCGGACGTCATAGTTGGACTTGACATTGGGATGCATATCTAAGGATATGACTCACACGAACGCCGTATTAGGGCGCGGACGCTGACGCTATAGTTGGGCTAAAACCCTGGACGCCATACCTTAATGTTGGACTAAGCTACCCTTCAAGGTGGACGTTACGTTACACCCTTGAAAGTGGACGCGAATTATTTTCTTGTGGATTCGAGCGTCACTGATGAGTCTTTTGAAGACGAAACGTTTGGGTCAAGGATTAATCTCTTGTGACTATTAAAATATCATTTATCGGTAGACAGGTATAAATAGATAAACACGTGTGATTTAATTAAGACTTGAAGTTATTTATGACCAATTACATATGTTCCTTAAATATTTGTAAGTGGTTCAAAGAAGTAGAAAAGCAATACTACTGAATGTTTCACGAATGCCATGTTTATAAAATAAGAAATCGAAAAACTTCAAAAACGATAAATATTTCATGTCACAGACGATAGTTTTGTAACTGTTGCTTATGTCCGTTAATTGGGAGCAGATAAAATAGTGTACACCTGTAAACATGTTATTGAAAGAAAGTGTATAAAGATACTGATTTTTAATCACCAGATGTGCTTTATCTCTTAATCTAATTATTTGAGGTGTCATTTTAATCATCACCATATGATATTATACAAATATAGCCTTTGTATGAGGTCGATACAAGAATATATTGACCTGAAAGAAGTATATTGACTGAGGACGAAGTCCGAGGTCGATATACTTCTTTGGGTCGATATATCCTGTATTGACCTCATACAAAGGCTATATTTGTTATATTATTAATTTCCGACCATGTTTGTATCAAAATTGTCATTTAGGTTTGTTGGAACTTTATAGATATTACATTGTCTCCTTGACAATAACAACATATTAGTTGTTATTTCATTTACTTTTTTTTTTGGACATCTTATGTATTTGAGAGATTTTTTTTTTCGTCAAATAATCGATCACAGATATATCATTTGTTTCAAAACGTTAAATAATATCCTGAAATTCATTACATGACGTCACAAAGAATATCGGTATTTATATATTCTAAAAATAACCGTGCAATATGCTTTTTGCTATCCGCCGTTTTCTCTCTACCTTCGAAAATATAGTTTAACATGTGACTATCCCTAAACGAATCAAATTTGTTAAAATATACGAATTAATTAATTATATTAATTATTATTAATAATAAGTGGTTGAAAGAAATCGAAAAGCAATACTACTGAATGTTTCACGATTGTCATGTTAACATGTTCTCAATCCAAAAACCAAAAAAGAAAAAGATAAATATTTTATGTATTGATATCAAACATTTAAATCCAATTATCTTTACACGTGCATCTATTTATAGTACCGCCTACTGGATTGATTGACAGTTTATCTGATTAAAATAAATAGTATATCTTGGAAAATTCTTACAGTTGATAAGCATGTATAAGCATGCAGTTACTTATTTAAGTGGTAGAACTTTCACTGATGTCCGATCTGTTTTCATGCAAGGTTTGTTCTGGTACGAAGACTGTAATTTAAGCGGGCGAAGTAAGTGGTGTATGTAAACGCGCCAGATTGATGTACAATAAAATCATCATAGATACCAGGATTAAATTTTGTATTTACGCCAGACGCGCGTTTCGTCTTCAAAAGACTCATCAGTGACGCTCGAATCCAAAAAAAATAATTCGCGTCCACTTTCAAGGGTGTGACGTAACGTCCACCTTGGAGGGTAGCTTGGTCCAACATTAAGGTATGGTGTCCAGGGTTTAAGCCCAATTATAGCGTCAGCGTCCGCGCCCAAATACGGCGTTCGTATGAGTCATATCCTTAGATATGCATCCCAATGTCAAGTCCAACTATGACGTCCGCGCAGATGCCCAAATAAAGCGTCGTCGTACGTGCGCAGGTCTAAATATAGCGGCTTACGTCCGAGGTTTAAGGCTCATACTCCTCACCTATCACTACACTCCTCCTTCATAATTTCACTTGTTAAATTTATTTCTTACTCTCTTTTGCTTTAGTTGTTAGTTTTAGATATCTCTTTCTCAAGATACAAAATTATTTTATAGTAAGAAACAATAATTTGTTAAGCATTTTTAACGGTTTTCTTGGATGGAGTTATCTGCCTCTTTCCCTTTAAATCTCCAATGTGGAGGTCCATATATTTAGGAGGGGAATATATAGTCTGCCAGAAGGCATCTATGGTTACATGGTAAACATCTCATTTTTCAAATTAAACCTGACAACTCATTGTTTTATGCCGTATTATCCTTGATTGTCTCAATGCAAGGGAGATGTAAAACTGATTTGTCAGAATTATGACAGCAACCCAAGCAAGAGTGTGTGAATTTCATAAATTTTCAACTGTACCATGCAACAATTTGGACCCTTATGTACACATTTTTGAGTGTGAAAGAAGTACAGAAAGACATTTGATTGAACTTAAGTCCTCAGAAACAATTCCCGGGAAACCGTTTGAGAAACCTGAATGTCCCGAATCTTTGTTGATTCTGTTCCGAAGTGGGATTTTTACAATTGACAAATTATTGTTGGTCCTAAACATCTGTGAATCCCATCGGGCAGAACTTAATTTGAACTGGAGAAGAGGAAAAGTACAGTGTACATATCCAGACCACAATGATAGAAGTTAAAAGCCAAAGCAGACAGTGATGCAAACCCAACTGTTTGTAAAGATGTGTGGTTAAAGACGAGACAGATAATGCATGAGTTCAACCATATATAAATGTAAATGGGAGAATTGTAATCCATCTTTGTTGCCTTACCCACAAAGATGTTAATAAGATCTCTGTTTCATTTTTGTAGCCTACATAAAAGGCTACAAATTTTTCATGGATGCATAAATAAAATAGTATTCAAATCATGCCTCCCCTCTTTTTACCCATAGAACAAATACTGCAGTCTTTCTGTTTGTCAAAAAGAGTGTAAATAGATTACATGTATATAATATATAGATAGCTACATTGTGTGCTTATTTCATTTAGAATGGGCCATCAATAGCAAATCACCACATGCATTTTCAACCAGAGACGTACCCCCAATTTGCTATCAAATTTTAATGTTCTAATGATGTGCACGATGTGCCTACAACACGACGTTACACTAAAAATGCGGCGTCAAAGAGGGTTTTTGATTTCGAATAATTTTTGCAAGTTTCATTCGTTTTTTTTATATGTTGTTGGTTGATTCTGGTTCTGTTCTTTTTGGGATGTCATTTTATCATAAACTACCTCAAGTTGTGGAAATCGATTTGATAATGGTCCCTCTTTTAAGTTATTTCACCTAAATATTTAATAGACGTCAAGTTGGTTACTTATTCCTTATTCGTTACTTATTCCTTATTCCTTACCTATTCGTTACTTATTCTTTATTCTTTATTCGTTACTTTTTCCTTATTCGTTCCTTATTCCTTATTCGTTACCTATTCGTTACTTATTCCTTATTCCTTATTCGTTACCTATTCGTTACTTATTCGATTTTTTATATCCTTCCCCCTTTCTAATTGTTTATATTCTTATCTCTGGTAATAGTTCTAAATTTGTTGAGGTAAAATTACCCTTTTATCACTTATTTATACGTGTGTGTGCTCAACATATACTGTTACTTTATGTTCGATACTTATTTGTTCCTTATTTGATTAATATACGTTCTACCTTCTAACTGCTTTATACTCGTATGTTTGAAGATGGTTCGAAGAGGTGAAATCACCCTTTTAGCGCTTGTATAAAAAAGAAGATGTGGTATGGTTGCCAAATAAACAACTCTCCACAATAGACCAAAATGACTCAGAAATTAACAACTATAGGTCACGGTACGGCCTTCAACAATTAGCAAAGCCAATACCGCATAGTCAGCTATAAAAGGCCAAGACATGACAATGTAAAACAATTCAAACGAGAAAACTAACGGCCTTATTTATATACAAAAAATAAACGAAAAACAAATATGTAACACAAAAACAAACGACAACCACTTAATTTAAGGCTCTTGACTTGGGACAGGCACATACTTTCATAATGTGGCAGGGTTAAACATGTTAGCGGGGTGTACATCGTTTCGGAGCTAGATTAATACCTTGTTTAATTCGTTTCTTACTCGCTAATAATACGTGTATTATACGTTGCACCTTTTAAAACATGATTTTGAATTGTTTTCTTGTCTCTGGTGGTAGATTTAGGTTCTGAGAGGTGATATAACCCTATAAGCGCGTATGTAGCCGTTTCAGCGGTCGACTGACACCCTGTTACTTATTAGTTCCTTAATCGCTTTTAATACGCGTGGTATACGTTGAAATTTGATATAAATCGATTTTCAGATGTTTTCATGTCTCTGGTGGTTAATATGTGTTCTTAGAGGTGAAATAACCCTATAAGCGTGTATGTACCCGTTCCAGGGCTCGACTGATACCCTGTTACTTATTCGTTCCTTTATCGCTTTTATTACGCGTGGTATACGTTGCACCTTGATATAAATCGATTTTCAATTGTGTTCATGTCTCTGGTGGTAACTATGTAATCTTAGAGATAAAATAACCCTATTAGCGCGTATGTACTAGTTCCAGCGCTCGGTTAATATCCTGTTACTTATTCGTTCCTGTTTCGTTTTTATTACGCGTGGTATACGTTGCACCTTGAAATAAATCGATTTTCAATTGTGTTCATGTCTCTAGTGGTAACTATGTTATCTTAGAGATGAAATAACCCTATTAGCGCGTATGTACCCCGTTTCAGCGCTCGGTTAATACCCTGTTACTTATTCGTTCCTTATACGCTTATAATACGCGTGTTATACGTTGTACTTTTAAAGAGAAATATTTTCGTGTCTCTGGTGGTAACTATATGTTCTTAGAGGTGAAATAACCCTATTAGAACTAATGTATCCGTTTCATCGCTCGGTTGATACCCTGTTACTTATTCGTTCCTTATTCGCTTATTAAACGCGTGGTATATGTTGTACCTTTTGAAAGAAAGATTTTCATTTGTGTTTTCTTGTCTTCGGCGGTAGTTTTGGGTTCATAGAGGTGAAATAACCGTATCGGCGCGTATGTACCCGTTTCAGCGCTCGACTGTTACCTTGTTACTTATTCGCTTATCATACGTCTGCTGCACTTTGAATTGAAAAAAAAATGTTTTTCGATTATATTCTTGCTTCTGGTGGTAACTACGGGTTCGAAGAGATTAAATGACATTTTTAGCGCGTATGTATCCGTTTCAGCATTAAACTGATACCGGCTGTTACTTATTCGTTCCTTATTGGCTTATAATACGTGTGTTATACGTTGCACCTTTTAAAAAAGAGATTTTAAATTATTGTTCTTGTCTCTGGTGATAGTTATTGGTTCTAAGGGGTGAAATAACCCTATTAACGCGTTTGTACCCGTTTCAGCGATCGACTGATACTCTGTTACTTATTCTTTCCTTATTCGCTCATAATACGTGTGTTATACGCTGCACCTGTAAAAAATAGATTTTTTATTTTTGTCTTGTCTCTGGTGATAATTATCGTCCCACTTAGAACCATGTTTGTTTCCGCTTTGGCAGGTAGTTGGCAGCTTTGATGCTAATTTTGTGGTGGGAGTGTTGCTCAGAGATAGTGCTGCTTCATGATAGGGACCATTGTAGGACTGAACATACTAGTCTTGCAGTCCGAACCACTAAGTCTGGTGGACAAATGGGCCATAGAACTTAGATAAGACTACAACAGAGTAATTTTAAATTTGGGTCTTGCCTGTTGCACCTACTGGATGGTAGTTACAGACCATGTGGTGCTTATTTCATTTTTTATAGTGCTCATAATATACTTCATGATCGGCATCATTTTAGGACTTGACATCGTAATCCTAAAGTCCGGACCACTGAAACTGGTTAATAATGGGCCATAGAAACCACAAACGACCACAGCAGGTCAATTTTAACCCAGAACCTTGCTTGTTGGCTCTATTGGAAGATAGCAGCAGCCTGTGTTGCTAAATGTGTTTTTAGTGCTTATAAACATATGAGATAGGGGTAATCTTCAACTTGCAGATTGGACCAATGGGTTGTGTTTATCAGATAATATCATCAAACAAGTGATTTAGAACCAGGTTCTTTATTTGAGACCTTTTTTGAGATAGCTGTAGTCCGTGGTGCTTAATAATTAGTCATTGTTATGCTTATAAATACATGAGATGGGTTGACATCTTCAAGTCGTCAGTATACCAATGGGTTATGCTTATCGGATAAGATTTCAACCAAGTGGTTGACATCCAGAGCCTTGAATTGAAGACCGATTGGAAGATAATTGCAGATGGAACTTTCCAACTAGTTGTTTTATTCCGAGTGCAGTCAAAAAGTTCCGGAAAAGAGTAGCTAGTTAAAAAGTCCCGGACCAATGTATCTAGTTGAATAGTTCTGGCGGAACAGAACAACTAGTTAATGCGGTCAGAATGTTGCCTTCATAACGGAATAAGTTGTAACTCATTGTTATACATTAATCTGAAATTGATATTTTTAAAAGTACCCACATGAGGAGGAACTTTAGGGCTAGTTTGTTATTTCCGGTTTTGACTAATTTGCCAGAGAGGAACTTTGTGACTAGTTGATAAGTTCCTTTTGACTTTTGTAATCAGTATCGTGGTTCCCCTTTGAAAGGTTCAAATATATAATATGTTACGCTTTTACTTTGCATCAATTCTCCAAATGGAACTTTGTGACTGGTTGGTAAGTTCCGTTGGAACTTTTGGGCTAGTCACTTTGTTCCGGTGGAACTTTTAAACCAGAGGAAGAACAAAGAAACTAGTTATTAAGTTCGGAACTTTTAGGCTAGTTAGTTTTTTTCCGCCCGGAACTTTCTAACGTCGGAACAAAAGAGCATTTACACTTATTCACGGGTGTCAATTGGTTTATCGAGATAATTGATCGTGAAAGAATACCTAACGGTGATCAAGCATCCCCTTGAAACCGTTCATTTGTTTGTGAAAACTTGGAATTTTGTCAATTTTTCATCAAAATTAATTGTAAAAGGTCAGGCAACGCATTATTTTGATCGTGAAAGATATTTGCGTGACCAGACTTTACAATTAGAAAAAAAATTTGTTTACCAATTGATATTCTTCAACTTGATATGGAAGCGTGCAACTATCTTAATAAGAATAAACATTCAATCTGTCATTTCTTTAATCTAAATTCAACCCTTTACCTCGAGAGTTATACCAATATCTAAAATCGTGTCTAGATATAAAGTTGATTTCCAAAAAAGGAACTCTTCGAGCGTTACTTATCGAAAAAAAATAGATATATATGTATCTTTCAATACATATAAGTAAAAAATCATTAATATCTATGCACACGCATGCGGAAGAATATCTCAAAAACGTTTGCAATCTTAACGAACGATAGTTAGTTTAAACATATTTTATTTGCTGAATTAAAGCAAAATGGATTTGACATCATACGTATGGAGTCTTCTCCATACTACAATATAAAGTTACATAATAGTATAATATAATGAACATGCATATAAAGCAAACAGTTTATAGAATATTATTCTAGCTTTCATAGGTAAAAAAATAGAGGGAGAAAATAAAAAGAGAAAAAGAAGGTTTGAAAAGTCGTATAGTTCTGTGACGATGACTTGTGTATTAATGACGACGATGCCGTCCAGTTCTTAAAATTTCACATCATCTACGAAAGTCGAGCGCGCTAATTTGGAAATCCTGCGCACAATTTTTATAGTGATGCGCAACAGTTTGAATTCATGAAATCCATTTTAAAAGTCATGTGCACCAGATCTTGAAGGTTGCAAACACAATTATGGAAAGTCGTGAGCACGTGTTTGAAAGTAATGCGCGCCAGTTTGAAAATCATGCACACAAGTTCAAAAGTCGTGCGCATGAGTTTTCAATCTGGTGCGCGCAAGATTTAATATCCGGCAAACTAACATTTATATTTACATGACACTCAAGGAGCCACTTAGTTATGCTTAACAATACTGGCTGTATCATTAACTACATAAACTTTTTTTTGGCTTGCATATTTGTTTTAATCGATTGTTAGCATGTTTATTCGATGTGAGCCAAGACTCCGTGCTGACGGCCAAACTGTGACCTATAATGATCTACTTTTACGAATGGTGACCAAGATGGAGAGTTGTCTTATTGGCACTCATGCCACACCTTCTGATATCTATTGAACGTTAAACAAAGCTGGAGTGTTTATCTGCGATGCATGCTGCTATGTTCCATATAGGGCAACGTAAAAACAATTTAGTATGTTAGTGTCGATCCCCCAATTTTACAATATTATTGAATTTGAACAATTCTCATACAAGTGGACATATACACAAGCCAAAGAAAACCAGATTTAACCCACAATTTGTTTAGTAAATGCCTGTGCCAAATCAGGAATGTGAAACAGTTGTTTATCGGTTCGATTGTTTTATACAATTTTTTTTATCAAATATTACGAACATCAGCAAGGATTTTCGTTTTATAGATATCAATATGCATAAAAACTAATGGGCATCAGATGAGACAATCTTAACTTTTCAAACAAAATAAAACTTATGCAGGACAGAAACAAAAGTTAAGCGGAATAAGTCATGTTAATCCAATCTGTTGATATACTAGTTGAAACAATATTTTATTCGAATAAATTGAATTGGATTGGGCGACATGCATAGCCTATATAAGCCCTCTCTAAAATATACTGATTACAGGCATAAAAAATCGGTAATAATAAAGAAAGATTCGTTATCATGGGTTTTTTTTGCAGTAAAGTATAAGCAGCAACAGATCTTTCAAGAGCCTTTTCACGATCATTCAAATACAGTACCCGATATTTCACGATCCGAAATATTATTTTTTTAGAAATATTACCGTTTTTGTAAAGTTTATGAATAAACTGGATCAGAATAATTTTCAGAACTATTTCAGTAATATTGAACGATATTTCTATGGGAAAAATAGTTTATGTATTTGAAATTTGAAAAAAATATATATATTTATTTACATTCTTATTTCTCTGAAATTTCGAATAGAAATCTGCCTTTTGTAGTTTTATCAAGCCTGCGACTTTTGTCGTAGAAAGCTTGACATAGTGAAGTGATCCAGCGGCGTAGGCGGAGTAAGCTGACTTCTTTAAAGCTTAATATTTTAGAAGGTGGAAGAACTTGATGCTTCATACTTTATATACATATGCCTCATGTACACAGGCGCTTGTCTCAGAATTTTTTCCCCTGTATATCTTAATGTTATATTAAGGTATATAGGGGAACAAAATCTGAGACAAGTGCCTGTGCTCATGTAACTAAGTTTCCGTCTGTCACATGTCCATTGTCCTTGACCGCAAGTTCATGGTTCAGTGACTACTAAAAAAAGTTGTAGAGTTAAATTCTCTCTTATAAAGATAAATAGGATCCGTTTATTTGGTATGTGCGTATCTTGCAAGATCCTCATGCCCGTCAGACAGTTTATACTTGATCATTTCATGGATTAGTGAACAAGGTTGAGTTTTGGTGGTCAAGTCCATATCTTAGATACTATAAGCAATATGTCTAGTAGATTCGGTGCAAGGAATGAGTGTAAGGTGTACATGTGCAACTGGCAGGTGCTATCTAACCTTGACCTCATTTTCATGGTTCAGTGGTTATAGTTAAGTTTTTGTTTGTGTTTTGGTCTGTTTTTTCTTATACTTTATGCAATATGTTTACTATATCGGGTGTATGGAATGATTGTAAGGTGCACATGTCTAGCTAGCGGGTGTCATCTGACTTTGACATAATTTTCATGGTTCAGTGGTCAAAGTTTTTGAGATTTTGGTCTTTTTTTATAACACTGTATGCAATAGATCAACTATATTTTGTGTATGGAAATGTGTTAGGATGTGCATGTCAGTCTGACAGCTTTTATTTGCACGGTTCATTGCTGGAGAGTTTTCTTTGTTTAGTCTGTCTCATAGAAACTATAAGCAATAGGTCAACTATACTTAGCTAGTGTATCAATGAATGATTGTAAGGTGTACATTTATTTCTTGTTTGGTTTATATAACCATGACCTCATTTTCTTGGATCAAGTTAAGTTTATGTGATAGCTGAAGTTAAGCTTGATATTTAGGATTATCAACTTAATATCAAGGATTAGTAAAAAAGGCGATACATTTTAGCGTGTGCACTCTTGTGTTAAAACTTTCATGTCTTGACTTTTCTCGGATACTAATCAGAATGTTGAATATAAAAAGAAAATGTGGCATGATTGCCAATGAGACAACTCTCCACAAGAGACTAAAATGACACAGAAATATAAAACTATAGGTCACCATACAGCCTTCAACAATGAGCAAAGTCATACCACATAGTCAGCTATAATAGCCCCGAAATGACAATATAAAACAATGCAAACGAGAAAAATAACGGTCTAATTTGACAGTCAGTTTTATTTTCCAATATTTTTTTATAATTCATTAAATAAGATTATTTACTGACGGAGCATAATATTTCATTCACGATCCTAATTGTAAACCAAATCATTCACGATATGATCGCAATTCTTGACCACCGTTAATTATTTCTTCTCGATCATTTATTCCGATAAAAAGAAAGCCACAAGTGATTCCTACATTTGTTATATTATTTATATATTTTTCTCCTGAAAACCATTATAAATAAAGTTTCATGCAAGCACGAACTCATAAGTTAAACAGTGAATAAGTAACGAATAAGTAACAGAGTATTAACCGGGCGCTGGAACGGGTACATACGCGCTAATAGGGTTATTTCACCTCTAAGAACACATAGTTACCACCAGGGACATGAACACAATTGAAAATCGATTTATATCAAGGTGCAACGTATACCACACGTATTAAAAGCGAATAAGGAACGAATAAGTAACAGGGTATTAACCGAGCGCTGGAACGGGTACATACGCGCTAAGAGGGTTATTACACTCCTAAGAACACATAGTTACCACTAGAGACATGAACACAATTGAAAATCGATTTATATCAAGGTGCAACGTATACCACACGTATTAAAAGCGAATAAGGAACGAATAAGTAACAGGGTATTAACCTAGCGCTGGAACGGGTACATACCCGCTAAGAGGGTTATTTCACTCCTAAGAACACATAGTTACCATCAAAGACACGAACATATTTTGTTTTTAAAAGTACAGCGTATAACACATGTATTTTAAGCGAATAAGGAACGAATAAGTAACAGGGTATTAACCGAGTGCTGGAACGGGCACATACGCGCTAATAGGGTTATTTCACCCATTGGAACACATAGTTACAACTAGAGACATGAACACAATTGAAAATCGATTTATTTCAAGGTGCAACGTATACCACGCGTATTAAAAGCGAATAAGGAACGAATAAGTAACAGGAAATTAACCGAGCGCTGGAACGAGTACACACGCGCTAATAGGGGTATTTTACCTCTTAGAACACAAAGTTACCACCAGAAACATGAAAACAATTGAAAAATGATTTATTATAAGGTGTAATGTATACCACGCGTATTCAAAGCGATTAAGTAACGAATAAGTAACAGGGTATCAACCGAGCGCTGAAACGGGTACATAAGTTTTGATAGGGTTATTTCACCTCTAAGAACCCAAAGTTACCACCAGAGACACGAAAAGATTTCTTTTTTAAAGTACAACGTATAACACACGTATTTTAAGCGAATAAGAAACGAATAAGTAACAGGGTATCAGTCGACCGCTGAAACGGCTACACGGTCTGTGTAATAAAATAAACTCAAGTATCCATAGAATTAACAAATATTGATGATTTATCTTAATAAGGAAAACATTCACAATTTAAAACTGTCATTTTACTTTAAAAATGGATTGCAGTTGCCCTTTTCTTGAATTGCCTTTTATAAAAATATTTCATAGCCATATCTGACATCTCAATCTTATTACAACCTTTAGGCTCTATACCTTATTGAGTAGGGAAATTACTACTGTTGAATAAGAACTGGATACAATGAAATACCGTAAATACATTGAAATAGATAGTGTTCTTTATGAAGACAAATCGATTCGAGAAATACTAACACTTTATTTACTAAAAATATGCGTTATAATATAAAACATAAATCTAAAATATTCATGTAAGAGTATCTACATATGATGAACGTGTTGTACATGTGAATTGTTTAGTAATATATGATATATTAGCATCTCACGCACAACAAAAAGATGACTGGTGTTAATGTCCTTTCTTTACCTGCATAACAAAAACAAAAAATTAATAGTATAAGAAAGTTAATGACAAGGTTTTTATTTTTACCCATTATTAAAATGCTATCATATTTACTAACTTTACAAACGTTATCTAATATCTTCTTGACAACATTTAATGTGAATTATAAATATAAAGGATTTTCTTAGTCTTGTTAAAAGTTTGATATCATTTACTTACGTTCATCAAAAATTTTGTTCCGTTTTATTAGTATATCATATTCAACTATATATGTGTAATATATAA
This sequence comes from Mytilus galloprovincialis, assembly GCA_037788925.1. Classification (NCBI taxonomy): domain Eukaryota; kingdom Metazoa; phylum Mollusca; class Bivalvia; order Mytilida; family Mytilidae; genus Mytilus; species Mytilus galloprovincialis. The sequence goes on from JAWDJN010000016.1 coordinate 778,782, forward strand.
CATATACGTTTAATTAAATTGAGTCTTGTTGTTAATGTCTGTGTCATTTTGGTCTTTTGTGGATAGTTGTCTCATTGGCAATCATACCACATCTTCTTTTTATATTAAGTATTTTTTTGGTCTTAACATCATATGAAAAGATTAGAACTACAATCGTTAAATCTTGTTAAGATTTGAAGTTATTTTGAAGATATTGTCAAAACAAACTGGCAATGCCACGGCAAAAAAAAATTCAGACAAACAACGGTCTACAAAACGAAAAAAAAAACAACAAAAAAAAACCTCCATAAAACAAAAAGCAACAAAAAACAGGGTTGATATCAGGTGCCCTGGAATGGTAAATACATCCTGCTAAATTATTTATAACCCAGTCTTTGATTGGATCAAAATTACTGTTGCAGTTTACAAACTGTTTACTAGTTAACTAGGGATATCAGACTTATTTAGTCAACATCTAAATTGTTTTTTACTCTATAAAAAAAACATTATTGGAAACAAGTTACCTTATTTATCGTTTCCCATCAAAGTTTCCGAAATTTCCAGCTCCTATAACATTTGTATCTTTATTATTCTCTTCATACGAATTACCAATGTTGCTGTTGTCATTTGCAGTGTTACCATTTCCTTTGTTGCCACTTCCTATACTCCATCGTTTACCTTCATAAGACCAGTCACGTTTTCTTCCAAAGTCTCCGATATTTCCGACGCCATATACATTTGTATTCTTGTCATAATACTTCTCGCTATTGCCGATGTTACTATTGCCACTTGCAGAATTATGATTGCCTGTATTGCCACTTCCAATATTCCAGTCACGTTTCCTTCCAAAGTCTCCGATATTTCCTATCCCTGCTACATTTGTATTTTTATTATTTTCTTCATACGAATTACCGATGTCGTTGTTGTTGTTTGCTTGATTACCATCTCCTTTGTTGCCACTTCCTATACTCCATCTTTTATCCTCATTTGACCAGCCACGTTTCTTTCCAAAGTCACCAATATTTCCTATCCCCGCTACATGTGTATGTTTATTATTTTCTACATGCGAATTACCGATGTTTTTGTTGTTGTTTGCTTGATTACCATTTCCTTTGTTGCCACTTCCTATACTCCACCTTTTATCTTCATTTGACCAGTCACGTTTCTTTCCAAAGTCTCCGATATTCCCGAAACCCGCTACATGTGTATTTTTATTATTTTCTACATGCGAATTACCAATGTCGTTGTTGTTGTTTGCTTGGTTATCATTTCCTTTGTTGCCCTGCCTATACTCCACCTTTTATCTTCATTTGACCAGTCACGTTTCTTTCCAAAGTCTCCGATATTCCCGAAACCCGCTACATGTGTATTTTTATTATTTTCTACATGCGAATTACCAATGTTGTTGTTGTTGTTTGCTTGGTTACCATTTCCTTTGTTGCCACTGCCTATACTCCACCTTTTCCTATTGAAAAAGTAAACAACATATTTAAGCTCATACGGCGAGGTTAGAACAGAAAACAAATATGGGTGGAAAGTATGACATTTTGTGTTAAGAACAAAGATCTGAGATCCTCCTAGTTCAAGTTGAAATTCCAATATTCACTAGTAGAAAATAAGATATCCAGATTTGTACTTGAAGGAATCTGAATTGTATTAAATTTCTATTAACAATGATTAAGAACCAAGATTTTATTTAAAACAATAGAAAGTATGATTCAGGATTCTACTGGATTTTTTTTTAAATAATGGATAATGGACTATTTTTACTGATGCACTTGATATATAGAAAAACAAAATAAACGATAACAGAATACAACTTTCAATAGTTTTTCACAAATGATATACTGTAAAATACATCAATGTTCGTGAAATTATTTTATTTATCATGGTATTTGCTGATATTTGTTGAAGGAATTTTGATAAACAAACAATTTTGACTTTGTAGCAAAAAGACATCATTAACATAAATCAATCAAATTTTATCTTATACACATTATTTGATATGCTTCCAACAAAAATTAGATTTTTGTTAAAATGTGTCCCTAAAATTACTCAAAATCTTCAAAATTGAGAGTTTAACCACACATAGATTTTTGTATTTCCCTTTGGTATTTTTTTTTCATAACATCGGTTCAAGTTTTATCTATTATTTCAAATGTATCCATTGTGTGACGATCAACCAATCCATTTTATTTGGCGACTAACGTACAAAATGAAAATAACTTCTGGAAAGTTAACTTTAATGTTGAAACTTCAAAGGCTTAGAATGATGTTATGATACTGATTCATAATTGGAAGTTGGAAATTAATCAAAGATGATAGATGAAATTCCACAAGAGTATATGAAATGTAAGTACTCACTATAATATTAGCTTTAGACTTAAAGTAAGTGTTTAAATACCGGAAATGACAGAAATGAAATATAGATTCTAACTACGGTTTTTTATGGGGTTAGTATTGTTCAGTGCTTATATTGTTAAGAAGATAAGCCCATTAGATACTTTTTCTCGAAATTTTTCTAAGCCATAAACAAGATTCATAAATTTTAGTTTATCAGCATCAGAATGAAAAACTATAAAAATAATTATCAACTATGAATTGTTTAAACAAATTGTACTAAAACTACTACAACACTGGTTTTACCTGAGATAATTCATTAGGGAATCAATGGCGAAATCATCATTGTCACTATTTATTTCTCCAAGATCTGCATTTCTCTTTTGAATACCCATTCCTGAAAATGTTACAGAAAAGAAGCAATTTGGTATTCATTTTGAGAACAACAAAAAAAAGCATTGTTTAGATTCGCTTATCTTTGATTGAACAATGCTTCAAACAAGTATTGTGACAGCGAACTGTTTGCACAAACAGTACAAATATAATCGATCAAAAGATCAAAACAAATGTTTGGGTCCATGAAAATGTATTTCGTAGATTTTTTTCGACTTTTATTTGATTGGTTGTATACCTTTATCTTAAGTCATTGACAAGACAAAAAAAAAATACTTTTAAACTTTTCAAATGTAAATAAACATATTGTTAATTAACAGTGTAATTGTTCTGTGAAATCTTTCTAAAGACTTTGTGTATTATATTTTTGTGCAATTATTAACACAATTGTCTTACCACATACTGTCATGAACAGACAGCTAAATATTACTACAGCCTTCATTGTCACTAGTTTTCTGCAATAGAAAAAAAGTATAACGCAGTATTGAAATTCCATTCAGTTAGCTTGTTCTGCAGACAAAAATGATGCATGTGTTGAGCTTGTTAATATGTAGTTTAGTTTATGTAGCTGTTTTTAAAACGTATTATTAAAGAGTATATGTTCAAAATCGCATACAAGTTAAAGAGTATGTGTTTAAGCAAACAAGTATATATTCAAGCTCATTGTCAGGTTAAGAAATATATATATTCAAGCTCGTATACAAGTAAACGAGTATTTGTCCAAGCTCCTATTCAAGTAGCAGACTTTGCATCATTGTATCATTTCGGATTCATATATAAAACAGTACGTTTACTGAAACAAAAAGACAACTTAATGAACAAGATCAAATCAAATTCTACTTTCATTGGAAGGGTCTTATATCCTTTTCAAAATAATATGTTATTGCTAAGAACTGTTGCAAATGTTCAGATACAGCATAACGAGTTCTATATGCATACATGTTTAAACATCCATAACACCGCTTAAGGTGGCTCGGGCCTATTCGAAGTTTCTATCAGAAGTGCCCATTTTTTTTGTTATTTTATTCTTTACAGAAAGTGAATCAAATTGGTCGAAAAAAAATAGGGGGTCACGGACCATTTAAGCTCAAAATTTTACTTTTAAAGAGGTATGTAAAAGGAACCATTTTTTAATGAAATGATAGGGAAAATAGAGGTGTTAACATATTTTTATCGGAATATCAAAAAAACGTTCTATGACACTTGGTCCAAAACTGTTATATAAAAAGCTGAACTATAGCTTCAAAGAATGAGCAAATAAAAAACATAGGTCACGGATAAGGAAAGAAAATGATTTTGCCTTAAAACCCAAATTTTGGCGGGAAAATGGTGAAAATGGGTGAAATGTCATTTTGACCCTTTAACAAATACGGATAATAACGAAAATATTCTATTAGTCACATAACTACACTGATTTAACATTTCTAATCAATCAAAATGTTTAAAAAAAAATATATCGAATTTACGTCAAATACTTTTGTAATTCATGCGTGAAATTATGCGCAGTCGAATAGTCCCGAGCCACCTTAATGGTTATAATGCATATTATTTTTACAGAAAAACACGCTTTCTAGCCATTTGTAATAAAGGTGTAGGTGACTGAGCATATATTACTGTAAATTCAGAAATTAATGCGTGGTTTTTATTATTGCGAAAAATGCAATAATTTAAACTCGCATTTTGAAATATTTTATATGAATTTAACAGGATTTTTCTCAAAATCGTAAAGTTATATTGCAGTTAGGTCTAAAATAACAAAATCGCAATTATATAATAAATGCACACAATAATTTCTGAATTTACAGTAACCTCCTACACAATTTACCGAAAATGGGTTCGCAATATTTTGATAGTAGGTCAATGAAATATACATTTTGCATCATCAAACGTTGACTCTTTTAATTAACGGATGTTTGAGTTAAATGTCAAAACGACATTAATCCAACGACACAAAACTCAAAAGTAAACAAATGATCACTCAACCTTTGACATGCGTCTTGATGATATGTTCAGATAAGTCCACACAAGTTGTAAATGAACTTAACAATGACTATTAAGGACATTCATCAATATATACTTTACTAGATATGATAACTTATGGTAACATAATTGATAATACCAAGCACTATTTGATATATAAAATTATCGTCTTAAAAATAATAGTTTTTTTATTTCTACATTTGTCTTTGGGGGCACCAATTTGTAATAAGGAATACAGTATGCTTTTCTATCTCATGCTTCTTCTTTTGAAGAAACCACCTTATTCGTACTAAATAATCATTCTTGTACAACATAATCAACTAACCAATTCTCTCGGTTTTTGGCTGCTACCTTAATTTGTATTTTCTTGATCCCTCAGCGAGATTTTAACATCGATACCTAATATTACCTTTACTTATAAACGCAATATATTTACTTAAAAAAATACAAAAAACGAATTGCATATCTCAAATCTTGGCTATTTACACGACGAAAACATTATGTTTAAGTAAATTGTTTTGTAATAGAACTTACCTTTAACTTCAGTTGCAGTATACAGATTTCCAAATGTATGCCTGTTTTATAGTTTGGTAAAAGAACGACAGAACCAATAAGGAAAACGCCTCCCACACGTTAACCTGTTTTTGTATATTTTTAGTCTATTCAGCAATATTTTGAAGTATAACATGTAAACACAAGAAATAAGTAGGTGTATTTAAAACACATTTGGTATCATATGTTTACACCGTCACATGCAAGTTCTTTTCAAAAGATTTGTTTTTAAATCTAAAATTATCGGTTAGCATAGTAACATATCAAAAGTTGTTGACGTGTGCAGAAATGTTCATCAATGTATGCATGTAGTGACATGTTATATCATCACTCTATATTATCGAACATAATAAAAAAAAAACAACCTTTGAGTGTTTGTCAAACACATTTTTGTAAAAGTATTAATTTATTTCTGAAAGAGTACACTTTACTCTCTTCTATTACATGTGTTTTGTATTTGGGAATATTTTAATAGCTCGTGCTTTCTATTTATATTATTTCACATAAAAAGGAATGCAGGATGAATGTCACCACATAATCAAAATATATATTATTATGTAATAATTTAACCTCTAATAATTAAGTAAAGCCTGTTTAATGTAATGATGTACACAAATTATCTTACTTTGGTCTTTTTAAAATGTCGGTAAGCATCTGATAAAAAAAGAAATAAATATAACAGTTTAAAAAATTGTAATCGTGCTTTTATATTAATCTCAATGATAATTATGCAAATTTGTATTATTAATGAATACAAAACAGAGCAATAACCAAAACGGCAGTACCCAATTCTAGAATTTTATCATTTATGTGGAGCAGGATCTGCTTATCCTTCCGGAGCACCTAAGATCACCCCTAGTTTTAGGTGGGGTTTGTGTTGTTTATTCCTAATTATATAAGTTTTCTATGTTGTGTTATACGTACTATTGTTTGTCTGTTTGTCTTTTTGATTTTTAGCCATGGTGTTGTCAGTTTATTGTCGATTTATGAGTTTGACTGTCCCTCTGGTATCTTTCGTCCCTCTTTTACTCAAGGTTTTAATCTGATTAGTGTTTTTGTATTCATGAGTTCACAAATTGTCAAGTAAAATTGTTTCTTTCACACGATATGGACCGTTTGAGAATATATCAAATGATGGTATATTTACGTAGAAGTAGTATGAAATTACAAAAGAGGCGGTCAAAATTAATTGATTGATTCATTAATGTAATTATGCTTTAGGTCGTCTTTTTCAAAATTCACGAATCTAAAAAACAACAACACAGAAAGACAATTAACAGCCGCTAAAAACACAATTTAAGTGAAAAAAAAATAACATCAACCTTATTTAAAGCACAGTATGGTCTTGAAGCGTAAGCAGTTCAGCATAATTGGAACATACATGTACGTCAATATGCGTTATAAGTAACAGCCGATTTATGCGTTGCGTTCGGTGTTGATAACATATGCGTCATAACAAACATGAGAGTGAAGTAACGAAAAATCGAACATTTAATAACAGCCAACCTAGAAGTGATTATTTCTTAAATTCAGTAGTCTTATTGAACGCTAGTACAGTCTATAAATGAAAATTATACCTTAAAAATTTCGTGCGTGCAAAGCGCTTTTCTTGATTTATCTTCGTCGGGATTGCTCAAGCCTAAACAGTTGAAATAAATATATATAAGATATATATCTTGACTGGATACAACGCCTTTTAATAACGTTACAACCGGGATAAACTGATTGTTAGTGGTTAACGTCATTAATGCACATGGCTTTATCATAGCGATCAGTTTTTTTATTTGTGAAGGAATCCGATAACCAGCAGAGAACTACCAGTCGTCGGCGTGAAACTAGCTGCCTAATTCATAACCAATTAAGATCGGATCACGACGAAAGAGATTTAAGTGTTGGAAGACTAGTAACATATGTGAAGCTCAAAACTTTAAAACTCGGCCATTCGTTACAATACATTTTGAATACATCTAATATCTGCTGGTTACACTGTCATATGTAAAACTATTTAAAAAAAAAAATGTTTTTTAAGTCTATAATTATCAGTTAGTATAGTAACATATTTAAATTTGTTGATGTGTGCAGAAATTTGCATTAATGTATGTTTGGTATATCATGACCCCACATTATTGAATATTATATATAAAAAAAAACATTGAATGTTTGTAAAAAAAAAGTTAAAAAGTATTTGTTTCTGAAAGATTACGCCAATTACCTTCTAATGAACAATGCATGCGTTTGTAGTTGGGAATATTTTAAAAGCTAGTGAATTCAACTTGTGTCATTGTTTATTATAAAGGAATGCAGAACAAACGTCATAAAGACCACACCGAACAACACATAATCAAACTGAAATCTGATACAGTATTGATTGCACTTGTCATTTATAAAATCCAACATGTTTTGTTTCATGTTGTTAACAAACGTGCAGACTTAGGCCTTTATTGAAAAGTCGGTCACAATCTTTACAAAAATGTAAAAAATGTCACAATTTCAGAGATTTTACCGTGGTTTCAATTTTGAACGAGTGTATACATCATACAATATATATATAAAACGTCTGAATATTAGTCAACGATTTTTCCCATGAAGCCTGGATCGTTAAGAGTAACGATACATGTACATGTACACAATAAATAAAATAGATAAACACCCAGTGTAGAAAATGGTGGATAAAACCTTGTTTTATAGCTATTTAAATTTTTCACTTGTATGACAGTCGCATACATTTTCATGTTATTGGTAACAATTTGTGAACAAAACAAACAGACAAAAAATGTCAAAAATATGGGTAAAGTAGTCAACGTTGTGTTATAATCTTTTAAAATCCCTATAAAAACAAACAAATATGTCAACAAAGAAAACAGAATGGCTTACACAGATACAGACAAACCAAAAATGAAAGACGGGAATACACAGAATGACAATAGCTCAATAACACAAGGGCGGGATGTATAAGTACTGAGCCACGTCAAAAGGATTTTACCAAAAATGAACTAAACAGTAAAGTTAATAATTTACAAAGAAAATAAAAGGACACTATAACACGTAAGTAAGATGAAAAACAACGTCAGTACCAGAGTTTATACGTCAAGACCATCATGTATTATTTGTGAAGTTGATATATTTATCAACATGGTCTTGGTATCTTCCAACAGAGTGACGAAAGATACCAGAGGGACAGTCAAACTCATAAATCGAAAATAAACTGACAACGACATGGCAAAAAAGAAAAAGACAAACAGACAAACAATAGTACACAAGACACAACATAGAAAACTAAAGACTGAGCAACACGAACCCCACCAAAAAGTTGGGGTGGTCTCAGGTACTCTGGAAGGGAAAGGAGATCCTGCTCTAAATGGGACACCCGTCGTGTAGCTCACGTTATTACAAATTCGATTAATAGTCTAATTCGGTAGGTCACATTCGTGAAAAGGGAACGGGATAGTAGTTACGACATAATGAACATATTCGATAAAGTCTGTGAACGGATATTCCATAACGGTCAACCAACTCGTGATGGCGTCCGTAAAATTTACGAAGTTATAATTTCAACTTCACCATTTGGAACTCTTGGTTTGATAGCTTCCTTGTGAGCAGCAACCCTCTATCAAGAAAATCATGATAGGAAATACAAGCCCTGGAATATCTAATCAATTGGGAGATATATACGCCGTATGCTGGCGCTGCTGGAATGTTACGACATAGAAATGAAAAGCTTAGAATTGGGAAGCTGGAATCTTCTCTTTTGTTGTAAAGGTTTGTTTTTAAACGACCCTCAGTTGTCAATTTCTAGATGTAAGTCAAGATATGAGGCAGAATTAACTGTATCTATTGTATTCTTTATCTCTAGTTCGATGGGATAGATGCGTTCATCATAGTCACCAAATTTTAAATTATTTAGTTAGAGAAAATCTATATAACAGAAAGTTAAGTTAAAGGATATTTCTAACTTATCTTTCTTCCTAAGAAGTTCATGTATGAAGTCAGCCTCATAATATATAGGAACAAGTCGGCAAGAAGAGGGGCACAATTGGTTCCCATAGGAATGCCGCCAGTCTGTTGAAAAAACACGTTCCAAACGTAACAAATATGTTGTCAATCAAGAAATCAAGCATCTTGATAATGTCAGTTTCAGGGAATTGTTTGTTTGAATCAGAGTCATTCTTTGCAAAGTAGGATGTATCCCTCTCTAAGACAAGATACTTGTATCTACGTTGGCTATTCTCCTTTATGAAACAAACCAATACCAACTCCTTCAATTTGTCTTTTAGTTTGGAATGGGAAATACTTGTGTAAAGTGTAGACAAGTCAAATGTTTTAATACTATTGAAAGATAAAAGTCTTAGATTGTATGTACTCTAAAACATCTTTGTATTTTTTTAGTATCCACATCTGAGTCACGCCACCTCAAGAATAGGCAGTTTCATAATATCTTTGATTGCTGAAAAATAGACGTAAATAATGTTTAAAGAGGTTTCGTTGACACTTGGAAGACCCATCAATTTACCGGTGTTTGTAAGGACACTTTTGTAGTTTAGGTATCCAATACAGTGATGGAAGATCTACTTCTTCATCTTTGGTTAAAATTCGATAGGAACATAGAACAGACCTATAATTATCTAAGATTTCACCTTTGTTATCGATGTCGTCAATAAGAAATGTGGTAACAGTTTTGCATAAAATAAGGTCAAAGATCAAATTCTGTTTTTATTTGTTTTTTTCCATGCTTTCAAAATTTGAAGTTATATACAACAATTTAGGTTAAATTTCAGAAACAGACATTTTTTCAAATCAATTAACAATGAATTATCTTGAAAGTGTAAAAAAAAACTAATTAGGGAATCGATCATTTATTCTTGAAATTGGCGTTTTTCGAACGCTTGATCTGTTATACATATATTCTGTTAAAGTTACAGTAGTAACCTTTCCGGCTGGCATTCAACCTCAGCAATAAAGGATAAATATTATTATTTTACCCAAAGCCTACTATCATGAAGGCGTATTTTGCATAAGCTCATTCATGTAATTCATAAAAACTAATAAGCACTCAATACCTCGAAAACATGTACAATTAAAAAATATCCAATCAAAGAGATCCACACAACAGAATTATGCCAGGAGTATCTTCTAGTTCATCTATCAAGGAACATGATTTGAAATTTCTACATAATTATGACCCTTTACAGGGACAAAGCTCCGGACATGTAAAACTTTGTTGTGAACAAACACATGACTTTTTATATGGAGATTTTCCCTTCAATGAAAACACAAGATCCTGCAAGTATTCTGCTGACATATGCCCTTTGAAATACACGGGGTGAAATGAATCATTTACCTCTCACCAACTGTACTGTAAAATTGACGGAATAGGTGGTTAGCAATGTTTCATGCGATCCAAAAAAAAAGAAATTAGTACTTTTGAAATATCGATGTCGTTAAAAAGAAATGTGGTAACAGTTTTGCATAAAATAAGGCCAAAGATCAAATTCTGTTTTTATTTGTTTTTTTCCATGCTTTCATAATTTGAAGATATACACAACAATTTAGGTTAAATTTCAGAAACAGACATTTTTTCAAATCAATTAACAATGAATTATCTTGAAAGTGTAAAAAAACTAATTAGGGAATCGATCATTTATTCTTGAAATTGGCGTTTTTCGAACGCTTGATCTGTTATACATATATTCTGTTAAAGTTACAGTAGTAACCTTTCCGGCTGGCATTCAACCTCAGCAATAAAGGATAAATATTATTATTTTACCCGAAGCCTACTATCATGAAGGCGTATTTTGCATAAGCTCATTCATGTAATTCATAAAAACTAATAAGCACTCAATACCTCGAAAACATTTACAATTAAAAAATATCCAATCAAAGAGATCCACACAACATAATTATGCCAGGAGTATCTTCTAGTTCATCTGTCAAGGAACATGATTTGAAATTTCTACATAATTATGACCCTTTACAGGGCAAAGCTCCGGACATGTAAAACTTTGTTGTGAACAAACACATGACTTTTTATATGGAGATTTTCCCTTCAATGAAAACACAAGATCCTACAAGTATTCTGCTGATATATGCCCTTTGAAATACACGGGGTGTAATGAATCATTTAACTCTCTCCAACTGTACTGTAAAATTGACGGAATAGGGGGTTGGCAATGTTTAATGCGATCCAAATTTTTAGTTTGAATCGAAGTAAGTAAAACATGCTGTTTCAGAGTTGTCTCACAGGGAGGTAATCTGACCAATGAAACTTACATCTTTTCTGGTGGCAACTTTGATGCGCATTTGATAATTATTATGATTGGATGGGTTTCAAAGACATTTTTCTAATCATAAAGCTTGGGGATTAACTTTCATGCCCAAACAAGGACTTCATCGTTGTCAATATTACCGATACTCTAAAAACCACTGAAATAGTCGTGCGTGTCTTTCAAAGTCTTGTTGACAGTTTGCTTACCTACTCCAAACAGAGACGAAGTTGTGTCGCATCCGGTAAGTGCATGTACAGCAGGCAATAGTCTAATATTTGTTGGGGAAAGACAGACACATAGTTAGTGAATGGTTGTAAATCTTCGCTTGTCCTTTACACTGCTTATGCTCCCCATCTACACCCACAACTCTCGTGTATGTGCCATATATTTATAGTAGTGAACACACAGAACAATCACATTTGTATTAGAGGTCCGTATGATTGTTTTTCCGCTATTTCCTAATTTTCTAAACCTTGTGTCTAAGTTTAAGGCATCAAGTATCGGCCTCCTCTTGATCATGAGTGCTAAACAAGTTAAGAAAGCCATTGCTGTAACAGTGTTGGTATAACTAACTTTAACCATTTCGGGATTTACAAACGTTCTGGCAATGTAAAGCTCACATGAGGTGGAATCATAGGGAATTTGTCAAATTGTTCAAGTTATGAATACTTCTCCCCTTAATAATTTGATGGAAGCTGTAGATTTTTTACGGCGTTCCCTTTCGACAGACTTTATAGAGTTGTTCATGTCGTAGCGGTCAAAAACATCTGCAACATCTGCTTTTGTGTGCGTTGTAGAAATTCAGTGGGACATATTTTTTTAATAGCTGCAAGGTCACCGAATGTTTTACCTTTCTTAACATCAATACATAATCTATTATGCACGTTGTGAGTGATGGTGCAAAGGAAGGTAGTGAAAGTGCACAAGTGACTTCAGATTTTAATTGCTTCACAAAATCAGAGTTGCATGACTTTTTCATGGTGCCGTCATCTTGAAAAAGAAAAATTGGAATGGGACCTACAGGGTGTGATAGCATATGTTCTATGGTAACATCATCTATACATTTTGCCAAAATCAGTGCACGTCTAAATACAAGTTAAGGATTAATGAAACCTAAAAGTATTTCCCCAAAATTTAAATTTAAGGTTTGTTTTTGTAGTCATGTTAGTAAACATTTTTAGTTTTGCCTTTGATATTAGACTATAAAACTCCGTACTGACCTAAAGAAAGAGCGCAAGTGATGAAATGTTTAGGTATGTTCAAGCCTTCCTCGACAGCGGTTAGCAAAGAATCTCGAATAACTCTTGTAGCATGCGTTCTAGAAGGGATATTGATTAGACATGGAGGATTGGATTCCATAACAAAGGGATCAGATCAGTCATGAATCATTCAGATGGTTCACAATGGCAATAACATGTTCTTCATCTCTTTTTATTGCCATTAATTTTGTTTCCTCTTGTGAATTTGCATCATTTCCAGTCCCTTTTAGCGTTACACAACTAAGGGATTCTAGGAAATGTCAAGTAAGGGTCCATCTAACAAGCGCAGACTTTTGATTTGTTATGCCAACAGTGCTACCTGATCCCCTTTAGGCTTTTATAACGTCTTTAATGGCGCCATGTCGGTCCATGTACCGTTAAAATGTCCAGATTTCTATCTAAAGGCAAAGTAACTATCTATAAAAGGTGATCTAATATTCTCAGAAAGTTGAGGCATATCGAGTATGTAAACTGGCATCCACCTTCAGTAATTGGTACGGTTGGTTGCAAAAACATAAGGTAACATTTGAGATGACGATCGCAAGGAAGTGACCAATGTCCATCTCGTTCTGCTCTGTCATTTGACAGCAAAATGTCTACTGCTTAAGGAACCTATCCCAGTATTTGAATGTATGTGATACAGCACATCCCCATTACTTATATGTCTCTATGAGAGGCTGAATATCTCCGTCATATGAGTGAGTGTAAGGACTTGTGTCTTGCTTGAATTGATAAAATAATCTTGTAAGATAAATTAATTTGATATTTCTGATTAAAAAGGGTATGAAATATCATATAGATATTAATTATTTTACATTTTGTGTTAAAAAAATGATAAAATTGAATTGAAACGTACTCTATTAGATGCAAAATATTCGTAGTGTTTATCTTTTCCACAGACTCTTTAATAACGGGTTAATTTTGCTTAACGTTATTTGAAATCGTTAAAATAAGGTGTATCAACAATGCATATAATGTAAAGAACAGAATTAATATCACGGATGTTTTTTTACAATGTAGCCCTCAGACGTTTTTAAGTAGATTTTTCGTTCAAGTAAACTAACGTTCTTCAAAGTCCATTTTACAAAAATTGCACCGCACGATTTTTTGCACAAGTCAAAATGTTGAGTTTAACCTTTGAACTATCAATACTGTGATTTTTAGCCGTATAGTCCGAATGACAATTAAACTCCTTAAATAAGCGACTTTTTCTTGCTTGGCCCCCCCTACTATTAATAGCGAAGTATGGTCTGGAAGGCCATCCTTTAAAAATGAGATTGCTAACTTATATACAATTAGTATTGTTTTATTGTTCTTAAGAAAAAAATGACATTCATATATTTTGGCTGAACGTTTTGTTCTTTTTTATACTCTCACGGTATGTGAAAGTAAAAAAACCCAGACCAAGATGTATCTATAAAATTCAATATGACATATGTGATCATCATATAAACCAAACTTCGTTTTCTTTGTTATACGGACATAATATATATATATAGTGAACAGCGGAAAATATAAGTTAAAATAATGTAACTTTTTGTGCTGTCGTATATTTTATATTGTTTAACTTTAAAAAAAAAATAAAGAAAAAAAAGGAAGAAGAAGCTCCAACTGCATACTGCTGATGAAACACAATGTTTTATGTTAACGCGAAAAGAAAAATGACTCCTTCAAATAATATTATGGTGTTATAGATAATTATCGTGGTTTTGTAAACAGGTGTGTTTTCATGAAATCATAACAACTTATAATATATTATTCTTAAATATGCTTGCTTGTTAAATTAACCTTTTGATACACTAATTTTTATCTAATAATTTCAATATTTTTCATGTATGTACATTTAAACAAGTAGATACAGATTTCAATTTTAAAACTCTAATTGTTTTTAAAGGATACATGATATTGTGTAACCCGGATTTATTTTATTTTTGTTCAATCGATTCATAAATTTCGAACAGCGGTATACAACTGTTGTCTTAAGCTATAACGAAATCTCTTTAAGCAATGACTGTAATATTTTTTCTGTCTATGAAGAAATAACATAAAACATTTGGTGCACACTGAATAACGCGCCTAACGGGTTATTTAACAGTGTGCACCACATTTGTTATGTTATTTCGAATAGACAGAAAACATATTACAGTCATTTCTTATAATTTAATTCTAAATTTCATTTTAAACCGTAGAAAACCATAAAAAAACGTTGATGACGTCACGGTCACATGACTAAATTATGTATACGGGCTCATAACAAAATAACGTCAGCCAATCAGAAGTCACGTTACATCCAAATTTAAATTATTTGTTAATATCAACTGATTATTTAAATCATGTTGAGAATAACAAATACAAATGCTTGAATATCTATGCGACTGGCTTTTGAATTACATAATTTGGTTTTGGTCTTGTCACCCAACCTTGATAACATGATGTAGTTTGTTGTGATTGTATAATTTTGATGACATCAGCATATCTTTAATTTAGATAAATACTTCCTCCTCGTCGATTTATCTCAAATTACCAATCGTATGAACCTAGCCGAACCACTGTGGGTGTTAAGAAAACAGACATGCCGATGACTGCCATTTTCTTTTAAATACAAAAGAAAACACGAAATAAATGCTCCTTTTTCCTTTAAAAATAAATATTTGAATATAATAATTTATTTAAGTTAACCATGCACTTTGCAATTGCAATATTTCATTTAATTTCTTAATGGTATACCAGGGTTGCACACCTGTGTAAGATTTCAGTTTCATCGCAGGTAGTTCGTGAACAGTAAATAAAATAAAAAAATAAAAAATAAAATGTATTATCAATAGTTATCAAAGATATCAGGATTATAATTTAGTACGCCAGACGCGCGTTTCGTCTACATAAGACTCATCAGTGACGCTCAAATCAAAATATTTATAAAGCCAAACAAATACAAAGTTGAAGAGAGAGCATTGACGATTCAAAATTCCTAAAAGTTGGGCCAAATACGTTTTACGTCTAAAATCATTACAAATAACTCCAAATCAAATGTCATACTAGCGTTGTTTATTTTGACTAGTTATGATGTATGTTTTGTACTATGACAATTTATTTTTGAAGTAACAACAAATCACAATAAGGTATAATAACTACAATTGTATGTAAAGTTTAGTCTATGCGAAGGCGTTCACTTTGAATTTAGGTTGAGCGGTCTGCCCCAACTCTTTATTTCTATAATAAAAGTATTGCCATTGACCAAACATTTGTGCACGTATTCACAACCTAAGAAGTTTAGCAGTTGTATTCATGTTAAGAGGACAATACAATGGACAAAAGTCAAACATAGATCTGGGATCAGAGTGAAGTTGGGGTTGGCGTTCTATTTTTGGAAAATTCAGCAATAAAAATGATGTATGATGCAATACGAAAAAAGCTTGAGTAGATAATATGTAATCTTATTCTGTTTATATAATTAGTGTATGGAAAATGTTGTTCATTAGTTCATATTCTAAATTTTGTTGTAGTTCAGTGTTTCTGTTTTTCGTTGTTTTTCTCTTCTAGTTGAGGTGTTTCCTTCGGTTTTAGTTTGTTAACGGGATTTGATTTTGATTTTTGATTTAATCGAATTCTGGCTACTAAACAGCGGTATACTACTGTTGTATTTATTAAGTATTGATTTCAACTGAAAACAAATTAAGGGTGTTCGATTTTATGTTGTACATTATTGGTTTAATAATCGTCTAAATGAGTATCTAAAATAAATAAAGGGGAAACAAGTAATATTTGATGTGTAACCGCTTTACAATAATTACTTGTTGAAAACTCAAAAAACTGTTATGATAGTATTATATTCTAGTAGAGTCTTTTGCAGTGACTAATTTCTTGAATAATGGTATTTAATGCGTTTCCCTCGTTTTTTTTTTTTGTCCATGGATTTATGAGTTTTGAACAGCGGTATACTACTGTTGCCTTTATTTTACTCCAAAGTTATAATTTGAAGCAGAAAATTTCCATTGTCGAGCAGTAGAATTGCATTGAAGAGTCAACGCTAAGCTGTTTTCATCCCTGTTGATTCGTGTATTTTGTTAACATAAATTTAGAAATTATGAAATGATGTTATGCCTTCGGATACAATTGTAATCAAACTCGATAAAACATTAAATTAATACATTTTATTCTTGGTACTTCTCACCACTCCTATGCACTGCACTGTTGCGAACCAGTATTTATACCCAACGATGGAAATATCTCGTATTAAATTTTAAGTTCAAAATTATATTCAGGCTTGCGGGAGTGAGTTTGAAGAAAAGAGTAAACATGAATATACATAATAAAAAAAGACTGCAAGTAGTGATGTCTAACGGTGTGTTGAACAGCAAGAAAATCATGATCTTTAATATCTTATCAATAGGGATATATATATTATATATGCCCGGGACTGCTTTAATGTTTGATTATGTCTTGTGTGTAAGTTTAAAATGAAGAATCCTTGTATGTTTGAAGGATAAAGACATCAAATGTTTTATACTATTACACGAGGAGAGGGATTGCGTGTTCTCCAACAGAACATTAAAAATGTTTCGTGTCCACATCTGATTCATATCTCCACTTGAGTAGATAGTTTCAAAAAATGTCTAAAGTCTGATTTTTTAAATTGGTATATTTTCTTGGAGGAAGCTGGTCAGTTGTTTTGTTCACATTATTATACAACATAATTTTAATATCACTTTAAATTCGTCATTGTAAAGAATTTAACATTTGTACATTCGTTAGTATCAATTTAGTGGTTGTTATTACCATAAAAGTATACCTTCCCTTAGAATTAAAGAAATCCGAAATTATTCTTAACCATAGAGGCCTAATGTGCAACTTCTTTGATAAATTACAAAATAAATCAAGCAAACATTGCATTCTTATCACAACAAGAAACATATTGGATAGGTAATTAGCTTCTACACTTGAATTTCGACTTTCAACAACCTGGTGTTTTTTTCTGGAAGTTAACGATCCCTTGTTTAATACTATTATTATTAAAGTTCTTTTTAGCTCTGATTATTAACAAATGTGAAACTAAATGTTGAACGTCCGTCAATAAATAGTTGCTTTTTTTCTTGTGCTATATTCCTTTGTTTATCAAGTTTTCTTATCATAAAAAAATCGAAGTTACATAGATTACGAATTATTCTTTGGCCAAACTTTGTGAAATTTATTGCCAGAGTTTGTATATATGTAGGACTCGGAAATACGATGGGGACGCTAAAGTGCGATGGTCACGCTGAAGTCCGAAAGCCACGCTGAAGGCCGAAAGCCACGCCGAAGTGCGATGGCCACGCTGATGTGTGATGGTCCGTTCGCTCATGTGGTGCGATGGCCTTTATTACGCATGATGGCTAGTTACAAATGTTCAGATGTTCAATTATTAGGCCTATGAGAAGTAGATTGTTTCAATTGTAAGTTGATAAATTTGCATACTTTATTGTCGCCGTATTCAGTTACAGACTACATGTGAGATCGTCTTCTCTGATTTTCTGCATGTTAACATGATTCTGCGTTAACATATGATCTTCATTTGGTTTCTCTAATGAGTTGCACTTTAATGTAATATCATAATACGAAGAGTCCGTTTTCGTATCGATGTGTTTTTAGAAAATGCCAAGCTCCATCGTTCCTAAAAAGAACATTTTGTTGATTTGAAAAGAAATCGCTGTAAAAGCTGAACTTTCCCTCTCCACCATCATTCATCGTTTCCCGTAGGTTAAAAGTTTATAAGTTTCTTATTAACTTAAAAACCAGAAAATCAAGAATGTGTCCCAAGTAAACGGATTCCCCATCCATATTATCGTTGTCTATGTTCAGTGAACCGTGAAAATGAGGTAAAAACTCTAATTTGACATTTAAATTAGAAGGATCATATCATTAGGAACATGTATACAAAGTTTCAAGTTGCTTAGACTTTAACTTCATCATATACTACCTCGACCAACAACTTTACCCAAAACTTAAACCTGAAGCTGAACGAACGGTCGAACGGAAGAATGGACGAACGAGCGGAAAGACGAACGGACGCACAGACCAGAAAACATAATGCCCATAAATGAGGCATAAATAACTGGTTCAATCAAATAAATTGACGTTTCTGCATCTACATGAAAAGCATTGATATATAGTTTATGTAGTCCGTCACACTTCAGCGTTACAATGCCACCATAGCCTGATAGCACTTCAAAGAGCAATTCAACGTCAAACCATCAGCGTGACTATTCCGGTTCTGAGTGATTTGATCTGATTTGAAAACATGAATGTTTTTTATAATTTTCATTTAAATTTATAGATGTCAAATGTTCTTGACTTTTGATATAACCACTAGATATATATTGTAGACTGATATACCTATTTATCTTACTGGACAATTAATGTCGCACTATTTTCTACATAAGAAAATGCCTATACCAAGTCAAGTATGTGACAATTGTTTTCCATTCGTTTGATAGTTTTAAGCTTTTGATTTTCCAATTGATAAACAGATAAAGGACTTT
Source organism: Mytilus galloprovincialis (assembly GCA_037788925.1). Lineage (NCBI taxonomy): Eukaryota > Metazoa > Mollusca > Bivalvia > Mytilida > Mytilidae > Mytilus > Mytilus galloprovincialis. Next base: position 798,063 of record JAWDJN010000016.1, read on the forward strand.
CTGTTTTGAATGGAGTTAGATATTTTTTGTTATTTTACTTTTTACCTGCTACAGGTATTTCATTTGTGTATAACATCTTCTTAAATACGCTGAGTTAAATCTACCACTTGCAAGTATAGCAAAAATAAGACGACTGTGTTTAACTTTGCTAACCTTTCGTAGTAGATTTTAGCTCTCAACTAAGTCTCACTATTGATGTATAATCTAAATCAAGGCACGAAGTAATCTTTCTCATAATTGTAGTATCCTTTACACAAAATTAGAAAGATACGATCAACATTGTCACCTAAGTTTTGTAATTTAAAGTGAAAGGCATCATGTTTATTGCATATAATTTGAAAATGATTCGATTGATTGTGTTTCAAAGTATCAATAAACAAATAAGGAGATGAGATATGATTGCCAATGAGACAACTATCCACCAAAGTTCAACTGAGAAAACTAACGGCCTAATTGATAACAGACATGAACCAACAACAACCACTGAACTACAGGTACCTAATTTGCATAACTTTTTTTTTATTAATACCGTTTGTTGGTCATAAACTTCTGCTAACGAAATGAGTGCTGCACGCTTTTTAGTCCTATCAAATTGGAGTTCGAAAAATAATGGTGATAATATGTATTATATAAACAGCTTTACTTTTTATGGCGTCATTAGAAATTATGATAGAGTACTTTAATGTTTCTTTACTTGTTATCTGTTGATTTTTATTTTGGCTCAGGCAGAACAAAAGTCAAAATAAAATAAAAATCAGAGGGTTTTATAACATGAACCAGTACACTTCGTGACAAACGAACATAACCATATCATTGTACACGTAGGTCAGTGTAGGTGCTAAAATTGCATATAGCATACAGACGGCATCTTAAACGTGTGGGCAATTCACACAAATGGAATAATAAAAGATTACAACTGATGTATATCCATAAAAAAATAAGGTTTGTCACGCTAGTAATGTGGGTTTGAAAGTTAAAAACTTCACTTGATTTCTTTTAATCAAGCTAAAGAAGTAAATGTGCGTAGGTTTAAATTATTACGTGTTTAAAAATTATGTATCATTATTATTGTAATTTGATATGATGATATCGTCAATTTAAAAGACGAATAAAAGAAATTATTTATGATGTTGATATTAGGGTGTTGTTCTGAAGGTTGTATATCACGCGATTGGCAACTGATTTCATAATGTTTTCTTAACATTTTTTTAAGTTAAATACTGAGTTAGAAACAAGGCTCGGTACACCTTTTCGAGGGCATGCAATTACCGTGACAGCAACTAGTAACAAGTATTTTTCAGATTGCTATCCAGTATCTACCGCGGATAGAACTCATTGAGATTTAAACAATCTGTTTCATTCAAAACTTGCATCTTTAATATCTTTTTATATATTTTGAAAAGCTCCGGTGTACTGAGACCGATTCAGTACAATTCATCCGGAATGGGTAACATCATAGTACACTGAAAAACCAATACTTTAGAAGTCAAATCATAAAACATTATAGTATATCAACTTACGAAAAGATTGCATTTGGTCTGAAAAAAAAAATATATACATAACTATTGCCACTTTTTGCTTTTGTTTTGCTTTTTAAACCAATACATTGGAAGAAATCTATAGCTTTGATTTGTGTCTGCGGAAAAGAAAGGGGTAATTTATGTGTGTGTTGGATGGTGTTTGTGTGTGAATAGTTGTTGCCTTTAAGTTATTAGATAAACGTCTGCTTCATATAAATTTGGAAAAATAACTACTTAATTCTTACCACAAACTTTTCATGTACGAAAACATTTTAAGCCATTCTTTTATACACTTCTGACTAAAACATTTTGTCTAAGACTACATTGAATTTCAGAAATGGGGTTTATATAACTATAAGAAGATGTGGTATGATTGTCATTTATACAACTCTTCACCAGAGATCAATTGACATAGAAGTTAACAACTATAGGTCACCATAAGTCCTAGAACAATGAGTAAAACCCAGACAATAAGCAGCTGTAAAAGGCCCCGAAATCACAATCGTAAAAAAAATGAAATGAGAACACTAACGGCCTCATTTATGTAAAAAACAAAAACGAAAAACAAATATGATGCACAGCAAAAAATGGCAACTATGTTTGTTTTGGTTCATTCGCATACGCCCAGATGTTATTTCCTAGGTCAAAATCAATGATAAATGTTTTCACCAACAGAAAAGTATCTCGAAGATTTTGTTTTGAAAATTATAAAAAGAGCGGTGTATAATTTCAAAATTCTTTTTTCGGTTGCATTTCTTCGATGAATTTCGATCAGTGATATTATTCCATCTGGTAAAAACGAAAATCATTTATTTCGTGTCATTCTAACAAAACTTAATTGAAAATTGTTCCGTCTTTTGTACAAATTTGAGGTACAATGCGTAGCGAAATGAATAAGAGATTCTTCAGTTAACGGAGGCATGTCTGAATTAAGCCAAATCACTCCAGTCATTCGTAAAAAGGTGGCATAGGCAGAATACCCACACTCATACTGTGTACGTGTTCTGGGAGCTATTGCAGTTTTGAGTAAACAACTTACACTATTAGTCAATTCCACATTACGTGTGAGAAGTGCAGATAAATCATGGGTTGTGCATCTGCTTTCGGAGCTTCTTTCCGGAACGTCTGAAAATCAAATCGAGAAAGTGAATCGGCAATCACATTTTTAACACCAGGGATATGCTTATTTGAAAATGTAAAATTGTTAATTGCAGCTAACCAAGTGAGTTTACGCATTAGTTTCATAATATCTTGCACCTCGTCCTTTCATCGTCCTTTGTTTATGATATTAACAGTAGATTCATTATCACAATGAAAAACTATTCGTTTTCTTGTCCAATGTTTGCCCAAAAGTACTGCCGCCACTGCAATTGGATACAATTCTCGGAAAGCCATAGACATATCAGAATCAAGTATATTTTGTAACTCTGGTGGCCAAGAACTACAAAACCAATGTCCCTTGAAGTACCCCCCAAAGCCAAGTGTTGAAGCAGCATCTGTATACAATTCGAAGTCCGCTGCACTGGTAATGAAAGTATCGTAGAAAAAGGAGACGCAGTTCCACTGTTTCAGAAAAATATACCACATCTTTAAATCATCTCGACATTCTGCTGACAGTGTAACATAGTAATTGAGATTGTTAACTTTAGTCGATAGGTTTATGAGATAAGTTACAAAAGTCCGTCCAGGTATAATGACTCTCGCAGCAAAATTGAAATGCCCCAAGAGTTGTAAAAGTTCTCGTTTTTTAATAGAATGTCGACGTAGAAATGTTCCAATGAAATAAATAATGCGTTCAACTTTATCTTGTGGAAGTCTAGCTTCCATCTTATCTGTGTCTAATATAATTCCGAGATACTCTATTGTGGTATGTGGACCTTCAGTCTTTTTCGTAGATAATGGTATATTCAATCTATTAAACATTAAAGTGATAAGTGCCATAGTTCTGTCTCCTGAAGTGTCTGATGCTTGAACAGTTAAAAAATCATCAAGCAGATGAAGTATAACTGGAATATTGTAATTGTTCTTGGCTATCCAAAAAATTGCCACAGACAAATTGTCAAATATTTTAGGTGAAGTTCTTGAGCCAAAACAAAGACGCACATAATAGTAATATAAATTTCTCCATTTAATACAGTATAAATGATGCTGCTCCCTTTTGATCCCTAACTGTTTGAATGCATCGGCAATGTCCGCCTTATTTAGTATTGATATAATCGTCCGAATTCTTGAATTGTGTTGATTGCATCATCTATTTTAACGTATGACAGCGAGCATTGCTCTTTATCAAATCGTTAATACTAAAATGATCTTGACTTTCATGTGGAGACGACAGATCAACTATTAACCTCTTTTTCCCTGAATATTTACCTTCCACCATACCTATTGGGCTCACACGATACCTATCAAAAGGGAGCTTTTTAAATGGCCCAACTAGATAACCTTTATCGACCTCTTGTTTAATTATAATATCAACGCTGTCTGGATTTCGGAAAGCTGATTGTAGATTTTTACATTCAACTGTTGGTAATTCTGTTTTCGACACCATGGTATCAAAGCCGTTTTTTATACCGTCTAATAAATATTTTACAAAATGTCTATCCGGATGTTTTGATAATTCTTTTTCAAGGTTATTTACATTTATGTGATAACGTTGATAATCATCATTCATTTCGAGTCACCTAGATGTTTTTACGTTCGGCTTATCAGCAGTTTTGTTTTGACTCCTAGTACTGGTATCCTTGGTGTTACCATATGTCTTAAAACCGTGACCTCTACTTTTACACTGAAGACACGCATGTGTAAACTTGCATTCTTTCCATTTGCATGTTCCATAATTGAAATTATTACAAAGGTCATGACCCTCTGCTTGAATGATATGTCTCCCATGCCTATCTTTTGATTTATCTACAACAAGACCGTTCGTCGTGGCTTGTTGGGCGCATGGAGGAGTTTCTTGATAAACTTGTTTTTGGCAGAATTTCGTTGCGTGGTCGTAATCTCCACATAGTTCACATTTTCTACTTTGTAACCCATTCATAACTACATGTAATAGACGGTCGTCTACCTTTCCCCAGTTAATTGAAATATTATGTTCTATGATAGCATTAGCGGCCTTAGCCGAAAACAATTTGTGGTATTTATAAAATCTTTGTCCGTAGTTATAGGCTATATCATTTATATTGGCCTCGTATTGATCTAATTCATCTCGCCGTTGAGGATATACTTAACAGATGATATTCCTGAACTTCCTGAAAGCCTTATTGAACTCATCAAGGATCAAACTTTTCTCTATACGAGGATCATAAGGAGCAGATAACTCTACAGTTAGCCCTTCAGAAAAGACAGTGTGTGTTTGGGGAATCTCAATTTTTGGATACAGTAATAGAGAAAGGTTTATATCCTTACCTTCTAGAATTTGCTTTCGTAAAGAAGTGGAGACGTAGTCCATTTTTGGTAAGTCCTCTGCAAATACAATTCCTTTCGAAGTGTCAACTTGTCTGTGGAAGGTTTGTTCAGCATTTACAGAAGAGATTGGGTTAATGTGTCCGTATGTGGCTTGATATGCCGAGGCAAAGTCATAGTTTGACTTTAGATTCGGCAGAGTACTGCTTGATGAAGCATCTTTATTGGCTAGAAGTCCTACAACCATAGATGACATAGCCGACATAGCTTCATTTGCCGACTTAAGCGCGGAGATCGAATCCTTTAGCATTTCTGATGTACGTGATATTGTATTTACTGGTTGGTCAGTGTCCACGTTAGGTTGGTCATCGGCAGCAACTGTCACTTCATCAATATTCCTAGTGTTTGATTCCGTAGAACCATTCGGACCACTTTCTGTTGAATTTTCAACGTCCTTTTGATTGACAAAATACAGTTGTCGAATCATGTCTAATCTCCAAGCAGATTAAACTGTAATCCCCATACTTTTCAAATGTGTAACATACTGTTCTTTGGTCCAACGAATTGGATCATTTGGATCATGCCGCGCTGGCCGCTTTCGACTACTCATTGTGGAATTATATTGATAGTCCAGTTAATATGAATATTGTGTATAAAGTTAATCATGAATGAATATGAAATGATATTGAGTTTAGTTTATTAGAAACGACCACACTACTCCATTGCAAATTAATAATGGCATAGGTCACGTGCTATATGACTTCACTCTTCATGTATGAGGCACCATAAGGTGCACGTGAAAAAAAGTTTTGTGTGTATAAAACCCATTTATTTAGGTGAACCTATATAAATAACCCATACTAGAAAGATCTCATTTTGTCTGAATTGAAGAACCGTATTTAAAGATTAGACAGTACTTTACATATGATGGTACAACTAATGCTACGTAGTGGACATTTTGATGAGTTTCGTAATGGACAAAACCGTTTCGTAGTGGACAAAACGTTTCGTAGTGGACATCAAACTCTATTCTATGTTGATAAAAACATACTGAAAATTACATGGATCTAACCCTTGTTATCTGTTTTGCACGAATATAATTGAAAAAAGAGTAAAAACCAATGCGTGGTTGTGGTAGTGTCCACTACAAAACCTTTTTCTGCCATACTTGTTTCGTAGGTGACCGTTTCGTAGTGGACATTTTCACATGTTTTATTTTTTCCTCACAATCCCTATATTGCAATAGTAATAAGAATGATTATAATCATCAAAACACGTAATAAGCTTTACACTGATATTTTTTACATAATTTTAAAATCAGATACTGAAGGAGACTTGATCTGTTTCGTAGTGTACATTTACAAAAATACGGTATCACTCTGGTCCATTTGATGTGCTCAATTTTTTGGGCCAACAATTCAACTGCCGTTATAAAAGCACCACTTCTTTTGTAAGACTCTAGTGTTTATATCTCTTGCAAACATTGACAATGATTGATTTTATAAAACTGTTAATTAGCAAAATTTAATGACTTCGTTTCGTAGTGGACATTTTGTCAGGGACACACCTTCTAAAATAAAAAAAAATCAATTGTCAAAATCTGTTTGTTACGATATGTTGGCTCTAAACATACTAAGTCTTTTAAATTATTAAAGAACTTATATTAAGTAAAAATAACATTCATTTCTACCTTTTTTTACAATATTTTTGAGTATGAATGTTGAACAGGTGGTCTAGTGACTTGCCATTTTGGTTATTTTGAACCATTCAGGTCTCAATATCTTAATCCCGCTAAAATAGTATGTTTCTTTGCTTGACAATGTTAAATCTAATTCAATGTACTGACTGCATAAAAAAATACTTGTAAAGATCAACCACATTTTTTTTTAAAGTGACTGGGACAGGAAATAACGTTTTTATTGAAAAACGCACAGATACCGAACCCTTAAGGATGTCACAACGACCTTTTTATTTTTAAAATAATTAAATAATTTCAGCAAACTTGTTGAAGGCCGTACGGTGACCTATAGTTGTTAATGTCTGTGTCATTTTGTTCTCTTGCGGACAGTTGTCTCATTGGCAATCATGCCACATCTTCTTTTTGATATATTTTGTATTGCATATAAATGATTCAACGATATCATTAACTGTTGAAACTATATATCAAAAGAACAAAGCATTTAGTTTTGTTTCTCTAGAAAGTAACTTGCTGGAAGGTCTGGGAATTTAATAAAATATATAAGCTTTATTTATTTTCAACAAGTGACATCAATTCTGAACCAGACTTATTTTAATATGTGTTGTTCGGTTATTGTCTTATTGAAGGTTACTTTGACATCTTATTTGATTTATAAGAACATAAAAAGTGAGCACAAGCTATTGAGGGAAAACTGTAGTATTTAGTCTTCCATAGGCGACAATACTAACATTTTTTAATTTACAATTTTTTCAAATAAAATCCTGAACAAAACAGTTATGTGTGATATTTTACCTTGTTTAAACTGTTTCAGAAATTGAAATCAAATGTTATCATGGCCATCTTCGAACGGCATTTGTTTATGGTATTCCATTTTACCGTCATTTTAGATTAAATTTATGAAAATTTCGAAGCCTGTCGAATATAAAATATTTCAATGTGTTTCAGAATTTATATTGTAAATATACGCACTACAGTTATTTATAAACAAATATGAAATTATGTGTTACCCTAATTTCAAATGATAGCGCTCCTAAGTTGACTTCCTTTGAATGTGCGAATTTCAAACGCGCAATTTTACATCAGTACTGAAAATTTTCCATCCTTTACGGGTAGACTTTACATAGATAAATAAAATCGTATAAGATAAGCAAAATGAGGATGTTAAATTTCATGTATGCCTTTTTGTGCTTCTTCGTTACATTTGTTGTTTTTATAGTGATTAAGATGATAACACAATGTTGACTGCTGTACCCCTATTTTTGACATTTTTACTCTTTGAGTATGTTTGTTTTGTTCACGCATCGTTGACAATGTAATGGAATTTGATGAGACTGTCATACAAGTGAGAGGTTTAGCTAGCTATAAAACCAGTTGATGAACCAGGGGTATCTCAAAGAACGTCTCGTCCTTTTTCTAAAAAAGTTCATCGGAAGGTACCGAGAACTTATTGACAAATATTCCGTATCAACTTCACAAATAATACAAGATTGTCTTGAAGTATAGAATTTGCGTACTGACGTTGGTTATCATCTTAATAACGTGTTATAGTATTCTTTTATTTGTCTTTATTAATATTACTTTTACTGTTAAGTCAGTTTTTTGAGATATTCATTTGACGTGACTCTGTGCTTATGTAAAACATCATACTTTGAACGACAAAGTTATTTCATTTATTAATATTACTTTAACTTATGGATCTTGCCATACTTTGTATGACAAAACTATTTTAATCATTAATACTACTTTTTCTGTTAAGCCAGTTTTTTATGATATACATTTGACGTGACTCTGTACTTATGTATCCCGTCATACTTTGAACCACACAATTATTTTATTTATTATTATTACTTTTACTGTTAAGTCTGTTTTTTGTTATATCTACTTTACGTGACTCTGCATTTATGTATGCCGTCATACTTTGAACGACAAAATTATTTTATGTCTACCTGTGCGAATTTCAAACGCGCAATTTTACATCAGTACTGAAATTTTTCCATCATGCAAAATGAGGATGTTAAATTTGATGTACCGTAGATACTCGCTTATAAGTCGGAAGTTTGGGAGTAAAATTCAGAATCCAGAGAGGGGTACCGACTTATAAGCGAGATCCCGAGACCAGAGGAAAAATCCAAGCTTGAGAAAAGTGGTCAGGAGTGAATTTCCTGGTCAAAACTACGTTGGTGATTGCCAAACCTACATAAATCCTTGAATACAAAGTTTTTGTTGAAAATAAATGACTACAATACTGTCTTTGTGTTTTATTTGTCTTTGTTAACTTTTTTCCTGTCAATTTGTGTTGAATTTCCGACTATTTCCGGTTTGTGTATTGATTTTCATGGTCAAATGGTTTGAGCATAAACCCAAAAGAAAGAGCCAAGAACCAAAAATGAAAACGAGATAACAATGTACCAACTATGTAAAAGGATGTATTCAGCGGAGTTATTGTGTCATTATTGTGATATCATGATATCAATTTAATACTTATAAATCATACAATAATCAAAAATAATTTTAAGATTCATTCCCAAGATCAAAATATTATTCATTAAAATGTCTCAGGTAAACAAAAAGATTACAAAATTGATTGGCAAGCCAATATAATCCATTGATAACCCCTAATTAAGAGACAAAGAGTTGTATTCACTAAAGGTGTGAAAAATATCAGTGATAGGTGAACAGATGACACTAATGAGATGGAAGTTATTTTAATATAAAGTTGATTCTAGCTTCACTTAATTTTTTTTTTGTTTGATTAACTTTAAATTTTTTCAGGTTCATATTGGTTTATGTTCGCTTTTCTCAAACAATAGGTTGTTAGTCATACCCTACAAAATCATTGATGCATTACGTAAACAACACATGGCTAATCTGTAATCAAACAGTGAACAAAACAAAAGGAATAAATACATCTTTATTATTAACAGCTATATAAATTATCATAATCAACATCAACTAAATTCAAACCAAACAAACATTCATGCAGAAAATGAATGTAATTCCTGGATTTGCATTGGTTTTACCGGCGTTCAGTAACTGTCAACTGCAAAAAAAATGTCCAAATTTTGTCCGACTTATACCAGGGTCAAGACTAAATCCTCAGAATTTGAAGCTGAAAAGGACATCCGACTTATAGTCGGATCGACTAATAGGCGAGTATCTACGGTATGCCTTTTTGTGCTTCTTCGTTACATTTGTTGTTTTTATAGTGATTAAGATGATAACACAATGTTGACTGCTGTACCCCTATTTTTGACATTTTTACTCTTTGAGTATGTTTGTTTTGTTCACGCATCGTTGACAATGTAATGGAATTTGATGAGACTGTCATACAAGTGAGAGGTTTAGCTAGCTATAAAACCAGGTTCAATTCACCATTTTCTACATTAGAAAATGCCTGTACCATGTCAGGAATATGACAGTTGTTATCCATTCGTTTGATGTGTTTGGACTTTTGATTTTGGACTTTTTGAATTTTCCTCGGAGCTCAGTATTTTTGTGTTTTTACTTTTTACCTGCCTTTGGTATATGAAAGGCCAACCCAAAGCCGGGAAAAAAATGTATACTTCTATTGTCCCTTTAACATGTCCTCCTATTATAACATGTAACAAAAGTAACACTTAAAACAGGACAGTTGATGTATCGTTTATGGTACACAATTATTGTGAGGAAAATATTGACAAACATTCCATGGTGAATTTGTCATTGTATTCAATGTGTAAAGGTACTTATAAAAGACTGCACTTGATTGCATTAATGCACATATCTTTATACATCACCGACTTAAAATTTGTTACCATGATTTTTTGTACGTTTAGATTTTAATGAAAACTTGTGAACAGAAGTTTGCCGACGTCATTGTTACCAATGACATAACATTTTATTGCATAATTATACTCTTTTCAAATTTTTTATCGGATTGCATCGTAAATCATAATATTACTAAATATGCAAATATAGAACGCCTATTTCTTTTTACTGTATGTTTGTAATTGTTTAGGACACACTATATATTGTTTTTTTAAATAACTATTTGTAAGAGTATTTATCATATACTTAGACTTAATAACATATGATTTTTACCGTATGATAATAGCATTAAATTAAAGTATTTTCTACATTTTTCAAATTGGTGCTTAGCGGGCTGATATGAAAAGTTTATCACATGCTTCGATTGTTATCACATGCCTTTCCGTAACGTTATCACATGGCATTCCGATGATACTCGGCAAATTCCGGAAAATACACCTTAATGCTACGTTTTCAGTGAAAAACATTACAAAGTAGTGTACAAAACAATTATATGAATACTGGAAAGTATATTGTGTAAAATAATTAAATTAAATTAAAATAAAAAAAATAAATAAATGCATTTTGTAAGTTTTTCTGAAACATAATTTAGAAAGTTACTTTAAAAAAAGTTGACTTTTCCAAACAATTTTCATTATGTATATTGTTGAATTATTTTTTTGTCGATTCGTCCATATTAAAATGTGTTTTTTTTTTCTCTCTGTTGAGGCATATGATAGAAAGATTTCTTATTGAATGTATCAAATTTTGGGTCCGACGTCCGTGAACTTTTTACTCTTTCAAGATCTTTTCGGGAACCACGTTGAAGGATCAATATATGAATCTGTTATTTTTCACTACTGTTGAAGCATATGATAAAAAGATCATAACATGTCATTTTTCATATCGCATGTATTATCAGCCCTCGGTCAATATCAGCCCTCGAGCCATGCGGCTCTTGGGCTGATATTGAACCTAGGGCTGATAATACATGCGATATGAAAAATGCCATGTAATAATCTGATAATATCACACAAAAAGTTAACTCCGGACATGCCGAAATAAACAACACAATATAGAGCATTTGATTTTGATTTTTTTTCAACGATTTACAGAACTTATACAGTCTTAATCATGTTAATAAACATTTAAATTGAATTTACATATTCATGAACTGTCTAAAATGACAAATAAAAAACAAAACATTGGCATGGCATTGGCAAAATATATAGAAATGAAATGAATATTTGCATTTGCAAAGTACATATTTAACATCATAAAGCCCCACAAGTATTTAAAGTTTAATTTTCAAGGATAAAAGATGCACGTATTTAGTACTTTCATATATTTATCAATAATAAACTTGTTATCGTGTCTGCTTTTTAACACCCACACTGGCAATGGTTAGTGTATAGATTGATAATAGGAGACTAATCGGTGAAGAGGAAACATTTATTTATAGATAAGGATGTGAAGAAGATGTCAAGGATACAAAAAAAAAAGCAAAGTGCGTAATCGAGGATCATTTACCGTATAAAAAAATTCTATGTAACATTAACAATTTGGTTTCAAAATCCAATTTGTATCGTCATATACGTACTTGAAAAATACTCTTTATAGAGTTGTTTGCTTTTTTATTTTCCCTGGGTCGATACCACTGCTTGTGCACTACCAGACCCCGAAAAGATTTTTTTTTGAAACTAGAACTTCAATTCCTCAGGCAAAATTGCACCAATATTATTTTTAGGTATTTTTGGTCATATAACTGTTAAGCTGTTTCGGATCTTATATATCCTGGGCTTTCACATATCGGGCTTTGAGTGTTCCTGATGAAGTTAAATTCCGAAAAGCGTTCCAGACGTGTGATATTTATCAAGTTTTGTTTTTATTTTGTTTTAATCGAAATTACAAAATCACCGTCAGAGATCTATTAGAACTTAACTGCAAGCAAACATATCTAAATTTTCATTTTTTAGTACATAATCCAAGCGGCAAATGTATATAGGGTACATCTTTCCCTATTTTCAACGGAATCTTATTGGCTAAGCCTTCCAAGTAGTTCTTTTACATTGATCAGTGGCCTTTCAACACTAACTTTGCGAGTTGACACACCGTTCATTACAATTGCGTTGGACTCCGGTCCTAATTGACATGGATTGCTTCCTCCCACAATAAAAAACTGGACGGCAATTGTGCCTAAAGTGGCATAAAACACAATCATTGAATCAATCAATCACATTTACAACGCCTTTTAAAAAGTTTAGTTTGCAGTGAAGATATAGCTGATATGCATATTTTTTTCAAATGCTTAGGTTTTGAACGTGCCTGACGAATGAAGACTCGGGCAAAAGTTTTGGACAAATAAACTATCTAAACGTCACTAGTGTCTGAGCAAGTTGATGAACCAGGATTGTGTCAAGGAATGAATCGTCCTTTTTCTAAAAACAAGTTTTCATTGTCATTTTGCTTAGTTTCTTCATTTACCTATTCTGACATCTAACTTCGACTTCCTCTAAACTCAGTTTTACTGTGCGTATTGATGTGTGTTTTTTTATTCAACATTGGCTAGAGGTAGAGAGGAGGGGTTGAGATTTCTCTAAACATGTTTAATCCTGGTACTTTTGATACTATTAACCCCGACGCACTTTTGCGCCTGTCCCAAATTCAGGAGCTTTTGGCCTTTGTTAGTCATGTCTGTTTTTTAATTTTAGTTCATTTTGGAGTATAGTGTAACGTCCATTTTAACTGAACTAGTACACATTATTGTTTAGAAGCCAGCTGAATCCCGCCTCCGGGTGCATGATTTATCTCGCTGTGTTGAGGACCTATTGGTGGTCTTAGGCTGTTTTCTGCTCTTTGGGCGGCTTGTTGTCTTTTTTTGAAACATTTTTTATTTCCATTCTCAATTCTTTTCATCGACAGATACTAATACCTTGTTAATACATATTCCGTATCTACTGCTCAAATAGTATATAATGGTCTTAGAGTATAGATTCTATATCATTTTATTTTTTCCATCTTATTCTAGTTTTATTGTGTTCTGTTAATGTCTTTATAAATTATTTACCTTTATTGTTACATTTAAGTCCTTTTTTGGTAATATCATTTTGGCGTGGCTCTGTACTTGTACATCCCGCCATAGGGTTATTGTGCAATTGTGTTTTTTGCATTCTTTTCTTTCCTATCTACTTGTGTGCTTTGTCTATATGCCATTTTGTTTTTATTTGTTGACATATTTGTTTGTTTTTATAGTGATTAAGATTATTACACAAAGCTTGCTTCTGTTCCTTTATTTTTGACTTGTTTTCTATTATGTCTGTTTGTTTTGTTCACACGTTGTTGTCAATATAATAGAATTGGTAGAGGTAGAAGTTTAGCTAGCTATAAATCAGTTTTTTCTGCACAAGTAAATGCCTGAACCAAGTCAGGAATATGACAGTTGTTTTCCATTCGTGAGATATATTTGAGCTTTTGATTTTGCCATTTGATAAGGGACTTTCCGTTTTGAATTTTCCTTGGAGTTCGGTATTTTTGTTATTTTTACTTTTTCTTTCAATATAGCTTCTGTACTCAAGTTCTTTCAATATAGCTTCTGTACTCAAGTTCTGATAACATCACGACCGTTCTTAAATATTCAATTTTTACGCCACTATTACATCTACTCTGACTCTGTTATGACTTGAAAATAATAATATAAAAAACGTCAAATCAACGGACTGTTAAAGTGTGCAGAACTAATATAGTTCACCTTTCATACATTCCCTTCCTCTAGGTGAGGTTGATGTTGTTGAAATTCACTTTTATTAAGTGATGAGTTTGAAATTGTTGGTTGTTTTCTGTGAATGAAGCTCTTTTGCCGATTCATGAATTTGAAATCATTCCTTTGGTACATTCGAACGCAAGTATAATGTCATTATTGAATAATTTCTGAAGAAAAAAATAAAAAAGAGTGTGTGCAACATATAATTTCAATTGACAAAATATATATACAATATATACAATCTCTATAAACACAGTCTCATCAGGTTAAATACCGTGAGTTTGCTTTCAGTAAAATATAACACCTTGGACTGGGTATTGCCTTGTTTTTGTTAAAGTACTTTGTGTAAAAAAAAACTCATCAACGGCACCAGAAGTAATTGCGTACGCCAAATCGTTTTTTTTTCTATGATAGACTCATTATGTATTATCGTCTTTATTGAGATCAATATAAAGTATCTAATTTAATTTAAAAAAAAGGGAATCAGTAAATTTTCAACTATATATAACCAAGTTTTATAAATGAAATTCCCCCATTCTTATGTATCTTCAAAATTAACAACGAATCGCACGTCTAGTTGACACTACTTGTATTCATATATAATCAAATTATCATGATAATGATGCACTTAAACAAACTAATTTTGGTTCAGATGTTATTGATTCAAACGATAGCAACAACATTTGTATACAATATCAAATAAAACAGGATACATTTCTTTAAAAACAGGAAATACCAGTACGGCATTTGATATATTTTGATATACGTTTTTATAAAGTTTACTTTACATCTCTTATTTGGCTTAAAAATACAAACAGTAAAATAAAGAAGACAGTAGGCGTATTTGTTTTAGAAATGATTGAAATTTGATTGTATTTAATTATATTATTAATTCGTATATTTTAAAAAATTTGATTCGTTTAAAGATAGTCACATGTTAGACTATATTTTCGAAGGTAGAGAGAAAACGGCGGATAGTAAAAAGCATATTGCACAGAGCATATTGCACGGTTATTTTTAGAATATCTAAACACCGATTTACTTTGTGACGTCATGTAATGAATTTCAAGTTATCGTTTAACGTTTTGAAACAAATGATATCTGTGATCGATTATTTGACGAAAAACATCTTCAAATACATAAGATGTCAAACAAACAAAATAAAGTAAATTAAATAACAACTAATATGTTGTTATTGTCAAGGAGACAATATGATATTAATAAAATCCAAACAAAATCAAATGACGATTGTGATACAAACATGCATAATGGTCTGAAATTAATAATATAACAAATACTAGTAGCCTTTGTATGAGGGCAATACAGGATATATCGACCCAAAGAAGTATATCAACCTCGGACTTCGTCCGCAGTCAATATAATTTCTTCAGGTCAATATACATTTGTAACCTTGTATCGACCTTATACAAAGGCTATATTTGTATAATGTAGGGAGATGATATAATCTTTTACCACAGGCATATAATGCACATTTTTAAACACATCAACAACTGTGAATATGTTATTATACTAACTGTTTCTTTTGAATTTAAAAACAAATCGAGTAACAACAATTTTGCATTTTACAGTTTTAGGATATTTAACATAATACACCCACTTCTAAGTCTGATTTTTTTTGTATAAATCAAATGTGCTAAATATACACGACGTGGGCAAAGACACAGTTTGAAGCGTGATAAACCTATTTCTGATTGGTTTTGGTGGCTAAAAGTATATTAAATTTAGCATATAAAAAGACACACATTTGGTAAGACTGTATACTGCAATAAAAATTCAAGGTAAGTTTTATATTGTTTCAATTTACTTGAAAACAATGCGTTCATCTCTCTTCCATAGCCTAAATTTAGTACAGTCTATTCTTTCCCACTATTTTTGTAAGTTTATAAGTTGATTTTATTAATTCATATAGCAGAAGATTAACTATTTTCAAATTTCTCCCATCAATTTAAAAGATAAGAACCAAAGTAACAAGCACAGGGGTACAGGGTTGAGGAAACACATACTCTACTACCATGAGCACAAAGCTGTGTGCTAAGGAAATATCTTTTTAAAGCACTTAGTCTGATTTCAATTAAGCTGTATATCGGACGTAAGATAAATTATATGGATGTAGAACTCATTACGATAAATCTGAATATTCGATTTATTATTCACTGAGCATGTAATTACTTGTAGTTGTCCCTTTTTTGTCTCCCTGGCTTTTTGTTTCCCGAATATCCGTTTTGTCCAAGAGAAATCTGTTATTTTTATCATTGAGAGGCCTAAATTCAATGTATTGAGATTCTTCCTTTTTGAATTATGTCAGCGATTTTTAATTGTCCTGCATATAATTTAGCATTTTGAAATATAATGATTGGAAATAGCTTTTTGGAAATTGCAACATACAGTAAAAAAATCAGTATTGATATAAATGAACGCATACATTTATGTTTTTTTTTTCTTTCTAAAAGCAAACTTTTAAAGACCCATTGGTGGCATTCGGCTGTTGTCTGCTCTATGGTAGGTTTGTCGTCGCTTTGACACATTCCCCATTGCCATTCTCATTTTTATTTCAGTAAAACATTTGTGTAGTGTATCTCTGATGATTTAATATGTTTAATACATAAGAAAAAAAACCTCCCCTGATAGTAAACTTTAATATAAACGTTTTCGTCAAGTGATATTACTATTCTTGTGATCGTACTGTTTTATATAATTTATGATGTAATGGTTCAAATATAAAAAAAAGAAGATGTGGTATAATTGCCAATGAGACAACCGTCCACAAGAAACCAAAATGACACAGAAATTAACAATTATAAGTCACCAACAATGAGCAAAGCCCATACCGCATAGTCAGCTATAAAAGACCCCGAAATGACAATGTAAACCAATTCAAACGAGAAAACTAAAAAAATGAACGAAAAACAAATATTTCACACATAAACTAAACAAACGACAACCACTGACAAAGACTGCTACTGTGATACAAACTCGAAAATATACTCTTGTATTACACTTTCATCAAACCTAAAAATGTATTGTTGTGGTAAACAGTTATAAGCTATCTTAATGTTGTGTATTCCTTTTTCTATTTTAGAAAACAATTGATAATGAGGGATGAAGTAATATTTAGCTGTTTGCTTCTGACAATCTATGGTATGGCACTTATGTTAAAAATTATACAAAAAAGTAAAACAAAAAGTTGCTTATCAACATTCAATAAAAGTAATTTTACTATTTGTTGAAAATGTGTCCATTTACATCTGACATACATGAACGTATTCTTTTGTTACGTTACTGACTGCGAAGAAGAGTATACAAACAATTAATATAAATAGAAATGTATTTTGGTGGACCATAAAATTAGCTTCGATCTTAAATCTCAATTATCTCCCTTTTGGTTGATTATATTGTGTTATTGTGTAGAATTTATTGTTTGCAAATGATTATTGTCATCACAGTTGTTGTCCAAAACAGTGTACTTTGCGTTCACTTACAGAAGGTTTTTTTTTTGCAGACTATTTTAAGGACATATTGTGAAATCATAATTAGGATATATCTACTTATGTGACTAGAGTATATCATCTATTCATTTCCATTGAAATTAATATCATATTGAAAGTTTTTTTTAAATATTGTTACAGTATTAAGGCTACATATATCTCTTAGCATACCTCTTCCTTCTGCTTATTGGATCCTAAGTGCAAACAATATTTTATCATGAAATTAGATGCTTCTTCTACAATATAAATTCACCTTATGGTAAATGGGATTCAGAAACAAGCAAGACCTGTTCTTATTAATCTGTATCCTTGTTGCATTGGATACAGATTACAAAAATAAATCAAAACTACTAGTTTACATACTCTGTTATATGATAGAAATATCGACAATCTCATCTGATTTTGTCTAATGTTCGTTTCTGTGTGTGTTACATTTTAGTGTTATGTCATTGTTCTCCTCTTATATTTAATGCGTTTCCCGCAGTTTTAGTTTGTAACCCGGATTTTTTTTTCTATCAATTCATGAGTTTCGAACAGCGGTATACTACTGTTGCCTTTATTCAGTTGAGTTTCATGATTTGGGAAAAAAGAAAAATGCAACTATTGAGATGAAATGCTTAAAGATATATTGGGTGAATTGTTAGTTAGTAAACCTTTTAGATTGAATAATTAAACTTTGTACAATAGGAAATAAACGAATTTTTCTTCATTTGAAATCATACTTGAGCCATTTAAAAGTAATATCGTGTCCATTGGTACAATTACTTGTAGGCTTCCAAATGACATCATTTTTTGTATTTTGGCTACATATCATGGGCAGTCTTATGTTCACATATAATGGACAAAAGGATTTAGAAAACATACGAATTAGTTTAATCCCTGAAATGGTAAAGGAAAAATGCCATTTTCATTTCTATAAAAAAAAAAACAACGGATGTCTTTTAGCTGTTATAATGATTGTGGCTTCATACTTTTCCTTTTAGATGGTCACAACTGGGATATGGATCAATTAGTCAGAAAAAATTTAAAATATGTTATAATTTAGATATTAGAAAAAATCTCGATTTTCGATAAAACCCTGCATTGATATTCGCCTATTTTCTACGACATTTTCTTTAGTACTTCACTAAATCGTGTGCTATCTAAATATAACCTCCTCAAACGATTACAACAGTGTACTTTTTTTATGACAGCCATAATTGTTTTTGTCAAGAAAATATTTTTAAAAAGGACTCCCTTTTTCCTCATATGAAATTTTATAAACCCGTCTGGTCATAAAAAATATGAAGATTATACAATTTTTGAGGTGAAGAATAAACTAAGTCTCACATTTACATTATAAATGCTTACTTTATCAATTCAAAGAAAAAACACAGCTAGTATCTGCAATCTGGTTTGACACATTTCTCGGCAAATGAGCCAAAAGTTTTAAAAGCATGTGAGTTTTGATCCAATAATCGAACGGAAGTGGTTTTGATAAACGTAATAACCCCACATGACTTTCCTACATGAAAAATACATTTTGTTACATAACACACGACAGCGATAATATTAAATTGACAAATTCCAACAAAAACAGTAATTATATTGGGATTTTTTTCAAGCAATCCTTAGCTTTTATGAGACTTATTTTGCTCATGAAAGGTATGCGTTAATCACACATATTACTAAAACAGTGATATTGAGAATCTAAATAATATGTTTAAGACAAACTTCACGTACAGTACCCTCTCAAAGTAGAAAATTGTATTAATTACATCTTGATTAACATCTTCAAAATCTATCAAGTATTTTCATTTCATATTTCAATTTCCGCCTTTTAAAACTAACTTTACGATTTAGGTTCTGGTCTATAGTGTTGAAGTTTGTACGGTAACAATTAGTTACTATTACCATTGCCCTTTGGTTTCTGGTTGATTGTTTTCTCATTGTTAACAACACAATATCTCTGTTTGAATATGAAGAAATTGGGATTCAGCGTTTGTTACAGATATTTTGACCAATTTGCATTATTTAGTATGTCAATTTGAGTTTAGAAAAAAAAAAACAGATGTATGAATAAAATAACATAGCGTCGGTAAAAGGGAATAACACTGATCACTGGAAGTCTATTAAATGTTGCCAATATTGCCTAAAGTCACCATCTTGAGTCAGGAAGGGAAGGGGGATCTTGAGTGGAGGCTTCTATGTTTTTAACATCAAAAACTAAATACTCTAAAAAACTTGCACTTTGTTTTGCGTTTTTCAATAATGAATACCACAATACGGCTTTTTTGTATAATTTTTAGGAATGGCAATTCAAAAGAGAAATGCAGATCTGGAAAAAATAAATGGCAGACATAATGATTTCGGAATGAAAACAAGAAATGTATTCAGTAATATCCGAATCAGTAATCGGAGGTAAAACATATGCTTATGATGATTTAGATAAATGTATATTTCAAATTTAAAAGTTGATTAATTTTGTAATTCTAGTTTTCGGATGGTTATGAACTTCAATTGATAAAATACTTGTACATATCTAGTTAGAATGTGGTAGAAGTTGATGAAAGATTTATCAAACGTCCCTCATAAGTAAAAGAGAAATAGACGATCAAGGTACAATGACAAACAAAATACGAAAAGAAAAAAAACAAAACACACTATTAAATGAGTTTTATTGATAAACGATCATTTTGGGTTTTAAAGTCATCTGAAAAATATGAAAAACAATACAATACGTGATATTAAGTCTTTCAGACTTATCTACTGCAGTAAATTCAGTAATACTCGGACGTTTTGCTTGCAGTCAATTAAGTACTGTTCAGTACCTTTTAAGACGATATAGTATGCTGTTAATTAATAATGACTGAACGGGCTGAACATTGAGTTCCTAATCGACTGCACGCAATTTGTCTGAACAGTACTTTTGATTTTCCTCAGTTGATAATTCAAAAAATTGACTGAAAGAAAGAAAGTGACTTATAAATCAATAGTTTCTGGGCATTCTGATCGAAATGACCATTTCAGATCATAATTGGTATACTGGTTAACCTTCTACCAAACACTACATCCAAACCTTACTGAAAAAATATAAGCTATAATCTATATTTGAATTCTACAATTTACACAGCATACATTAATTTACATTGAGTATTTATATCTCCTTTTTGCATTTTGTTGCTTTCAAATAGATATGTTACAATGAATTTGATAGTCATGTGTCACTTATATATATTTTTTACAATGATATTCGTGGAATTTTTTAAGATAGATGATTTCAGTTTTCTGAATGGACAGCTGTGCATGATAAAGCAGTAGCATACCATCTGCCCAAGGCTTTGTTGTCTCAATAATGTTGCAATATTAGTAAAAGTTATTATTAGTTTGAATGTTTATCAGTTACCATCATGGGTTGATTGATGTTAAAAATATACAAAATGAAGGTGAGGGGGGGGGGGGGGGGGTCACAGTTTAACAATTGCAGAATGTTCTTTGTGTGGCATATTCCTGGTTTTGACATTTTCTACAAAGCTTGACTTTGAAACCCATTTTGAAAGGTTATTCAAGAAAATTAAAGCATGGGAAAGGAATTATTTTCCTTATATTTTTCATAGTTCTGTGACAATCACGAATTGGTTGACCAATATGATATGCCAGTGTCTAAACGCACTAGCAATGTGCTTTAATGGTCTCAGATCTTTAGATAAATAAACGTCGTGTTATCTGCAATTTTAACGCGATTGTGTCTCATGCCTAATTTTGACATTTTGACAGAGTTAGATTCGCATCATTGGTCAAACACGCATAGGAGACAATATACCCACCGACGCATCCGTCCTTGTATCCATTTGAGTGTATGCGCTTCCCTAAGTTTATGTTTGTTAGCTACTTGTCTGCCTAGTGTGCAACATTGGAGCTGGATCTGCTTATCCTTCAGGAACACCTGATATCACTTCCAATGTTTTGTGGGGTTCGTGTTGCTCAGTCTTTAGTTTTCTATGTTGTGTTTGTTTGTGTACTACTGTTTGTCTGTTGGTCTTTTTGCTATATAATTAGCCTTGGCGATGTCAGTATATTTTTGGCTAATGAGTTTTGATGTCCCTTTGGTATCTTTCGCATCTTTTTTGGGTGATAAATGAGACTTGAACATTGGTAGATTGCTGTTGCCTTAATTTATATATTGCATTATGATGATAAAAACTTGTTTTTTCAACAGGAAAAGGTGGAGCATTGGAAGTGGCAATAACGGCGATCATAACTCTGCAAGTGGCAATAAAAACATTTGCAATACTAATACAAAAAAGAGCAAGCATACAAATATGAAAGGTCAGCGAAATGGAAGACATTTTGGAAGGAAACGAATGCTGAAAATCTGTACAAATTGGAGCATAGGAAGTAATTATACAGGCGATGGAAATACAGAAGATAACAATACTCATATTGACAACAAAAATACAATTACAAATGAAATTGGGGTAGGAAATTTTGAACATTCTGAACAGAAAAGTGATTGGAGTATCGGCAGTAACAACGAAGGAAATAAAAATTCCGCAAATGGCAACACAAATATTTGTAATAACCAGAAACATAATCACAAGAATACAAATATATTTAAGGCTGCAAATGTCGGAAACAATCGAAAGAAAATTGACTGGTCATATAAGAGAAAAAGAGGGAGTAAAGGTAATAACCGAGGAAAGTTTTGACAAGAACACTAATGTAAAAAAACTTTGAAAGGAAATAACATTTTTATGCACGCTTTTTCGCCTATTATTTTGCCTATTAAAGATTTTTTATTAGAACGTCACTGATGAGTAGACGAAACGCGCGTCTGACGTTCAGTATCTTAATACTGGTATACAAGATGAGTGTATTTATAGGTAGTGCATATGATTGCATAGATAAAGACATTGACAGACAGTATTGAAAACTAAACCTTGTTAATTAATCAAATTGTCCTATGCAAGCAAGTGTCTTCTGTTTGTCTGGTAAAATAAAGAAACATCAAGTTTTATTTTCTTTGAAAATGCATATAAACATTGTGATATATTAACATTATTAAGGAATCTTGTTTTTGATCATCTGTTTTGTCTTAGTTGTTTGCACCTTTTTATATATGTGGTTTATATGTCAAAACTGCTGATTACTTGCTTTATTGTTATACATTTGATTTTGTAAATAGTTGACGTTTTCATTTTGATTTCTTTTAGAGAATTTCACAAATTAAATTTCCTAAATTCTTTTATAAGTTGTGTTTTTCTTGTCTCTTTGCGTTAGCAGCGATATATAGAGAATAATACACGATGAAAACGATGAAATCCGTAACACATTCTGTATCACCCCGAGTAACCAATACCAGCAGAGGGCCGAAGTCCTGAAGGCTAATATTGGTCGAAGGTGATACATTTACAGCATGTACTACGGATTTTATCATTATTAAAACGGAGGACTTTAAAATTTCCAAATTGAAGTCTTCTTATGAAAAATAATTGTTTAAGGACTGATATACTATCCAATATAGATTTGACATCACACCGTAGGCAGACCTAGGGCCGACTTTTCATGCTACACTCTTGGACCAGTACTGCAGCAGCACTACTTATGTATTCAAGCTCTTAAAAGGATGTGCCAGTGTGTATGGTCCACCACCAAAATGACAATCTAAACAAGTAAAACTTCATGTATTAAACAGTTTTTCAGTATTTCATTTTAACTTTCATGTGTGCTTCTTCTAAGCAATTACGGTTTATGTAGTCCTGTTGATGTCTGTTAACTGTTTTTATTTTTGAGTAAATTGATAGTTGAAATGAGTAGATTAAATGTGTTACATGTATTTTGTAAAAAAGTAATAAAATTTTAAATGCTTTTACTATTTTGATATGAGCGTCACTGATGATTCTTATGTAGACGAAACGCGCGTCTGGTGTACTAAATTATAATCCTGGTACTTTTGATAACTATTTACACCACTGGGTCGATGCCACTGCTAGTGGACGTTTCGTCCCCGAGGGTATCACCAACCCAGTAGTCAGCACTTCGGTGTTCACATGAATATCAATTATGTGGTCATTTTTATAAATTTCCTGTTTACAAAACTTTGAATTTTTTCGAAAAGCTAATGATTTTCTTGTCCCAGGAATAGATTACCTTAGCCGTATTTGGCACAACTTTTCGGAATTTTGCTCAATCCTCTTTAACTTTGTACTTGTTTGGCTTTATAACTATTTTGATATGAGCGTCACTGATGAGTCTTATGTAGACGAAACGCGCGTCTGGCGTACTAAATTATAATCCTGGTACTTTTGATAACTATATGTCATATGTCCCTTTAACTGTTTCTGTTCTTATACAACCTTGGTTTTCGAAACCAGTATTTTTGGCAAATGCCCCTTGTAAGCATGATATAATTGTTTGATTCCACCGAATGTTTGACCTAAGAAAGTTTATTATAATCAGGTATCATATGGAGTTTCTACTTGAATATATAAATTTTGTATACACTGCAGATGTGCTATTTACGAAGTCAAATTGCATTGGCCGTATAATCATATCTGATCATTTTTTTATGTACAGTGACTGACCGTATATATATATATATAAAAACATTTAAAGATGGAAGAAAATATCATGTGAACGCCAATATGACTTGTAAGACAACAAACGTCCCATGTCCTGGTTGTCATGAAAATTATATTGGACAGACCGGGAATAGCCTCTGTGAACGGGTGCAAGTTCACAAAGAACAAATATATATATATATATACAGTGACTGACCGTATATATATATATATATATATATATATATATATATATATAACTCCCTGTTTATGATAAGCTGGTTCTCGGCTGAATAATATACTTTGTTCATCAGTTTGAGCTGAGACTGCTATAACGTATTATAGTAGTCTCAGGTTTGATTGAAGCGAAATACAAGCGGATTCCAGTTTTATGTGTATGACCGACTGACAATGTGTATCTGTTGAGTTTTATTTTTGTGAGTCCCAAGGTATAAAATATTTGGAAACGGGCAAAATAAAAACATTTAAAGATGGAAGAAAATATCATGTGAACGCCAATATGACTTGTAAGACAACAAACGTCCCATGTCCTGGTTGTCATGAAAATTATATTGGACAGACCGGGAATAGCCTCTGTGAACGGGTGCAAGTTCATAAAGAACAAATAAAACACCCACAATACAGAAACTCGCCAATTAGTGCCTATCTTGACACTTGTGGTAAAAAACATTTTCAAATAATACCTATTTTTAAATGTAGACGGGATGAAGCCTATCGAAAGGAGATGTAACGTTATTTCATCACAACGTTCCGATCAAAATTAAATCCCGAGAACTTTTAATAACGAACAATGACGAAACGTCACAAACCTCCTAAACGACGTCGCCCATAACGACGCCATATCAGTTATCCTGGTGAGTCCCAATGGAAGGATCAAAACGATTGAATGGAACTGTTAACTTTTTAACTTATTTTACTATTTTATTTAATGAATATATACATCTGCACATGTGAAAATTATTTTTTACGCCTATATTATAATATATATGTAAATTGTCCAAAAATATAATTTTTATTCACAGCTATAAACCCACT
Organism: Mytilus galloprovincialis; assembly: GCA_037788925.1. Classification (NCBI taxonomy): domain Eukaryota; kingdom Metazoa; phylum Mollusca; class Bivalvia; order Mytilida; family Mytilidae; genus Mytilus; species Mytilus galloprovincialis. The sequence continues at coordinate 823,334 of JAWDJN010000016.1, forward strand.
GTACTGATGATACACAGTGTTGATAGTTCATTTATTGCTTTATAGTTGCAATATGGGCCCCTGAAAATTTGTATGAAAAATGTTTAAATTGATTATCTTTATATTTTCTCATGATCATAGTTATGCAATTGTCTCTTGGAAATAATCAACATTTGCATGTATATTACTTAAACAAACTTTTTAGTTGATATCAAAGCCTTTGCCGTTGCTCCTCTTCCTCGTTGGTACCAGACTGATGTGTTGGCAAACACTGTTTGGACAAGAGATATATAAAAAGCTAGCCATCCCATAAATAACCTCATCTTTGATATCGGAAAATTGGAACCATGAATTACATTTTTCGCAATTCATGAACCTGGCCAGCACATCTAATTCCACCACACGTCGTCCTTTGAACCAAGGTTTGGAGGGTCCAATTTCAACATTTTCCCCGACTTACAAATAATCAGTTGCATTTACAGCCTGTCCTTCCCTCAAACCAGCACCGTAATCATGATCATCACCGCTTAATCTTTCCTTTTTATTCATATGCCTCATACGGTCCACCTTCTTCTACTAGACATCTTTCCTCGAACTCGGTGTAAATACGTGTCGTCTGGCATGTTTGTAGATTACCGCCGGAGTTTGACAGACGCGGTTTCAGTTCTATATTTACCATGACAATCACGTGATAAATCAAAACATCACGTGACGTAATGTCCTGCTCGGCCTTAAAATCGTTTATTCCTCATTATTGTTCATTCAAGACTACTTATCTTCTTAATTACGCATTTGTGAACAAAGATGGGTTTTTTTCTAGAGCTATAAACCTAATAAATAATAAAATAAGACATTTTGTGTTGCTATTGGAAATTATCAATGCATTTTTTTTTTACAATTTTGGATCAACTAATATATGAATACGAAAAAGAAAGGAAACGATGGAAGGAAAAGGAGGAATTCAAATGTGCAAATTTCATGTAGTGAGAAACCTACGTACTGTGCTCACAATGTTTTCAAAGGTAAACACAGTCAAAGATAATTGTACCCAGAAACACTTGATTATGAACAACAGTAATGCAATGAACTCTTTCACACCAAACTTCACACCAAATTGTAGCTCCCCAGTAATGCAAGAAAGTGGAAATCTTCAACAATATCGAAAAATCCAAAATCCAAGCTCTCCGATGTCTGGTTTCTATGGCATTCCTTACACCCCACAAGGCCCGATTTCACAACCAGTTTGTAACTCTACTATGAACCAACCAATAGATAGTATAAAAATTGACAACCTGGCGAATAAAGTTGACGAAATGTGCAAAAAATTGTCTTCGATAGATTCTTTGAATGAAAAAATCGACAAATTTCAATCTATGGTTAGTGCTATGGTTTTAAAGGTAGAAAATGTAACAAAGCGGGTAGGGGAAATTGAACACAGCTTAGAATTCTTTGGTGCGTAAACTTTTTAAAACGCTTGACTACAGATTTAAACGATCTGCGCGAACGGCATCTAGATCTCTAAACACGTTCAATGAGAGAATCTAGCGACAACGAAGAAAGCGGGGAGACAGGAGAAATCTTAAAAAAATCATGATGAAAGAGCTGAAATTATCAAACCCGATTGCATTCGTCCGTGCGCACAGATTCGGTAGAGCAGACAAAAACCTAGGCCAATAGTTTGCAGATTCATAATGTTTAAAGATAGAGAGCTAGTTCCGACAAATGCAATGTTCTTAAAGGGACAAGGGACTCATTATAGGATTAGTGAACAATTCCCAAAAGAGGTAAATGACCGTCGCAAGGTACTATGGCCATACTTTAAAGAGGCAAAGGAACAACACAACATGCACAAGAAGGCACACTTTAAACGTGACAGACTGTTCATAGATGACAACGAATTTATTCCTGATGACAGAACTAACCTCAATATAGAAACAGATAACAACCCAGCAAACACAAGATACGAGAAACAAGGAGCCAAACCGAAGCATTTTCCCCACAGAGGACCCCAAAAGATAAAAAATGGTAACGGTAAATAGGTGAACCGTGGAGGATCAACAGAAACTTATAGTAAATTTAGTTACTCACACGGAACTGACGACCTTGAAAATGAACATTTAAATTTTAGCTTAGACTTTAATGATACTCTACACTTATTGTCTTTAAATGTATGTGGGTTGAAAACAAAACTATTATACCCAGAATTTCAAACTTTACTCAATACTTTCGATATTGTTTGTCTAACTAAAACTAAACGTGATGACTTTGATGATTTAATGTTATATAACTATATAACTATGTTTTTAAATATACGAATAGAACGAAATTTATAAATAAATCAGGTGGCATAGCTTTAGGTTGTAAAAGTTACTTAGAAGATTTTATAAAACCTATTGATAATGAATGTAAATTTGTATTATGGTTCATTGTTGACAAAGTAATTTTGAAGACGTCTGAAAATGTAATTTTTTGGTATTCTTTATGTCCCTCCTGAGAGTAGTAACTATTCAGCAGTTGATGCTTTTTCTGAAATTGAATCAGAATTTCAAAGATTAAATAAAAATTCTAAATTTATTTGTTTACTTGGAGATATGAATGTACGTACGGGAATTTTGCCCGATTTTGTTGATTAAATACAAATGACGATTTTGTTTTAACAAAATGTTTTAGATATCAGTGAGTTTACTGACGTTAAAATTTTGGATGACATGGGTTTGTCAAGAATAAGAAACAGCCCAGATACTGTCATAAACAGTTTTGGTCGAAAGCTTATAAGTTTTTGCCAAGATAATAACTTGTTTATTTTTAATGGTAGAGTAGGAAAGGATAAAATTGGAATGTCAACAAGTAAAAATAACAGTGTAACTGATAATGTTGTTGGTACTTTTCTATTGCTACAAATTATACATGATTGTGAAATATTTGAATTTAATAAGCTTTATTCGGATGTACATTCACCACTTGCATTTACATTATGTCTAAATGATAGTTTTTTCTGGAAAAAAGTGTATAAATAAAAAATCATTTAAAAGAATTAAACCATGGAAACAAGAAAAAAGTGAACTTTTCAAGAGTAATATAGATCAAGAAAAACTTGCATCTCTGCATTTTAATCTGCTCGACGCCATTAGTGATACTGAAACTGTGGTTAAACATGATATTGATACTTTTATACAAGCAGTCACTCCTATACTTTTGCAATCTGTAGAACTAATTTTAGGATCAGAGAGGCCGGTAATTGATACATGCAAATGTCAAGAAAGCAAACTATGATTTAACGGAGATTGCAAAAAGTCTAGAAGGGAATATCATAAAGCAAAGAGATTATTCAAAATATAGTTCAAACCTTTTTAAGAGCAGATTGAAATTGACAGAAAATGTATATAAGAGAACTCTGGATGAAAATATTATTGAGTTCAATAGCACTAGTAACTCGAATTTAGCTTGAACGGACAAAACCGCCTTACCGGCATTTAAAATAGATTAATGAAAATTGAATAGAGATTGACAGAAATTAAAAATTATTTTTAATGCATTTCAATTAATATCAAATCATTTCAATACAAGTCAAGTAGATTCCCTAGCGGTAAAACAAGATAATTTGAGATGTGGTTAAACTATGTCAAACTAATTAGCCAAGCCCCCGTTAAACGGAATTAAACTGATGTTAAGTCCTTTTAAATTCTAACGTGACCGCCTTTTTGTAAGGTAAATCATTCAACCAGAACAACATCCTCGTGTATCTATCATTAATCCGCTCCGAACGTTATCGATATTTAACCGGTGGTTAGTTTTATATACAACTAGAACACACCCGTGATATCACGGGTCCGTGACTGAATTCAAGTATATAACTATGCGCAAGCCTTATTTTAGTATTAGTATTGTCATCTGATAAAGTCATGTCGATTATAAGATACACAGTTTTTCTCTGCTTTCAAGTCTTTCTGTTTGAACCCGTCGAACTGAAACAATAATATTAATTATTTGGAAAACAAAAGGTCCTGGAATGGAGTATTTTTTAATCAACAGCATTGTCCTATATAAGTTATAAATAAAGTTGAATTCTTTGCTTCGCTGTTTTACGTCATGCCCACTAACAAATTGAAAACTGTACCTATACGCCTTATTTTTAGTCCAGATTTTTAGTATTCGTATTGTAATCTTAGAAAGTCTTACTGATTAAAATACTACAATAGGTAACCATTTGACAATTTAGTAGTGTCAACCCTGTGGTTATGACCCGTGTATATAGCATATTAATCCTGAATACAACGTTTGGTGGTGCGCCTTTCAGATGCGGAACGTACAGATAAGGTAATAGGTAACAGGTGAATATACTATTGGTATCGGTAGCGGACTCGACCCGGAACTTCTTAATTATTGGCAATATTAATTACGTGGAAAACAAAAGGGCCTGGAGTGGTGTAATTTTTAATCTACACCTTTGTACTATATAAGTTATATATAAATTTGAATTCTGTGATTCGTCGTTTTTACGTGATGACGGCTGACAAATTGGACCTCGTAATTTTAGTATTATAGATATGTTTTATATATGTTTTCCAATATTTAATGTAAATATACGTAATATTTTTTATGCATATTGGAATGTATCATGTTATACAACGGGTAAGAATTTAATAAAATATCTGAATATATATAAACGGCATGCTTCACAATTAAAACAAACGAATGAACAATACATACAACTAAATTTATAAATATCGATGCACGATTTAAAAGCACAAAATGTCAATCTGTTACATGTAAAAAATAAAATAGCTCTTTATATCAAAATATATTCGTTTTCAATATTGCTTACTAATATGAAAACTTGTGGCATGTAAGTAAGGTATGGTCTTTTAAATAGACTTGCAAAAAAAAAACCCAGACAGATTATAAGAAGGTCGTAATTGTGCTCAATACAAACCTAGAAGTGATAACTTTTTTTAATCAATAGACAATAAATAGATTTGAATCAAATTTGAGAGGTGAAATGATCACTTAGATATCTGTTTAAATGTGTCCTTGTTGTATTCGTAGAATTAATGTATTCCTGAATATTTACCGTTCCTCTTTTTCTGTATTCCTTTATTGACGTACTCATATCTTTTTTAAGTCGACACGCACGTAAAAGGAAAAGATATTATTCAGTGTGTATACATTGTTTTAATAGATGCATCTTATATTGTCTGTAAAAAAAAAAAACATTTACAATTATACCGACATTTGAAATGGGTAGTATTTAAAAACATTTGTTTGTGAAATAATAAAATTGATATAGATGAGGTTGACATTTGTTGAGACAGTTTTGACTTGCTAAAACTTGTAATTAAAGTAATTATAGAGAGATGCGAATAAAAATGAAAAAAATGAGTGCTAAAAATCCCAAATATTTTGGAAAGGAATAGGTTCAGTAAGACCCCTTTGTGGCCCCAAAATATAGCATTTTTACAAAATTGTGAAAATGTTTTTTTTTCGATTTTGTGGAAAGTAAAATGCTTCTACTACATAAATATGGGCGTTTTTTTGACAGTACAATGCACATATACCGGGTACTAGCATCATTAGGTCATGCTAAATTACTGAAATCTTCACAATTTTAGTATTTATTTAACTTTTCAGATAGTTTTTGTCAAAAATGAAAGTGGCCGCATTCGTGTTCATTAATAATATTGAAATGTAAGTTGTATTTGATGATAATACATAACATACATAAAGGTTGAGGATGAACACGGATGCGACCACTTTCATTTTTGACAAAAACTATCTGAAAAGTTACGTTTTTTGGCATGTTTGATAGATTTTTCATATTTAAGCTTGAATCGTATCGATTTTAATGACTAAATCAACTTAAATCGTTCACAAAAACTAATCGAATCAAGTGAAATAGACACTTAAGTGTTTAAAAAGTGTTTAAAACCTTTCGTTAGATAAACTTGAAATTTGAGGCCAAAATTGGCCCTTACCGGACCTACTCCTTTTTTAACAAAGGTCGAAGAAAAAGAAATACAAATATTTCTAAAGATGTATTGTTAGATTTTTTTTTTGGGGGGATTTGAATGAAAATAAGTCTGAGAGTCAAAATGACTTTGATATACAAAATGATGTACAGCATGATATGTTTAATTGTAATATAAGAATTGAAGAAATAAAAAAAGCCAATACCAGCTTCAAAAAACAGCAAATCTACGGGTGAAGATAGTGTTATAAATGAAGTTATGTCATCGTCCTGTGAGAAAATGACTGACATATATGTATTTTTATTTAACTTAATTTTTGAAACAGGTATTGTGCCTGAAGCATGGCTTGCTGGTATAATAATACCGATTTTTGAGAACAAAGGCGACCAGCTAGATCCAAAAAAATACAGGCCTATCACTTTGTTGTCTTACCTGGGGAAAATATTTACCTCGGTATTGAACACTAGATTAAATAATTATCTTGATGAATACATGTTATTACATCAAAACCAAGCTGGTTTTAGAAGTGTTTTTTCTACAAATGACCACATTTTTTCTTTATATGCTTTATTTGAGCTATTGCTTTTTAAAAAGAAAAAACTCCATTGTGCATTTGTGGACTTTGAGAAGGCGTTCGACTTTGTTCAAAATATATATGAAGGTATTAAATCATATATTAGACATAATGATGAATGTTTAGGTTTTTTTTTAAGTGTGAACTAGGGGTTAGATAAGGTGAAAATTTATCTCCTGAACTTTTTTCATTGCATCTTAATGATTTTCAATCATATTTAGAAGAATATAATATAAAAGGGTTAGAATATATCAGTTGCGATAATGAAAATGAATTAACGAGCTATCTTAAAATTCTATTATTTTTATATGCAGACGATACAATTTTGCTATAAGAATTAGGCAAGCATTTACAGTTTATGTTGGATACGTTTTTAAATTATTGTGAAAATTTGAAACGAAAAGTTAATATTGAAAAAAACAAAAATTCTTATATTTTCTAGAGGAAGAATTTCAGAAAAAGATTTATTTTTTTTGTAATAAAGAAATAGAAATTGTCAAAGACTACAACTATCTTGGTGTATTTTTTGCTAAAAGTGAGTCCTTTTCAACCACAAGAAATATTTAAAAGACCAGGGAACAAAAGCAATGTATAGTTTATTGAAAAAAATGTCGAAGACATAATTTATCAATCGAATGTCAATTAGATATGTTCGATAAAGCCGTTTTACCAGTATTATTTTACAGTTCAGAGATCTGGGGTTTTGAAAATTTAGATGTTTTAGAAAAAGTACACGTTTTTGCAAGATCATATTAAACCTAATGCAGACAACGCCAACTAGCATTATTTATGGAGAACTCGAACAATTTCTGATCTCGCTTACAGTTAAAATGCTAATGATAAAATGTTGGTGCAGATTAGTAAATGGTGAAGAGGAAAAAATCTCCTCAATTCTTTACAAATTGCTGTTTGTATATTTTTAGAATTATGGCTTTGAAAGCAAATGGTTTTTGACAAATGTGGTCTATCAAATATATGGAGATCCCAGTCTCATTTCTCTACAAATTGGATAGAAAACTGTGTTGATCTTAGCCTAAAAGACCAATTTAAGCAAGAATGGTCGTCTGACATTTTTAATTCAAGTAAAACAATTTAGAATATTTAAGGATGAATTCTGTGTTGAACGTTATTTGTCGTTATTACCCTCATATCTTATGTATCATTTATGTAAATTCAGATGTGGCTGTCATCGTTTACCCATTGAATCGGGCAGATGGCATAAAATTCAAAGAGACGAAAGAACCTGCAATGTATGTAACTAAAATGAAATAGGTGATGAGTACCACTGTATTTAGTTTGTAACTTTTTAGTTCAGAAGGTAAAATAAAAGAAATGTTACCGAAATATTGTTAAAAAAATGCAAATACTGCAAAATGTAATCAGTTTTTCTCATCAACTGTTATCAATGTATTAGAAAAAACTAGCAAGATTCATTAAACATGTTTTATCAATTGTCACCCCTCCTGGTTAGTAAAATTGTGTTTAACATACACAATTAAATGAACTGTCTTTTACCATATTTATTTACGCATGCATTATTATTGTATTATAATTGTATACTAATTTCTCTGTAACTATGTATGTTTATGAGAATAAAATATTCGTATTCCTATTTTACTTCATAATTGAATATTCAAAGTAAAGGTGTGACATCCTGCATGAGCTATCTAAAGAGATAATTAAGGACTAAGGACAAATGTGTAGCAATTAATTAACCAAGTCAACTTTTGACAGGTGTTCAATATTATTATCAAATTCTCAAACTCAACAGGATCAATCTATAGATTGTATAGGCGTAAACAGTTTTAAAATATTAATTACTGTTAATTAATTTAGATAAAAGTTTCATCTTTATTTTCTTTTGTTCAATACTATTCAAATTATTTCTTGAATAACCTTAAAATAATATTAATGTTGATTTTAAAAGGAAGCTTTGATCAATCGATTTATAAATGTTAATTACATGATAAAAGCTCTTATTATTTCATTTTGTATGATTTATAAATTATTTGATTTAAACAAAACATATATAACACAATTTTGATTGAACAATTTTCTATATTTTTTTTTTGTAATAATATACGAAATGTAATACATAAAAAATAGGTCCCTATCAAAGGATTTTACAGTGAATTATTTTTTTAATTTTTTATACGACTGCAAAAATTGTTTGCGTCTTATAGACGCTATGATTTCCTCGTCCTCGTCGTCGGCCTTTGCGTTTGCACCAGCTGCGTACGAACACTCTTTTGGTTTTCAGACTTTAAATTTAGTTTAAGTTAATGGATATCTATGAAATATTACAAGAAGGTTCAATACCGCAAAACAAAGGTTGAGATAGATTTTGGGGGTTATGGTATCAACAGTGTAGGAATTAGAGGTCAAAAACAATCATTTTTACACTTTATGGATAGCAACTCTCTAGATCTCTCTGAAATTGTACCATAAGGTTCCATATTACAAAGATAAGACTTGGGTTGAGTTTGGGGGATATTGCCAAAAACTTCTTAAATTCGGGACCCAAAAGGGTCAAAAACTAGCATTTTTCAAGTTTACAGATTTTAACTTGTGTATAAGTGTATGGATGTCTATGAAATTGTACTGCAAGGTATTAAACCACGAAGGGCAGACTGGCATTCAGTTTAGGGAATTACTGCAAGGGGGTTCGAAAAAACATTTTTTGGAGGGGAATTTATTTTTCATATTTTTTTGTTTTTTTATGATGTAAGTCATGTTTGAATAGTGTATGTCTTTCGCTAGACGAAGATGAGCTTACCTTTCCGGAATAAATGAAAACACCCCTGGCTTTTAATGTTGCCAAGCTTTGTATATAATATTTGGTATACTGTTGTTTGTCTGTTTGTCTTTATGTCGAGTTAGGTTTTTAAGTCCATATCTCAGATACTATACGCAAAAGGTCTACTTTATTTAGTGCATGTATGGAAAGATTGTAACAAGTACAGATCCTACTGGCAGGTATATTTGATCTTGACCTCATATATTGATGGTTCGGTCAGAAGTTAAGGTCTTGTGTTTTACTAGTACTGTGTGCGATAGGTCAACTTTATATGATATGACTATATTTAACTAGCAATTAAGTTATAGATTTCCCGAAGTTACGATGATCTGAAATGTAAATAGATAAATGTCGTCTACGGTTTAGAGTGTAATCTTTGCGGATTGGTATACTTCGGGAAACGAAAGGAAGGCTAAACAAACGTATACGCGGTCATAGATAAGATATTTAATCAGGCTGATCATTCCATCGTTTCTATGACAGTTCGCATTATTGAAAAAAATATACAACAATACTAACAATCCCCATCTTGCAACGCCTCTCCGTAGACAAAAAGAGGACTACTGGATTAGACAATTGGGAACTGCGACACCATATGGTTGCAATGACAAAATTGATGGTATTGGTATTCTATCTAGTCGTTCGTGTAGCTCGGTGAATGTGATGAATATTTTCCCACTCTACTCTTTGACGTAGACGCAGTCATGGTCATCGTCGTTATAAATCACATACTCTGCATAATGTCTCTATTAATGATTTGCTGCCATTTATACAGTTAGGTATTCCTCAAATTCACACGAAACTTCATTCATTACCCCTTTCAAAACTTCATTCTCTGTTTAATTTATGTTTTCAAACAAATACAAACTTACAGCTACCATTTCGGATATTGAAAGTCACAGAAATTTCAAACCAGTCCAAATTTGAAAAGATGAAATAGAGAAAAGATCTTTTCTTAATCTTTCCTTTGCCAACAAAGGTCTCGATGGCGTCAAATTAGGCGATATTCTTAATCATAAATTAGTTCAGTCAAAAATACATCCTGATGTCAAAGATCAGTTTGTACCAATCATTTCGTATACCTATACCAAACCTATTGCAACTAAATTTTTCAATTACAAAATGTTTTGCAGGATCTCAATATTGACGACTTCAAGTCTAAACCTCCTGATCGTACCTGTACCAGTTCCCAATTCACATATAATCCTGCTGACCACGTTATTATCGGTGACCTCAACATTGTCATTTATACTTTCCTGCGAAATGTGTTATCAAAAGGTCCGAAATATTGCAATCCATCAATCGGAAATACAAAATTTTGAATTCAGACTGAAAACTATTGCTTCAGTCGAGGATTATGCCAGGTAATGGGCTAAGTGCGAGACGGAAGACGTGGACACTATTTCCGAATGGTTTGAGGCTGTGAGGTCGTTGATACAAATCAGAATTAAGACAGTGAATGTGTCTATCAATGCCCATGCTACTTCAATCTTTAAAGACTAAAATGTTGCAAAACACTTGTCCTATGGCAAGCCGTTCTCGTCAAAACTATGTTTAAACCCTTTTTTCGAAAAAAAATACACACTGAGATTTAAAAACCTAAAATAACACACTGAGAAATCGAAATTACACACTGAGATTTAAAAAAATAAAAAACACACACTGAGAATTCAAAATTACACACTGAGATTTTAAAAAGACACACTGAGATGAAATAAATTGAAAAACACACACTGAGAATTGTTAATTACACACTGAGATTTCAAAAATACACACTGAGATTAATATGCAAATTACTAATGAATATTCATGAGATGAATAATTCAACAGATTAATATCTTGATCTCAAGAACTCTTGTCATTATAATGAAATGCGATTCCTTCAACCAACATTCGTAATAAATTTCAAGACTTAACATCGCTCATATTCATAAGTTTGTTGCCTATAATTCAGATCATTACTACCAGTAATTAAACATGTGTCCCTTTTCAAAAGTCTTCCAACTGTTTCTCTGATTTCGCTAGTTATCTTTTATATTTTTGTTACGATTATATGCTATAATAGACACTTGAGTAAAAATTTCACTGCATTCTTTTGCAGATTGTTCCAATGTTTTACTTATAATTTTAATAAAGTTTTTCACCATTTGGTTATATTTTGTAATAAGAGTAAGTGGGTATTTTTCTTGTTCTTGTATTTTTAAAGGTTTTTTATTAATAATTTGGAACCAAATCGAAGGACTAACGAGTTATGTCCCCTTGTTGTTTTAAGCTTGTAATAGATTCAGATTAAGTATGCTAATAGATATGTGCGCATAAAAAGTGCGCACAAATCTCAGTGTGTAATTTCAAATTCTCAGTGTTTGTTTTCAGTTTATTTATTCTCAGTGTGTCTTTTTGAAATCTCAGTGTGTAATTTTCAATTCTCAGTGTGTAATTTTCAATTCTCAGTGTGTAATTTTCAATTCTCAGTGTGTAATTTTCAATTCTCAGTGTGTAATTTTCAATTCTCAGTGTGCGTTTTTCATTTTTGTAATCTCAGTGCGTCTTTATGAAATCTCAGTGTGTAATTTTAATTCTCAGTGTGTAATTTTCAATTCTCAGTGTGTAATTTTCAATTCTCAGTGTGCGTTTTGAAGTTTTTAAATCTCAGTGTGCTTTGTTGTAATTCTCAGTGTGTAAATTTTTCGAAAAATGGTTTAAACATAGTTTTGACGAGAACGGCTTGCCATATTGCTTCAGTCGAGGATTATGCCAGGTAATGGGCTAAGTGCGAGACGGAAGACGTGGACACTATTTCCGAATGGTTTGAGGCTGTAAGGTCGTTGATACAAATCAGAATTAAGACAGTGAATGTGTCTATCCATGCCCATGCTACTTCAATCTTTAAAGACTAAAATGTTGCAAAACACTTGTCCTACCTCCATGACAAATAAGTTGTTGTCCCCGCATATACAGCCCAATGTAAAACTCCTTACATTAATTGCTTGATAAAATAATTAGGTATTGACAATTCATTTGGAAACTGAACATATACCCTCACAACTCTTACCAAAGAAGAAATCCGGGATAATCATAGGTCTGTTCTATGTTCCTTTGGAATTTCGACCAAAAATGAAGAACTGGATCTTCCATCACTGTGCTAGATACCAAAACTACATAAGTGTCCTTAAAAACAACGGTATAGTGCTGGGTCTTCCAAGTGCTACACAAAACCTCTTTCTACATTATTAACATCTAATTTATCAGCAATCAAAGCCGGGCTTCAAATTTATTATGAAACTGCCTATTCTAGAGGTGGCGTGAATCAGATGTGGATACTAAAAATTCCAACGATTTAAAGTACATACAATCTAACTTTCTTTCATCTTGCAATGGTATTAAGTATTCTACATTCAAAACTAAAGGTCATATTAAAAGAGTTGGTATTGCTTTGTTTCATATAAAAGAATGGCCAACGTAGATTCAAGTATCTTGTCTTAGGGAGGGATGAAGCCTTCTTTGTAAAGGATCACTCTGATTGAAACAAAAAAATCTGTGAAACTGACATTATCAAGAATCTTAATTTCTTGATTGACAACATATTTGTTACGTTCGGAGGACGTGTTTCTTAACAGACTGTTGGCATTCCAATGGGAACCAATTGTGCCCCTCTTCTTGCCGACTTGTTTCTTTATTATTATGAGTCTGACTACATAATAATAGGAAGAAGATAGCAATATCCTTTAAGTTTACTTTCCTCTATATAGATGATGTTCTCTCATTAAATAATTCTAAATTTGGTGACAATGTTGAACGCGTCTATCACATCGAACTAGAGATAAAGGATACGACAGATACAGTTAAGTCGGCCTCATATCTTGACATCTAGAAATTGACAATGAGGGTCGGTTGAAAACAAAACTTTACGACAAAAGAGATGATTTCAGCTTCCAAATTGTGACTCTCCATTTCTATGTAGCAACATTCCAGCAGCACCTGCATACAGTGTATATATCTCCCAATCGATACGACATTCCCGTGCTTGTATTTCCTATCATGATTTTCTTGATAGAGAGTTGCTGCTTACAAGGAAGCTATTGAACCAAGAGTTGCAAATGGTGCAGTTGAAATCATCCCTTCGTAAATTTTGCGGACGCCATTATGAGTTTGTTGACCGTGATGGAATAACCGTTTCACAGACTATATCGGATATGTTCCTTATGTCGTAACTACAAACCCCTTCCCTTTCATGAATGTGACTTACCGAATAAGACTATTTACCGGATTTGTTATATAATGAGCAACACGACGGGTGCCACATCTGGAGCAGGATCTGCTTACCCTTCCTGAACACCTGAGATCACCCCTAGTTTTTAGTGGGGTTCATGTTACTTATTCTTTAGTTTTCTATGTTTTGTCATGTGTAATATTGTTTGTCTGTTTGTCTTTTTCATTTTTAGCCATGGCGTTGTTAGTTTATTTTCGATTTATGAGTTTGACTGTCCCTTTTGTATCTTTCGTTCCTTTTTAACGTTTTATACCTGAACTGGCAGGTTATTTAACCGTGATCTATTTTCACTGTTCATGTTCAATGTTACGTTTTTGTGCTTTGGTCTGTTTCTTAAAATAAAATTAATTTGTTAACTATAGATTGTAGTTGTCTATGTTTGTCGGGCAAGTATCTTCTGACCTTGACCTCATTTTCATGTTTCATTGATTAAGGTTTTGGTTACGTTTGTTTCATGGATATTAAAATGTATATACCAAAGGTCAATTATATGTGATGCATGCAATGATAGTTATGGGTATGAGTCTATCTGGTAGCATGGTTCTTCTAACTTTGACCACCTCATTTTCATAGTTCATTAGTCGATGAAACGTTTTCGATGTATTGAACAATTGTAACATTGCAACATTCGAGAATACGGAATATATGTCTCCCAATTGATACGAAGTTCCAGGGCTTGTATTTCCTATCAAAATGTCCTTGATAGAGGGTTGCTGGTCGCAAGGAAGCTATTACACTAAGAGTTTTTATTAAATTTTATGAACGCCATCACGAGTTGGTTGTGTGTTATGGGCTATTTCCTTATGTCGTTACAGCAATCCCGTTCCCTTTTCATAAATAAAACCTACAATATTGAACTATTTACCGCGTTTGTAACATGAGCAATTCGACAGGTGCCACATGTGGAGCAGGATCTACTCACCCAGCTGATAACCTCCAGGTGAACATGTATAACTGGCTTGGTTTATCTTACCATTACCCTCTTTTCTTCGATCATTTTAAGTTAAAGGGACACTTGTAGCAAAACATTATATTTAGGATTACCAACATAAAATCAATGGTAAGTAAGTAATTAAAGCAGTCGAGACATTTCAACGTGTACACTCTTGTTTGCAACGGCTTTGTTTTCGACTTATGCATTTGAATATAAAAAAGAAGATGTGGTATGATTGCTAATGAGACAACTGTCCACAGGAGACCAAAATGGCACAGACATTAACAACTATATGTCACCGTACGGGTTCAACAATGACCAAAGCCCATATCGCATAGTCAGCTATAAAAGGCCCCGATATGACAATGTAAAACAATTCAAAGAGACAACTAATGGCCTAAACAAATGAATTTGTTACCTTTCGCTTTTCATTTTTTACCCACTATACTTTAGTTTATAGAAAACAGCTTCGATGGTGTTAAAAAGTGCTTCCATGCAATACAAAAAATCATAGGTTTAATTTCCAGTCAGTTCTAACAAATTTGCTGCTTTAATTTAGTTGTTTACCTACTGCTAGATACTGTATTGTGAAATTTGTGATAGTGTGACTTATTTTTGTAGTGCGCCTATTCTTTACAATTAAATGAGTGGGTGGAATGAATAGATTGTCTGATACAAAAGGCATTTTTGTTCATATTTTAAGTGTTTTGCTTAAGGATTTATAAATTTGAGTCACTGTGACGTTATGTCAGCTAATTAATTTACCTTACCGATACTCTGCTATATACAATAACAGCAACATTATTGGTAGGCAGTCAAAATATTCATAGACAAAATAATATGATTAATATGATTCTTAATAACTAGAGCTTGTACTTAATACAAGATCATTACATTATATAAAATAACAGTTGATAGCACTAGTAACCCGAATTTAGCTTGAACGAACAAAAACGTGTTAACGCTATTTAAATGAGATTGATCGTCATTTGATAAAGATTGACAAAAATTAAAAATTATATTTAATTCATTTCAATTCATATCAATTCATTTTAACGCCAGTCAAATAGATTTCTCTGCGGTCAATCAATTGAAATAAAGTTGGTGGTTAGATGCGTTAAACTAATAGGCCACGACCCCGTTAAACTATTTCAAACAGGCATTAATTCGTTTTAAACATGAATGAGACCCGGGCTTTTTACAGGTAAATCACTCAAGCAAAACGACCTCGATGTATCTATCGTTTTTTGTTTCAAACTTTAAATGCGTATAGTCTTAGTAAGGTCACATGCTTCACAATTTAAACAAACGAACGTATAATACACGTGACATGTACATATATAAGGAATTTAAATAAAAACATTAAAATATATATGCACGCGCGGTTTAAAAATGCAAAAATTGTGAATCTGTTGAAAATAAAATAGTTAGATGTAGTTATGTATAACATAATTTTAATTTGCTCAAATGCACTAGATCTTTATCGCACATATATATACGTTTCAATAATTGCCAAGTGCTATAAAAACTCGTGGAATGTAAGTAACATGTGGTCCTTTGTAACTATTTACGAAACTTTATGTATTCCTCTATATTTACCGTTTCTCTTTTTTCTGTTTTACTATAATTATTCTTTTTTCCGTAAGCAAATATACAGCTCATAGGATTAAATACATACACAAATTATACAGTTTACTATATTGTACTCGTAAATTAAATGTAGACACGGAACACTACACAGAAATTATTTATTGTGTACATAATTTAAACCGATGTATCTCATATTTTCGGTAAACAACAAATATTGATTCTCTAGCTGTATATTGATATATGGAAAAGCTTGTAATGAAAAACAATGTTTTGTTGAATAATAAAATTCATGAAGATAATGTTGACGTTTGTTGAATTTGATAAACAGTTAGTCTTGCTCAAAATTATAAATGAAGTAGCAGCTCAATGAACTTTTAAAACTGTGTTAAATTGTAATACCGGTCATTAGCGCAAAACGGTCGTTAATTGTGGAAGAGAAGCAAATATCAAACAAAAATATTGTGCTTACGATTTTGTAAAGGGATTATTGTGCTGTCATGCACCGTGACGTACTTGCAATAAATGAACATGTATTCTGTATATATGAGATAAATTTTAGTCTGCGATAA
Source organism: Mytilus galloprovincialis (assembly GCA_037788925.1). Lineage (NCBI taxonomy): Eukaryota > Metazoa > Mollusca > Bivalvia > Mytilida > Mytilidae > Mytilus > Mytilus galloprovincialis. The sequence continues at coordinate 840,013 of JAWDJN010000016.1, forward strand.
CGATATGTAGGTTGATTTAAGTTTAACGACCGAGACTGGCTATAAGTCGGCATTCTCTCGCGTCTTCTAATGCATTTAAAAGAAAACATATATTAACGTTTGGGGCATTTAATAAAAATTACTTACCAAATTGAAATGAACATAAACATTGTTAAAAAAACGATAAATGGAAACGAAAAGAAACAATTCTGCATTATTGCTCTCATATAATTTTATTTACCATGTTTTAGCGGAAATTTCTAAGTTAAAACTCATTGCCTTGAATAAAATATTTCATCTAGGTGCTCTCGTTGAAGTTCGCGTTACATGGTAAAATTAATTTCATTGGTCGGAACGTCTGCAAACTTTCAATCCAGGTGTTCTCATCGAGGTCCGCGTTCATGTTTTAATTCAATACACAATATGAAGATAGTAAAATGATAGGAAAATAACACAAAGAGTAAACAACTACACACTATTCAAAAAGATGTTAAATTTTGTATTACCATACCAAAGAGTACTAGAGAAAGAGAAAGAATTCTATTTAAACTTAGATCAAGTTATATATTCACTAATAAATTCAAGTACACAATGGGTAAATGTAATAGTGAACTGTGTGACACATGTTTAGTAGTGGACGACACTACCTGTTTAACTGTAGGAAGTACTTACCACAAAGACAAAAAATGATGGAAAAGTTTGAATCAACAGGGGTAAAAGATCTCTCATATAAAAATCTATTTTCAGGATATTCTCAGACACTAATCCCAATATGGGTTTATTTAATAAACACGGGTATGCGATAATTATTCAGAAAATACTAAAAATCTAGCTATATATTTCTAGTTTCTAGTGTAAATTTTGTAAAAACATGCTTATAGATGTTTTAATAGGATTCTTTTGGTCAGGGTGAGAAAACCTACAGATATTATCAGTATAGGTAAAGAGAAATGACAAAAGCTTTATGGCTTGCAATCCATTAGTAAAATTACATTTAAACAAAACATTGAAATATTAGTCTCTGGACAACAATCCATGGATTTTAACAAGTATGACAAGAAATATCAAATATTCAAGATACTATAAATAACATTTGTAACAACTGATTAAATGAACTCTTGATAAGAGAACATCTAAGTAAGGAAATGAAAATAAAATTGATTAAATTAATTAGCATAAAGTAGATTTTTTTTATATAAATTTGCTCATAAATACATGTGAACATATGTAAAATATCATGCCTCAGGATATCTCCCAGAAATCATCAATCACAATCACTCTCTCGTCGGTCCATCCCAAATCAAATTGGGGACACAAACCTCACAACAAGAACTAACTGCATGTATATATAAGTACCTAACTAACAGTATGAGGAATGTGATTCAGCTGCTGTCAATGGATAAACTATTGACACTGTAGCTAAAATATTGTGATATGATGATTTTAAGAACCAACCAGCACATTTTACAACGACCAAAATACAATGCACCGTGTAAATACTAACCTTGTATTAGTATTATTGTCTATCATTACTATTCACGGTTGCTAAATCATCCCTTTGGACTGGAAATTGTTTGTTTACAGCCTCCTCGCCGTGTCTGCTTGCAGCACATGGTTACCACGTGGTACGACTGCAAGTATTTACCTACAATTTATTTCTTTACAGTGCAAGGGAAACAACTCCAGTCTAAACGGGCGACACCAAAAACAAATAATTCGGTTGATATATATTATATACCTTTTTTTCTTAGTTTCTTTATTTCTAAATATTGGCTTTTTAATAGTTGTAACAGAGCTGGAGGGTATCATTTGTCAGTTTATGATTTCTAAATATAAGAAACATAACCCAGTTGAATTTGACAATCTACACTAAAACTTTTACGAAAGTTTTTATTTTTAAAATAGTACACTAAATCAAGTACTACCAAGATAGCACTCTCTGGTATACATCTATACTGTACATAACTGCAAACATGAACACTTACAATTTATTACACACAAATATGTTACAACAATACATTATAGATTCTAATTATACATACACAGTAATATAGATTTTTTTTTCTTCTCAGAGAACGTAAGTTTAAGAATCTTTTATAAGTGAGGGTGCTATCTTTAAGTCAAATTCAATATACAGAGAATCACAATTTACCAAGGACGTACGAGCCGCAGTATAATTGTATTAATGTATATACCATGTACGGGAATATGTCAGACCCCTTCTACGATTTGCATATTTGTAAAAGTCAGATATGTCTATCCAAAAGTATATGATACTTACAGTTTTTCATGTTTAAAAAACAAACACACCTACCAGAGCATTTAATATTTATAAACAAAGAAGGCTAAGTTACAAATAACGGAACAATAAGCTCACATATGTTTTTCTTCGTACTATAAATTAACCAATAGATAATCAATAGATAATCAAGATAATTAAAATACACACTATAGTTCAGATTTAAATAACAAGATTAATTAAATTTAAGGGAAAAAAAAACTCACAAAATTTCTATAATATAAATATTTAATATAGGCTAACACCTAAATAATGATGATTTTAAAACATTTACTTGAAATGTTTTATATAAGGTAATCTGGCGCAATACCCGCAAGGGTAGTCGCCATTAAACTCTATTTAGTAGTAGATAGTAAAATGAATTTCATTGGTCGGAAAGTTTGCAAACTTTTATTCCAGGTGTTCTCGTCAAGGTCCGCGTTCATATTTTAATTCAATACACAATATCAAGGATTTGTTATAGCCAGTCAAGGTCGTTAAAAACTTCGATTTGTTGTGGATTTGTATAGTTACTCTAACTATACAACTCCTTGACAATATGAAGTCCAGTACGGTAAAAAAAAAATTATACTTTGACTCAGGAACATATAAATTAGATATACTGTTTCAAGTAACGAGTTTGACTCTACGATGTCCGATTAAACAAATAGAATTTCGAAAAATAACACGTTTACGATTCTTCCAACACATCTAAAGTATCTATCTTTTTCGCCGATGAAAATTATTACTATGTATATTAGAACTGAGGCTATACTATAACATGACTTATAATTGTCTCAGATTAGAACAAGGATTTGTATACTATGCAATTTATTGAAACAGTTACATTAAAATATCTTTTCGCACCCTTTAATTGAAGGGTATTTTATCCAAATAACTAAATAAAATTAATTGAATAATTAATTAGATAACTAAAAGAATTGCTTTGATATTTCTATTTATCAATCAATAAATTGCAGGACTAAATGGAATACAGCATGAATAAAAAACACATACAGACAACTAAAAGCATTTTAAAACTTCATAATGCGGATGCGTGAAATTTATAAAGTGTCGTTTTGTGATGGAATCAAAACGTAGGGTTGTGAATGATTTTTTTTATATGTGCAATACTTCCGGCCTTCTCACTTTAGTGCACATCTGCAGTTGTTTCGTGTATTTGATATGCAAATTATCATAAAACTAAAAGGATAAGATGGATGAATTAACAGCTGATCGTTTAACGTCCAGTGGCATATATTATAGATTCATCAATAGGGAGAGAACAATATTTATGATTTAATTATGAACATTGGCATTCATACCACAACTTTTTTTTTGTCAGGATGTACATCTGTATATTTCGTCTTTTACTGTAAACGACATAATCCCAGAAGTCGAAGCCGAAATTAAACTTTATAAATTTCTGAAACTTACATTTTATTATTTAACCAATTTAAAGCAAAACAAATAATACCGTTTTGAGCTATTAAACAAATGCAATCCTTATACTTGTCAAAAGTTCCTTGTAGAGTGGTCCATTAAAGTTGAAAAAAGTTGGCTTTGTCACCCCATTAAATGGAGCTAAAACCTGAGTGGATACGATTCTGTAAAGGGATTATTGTGCTGTCATGCACCTTGACGTACAAAAATTCATGCAACAAATAAACATGTATTCTGTTTATTTGAGATAATTTTTGGTCTGCGATAACCTTGGGTAGGTTTAAGTTTATTAACTATCTTGACTAGCTCTTAGTCGGCATTCTCTTACATCTTTTAATGCATTTCAAAAAACTTTTATTTACGTTTGGGGCATTTAATATAAGTCTACCTATCAAATTAAAATGCACATAAATTTGTTAAAAAAAAACAAGAATGAAAAAAAAACCAATTATGCATTGTTGCTCTCATATAATTTTATTAACTATATTTAGCGGTAATTTCTAAATAAAAAGTAATATGTATAAAGCCTCGGTCACACCTTACCGGATAGCTCGAACGGACGCCTAACGGATAACTTTTTTTTCAATCCGTTCATGTCCGTTAGACGTCCGTTCTTATCCGTTAGACGTCCGTCCATATCCGTTGCATGTCCGTTAAGCGTACGTTTTATCCGTCGGCGTCCGTTCTGTCCGGTGGAAAATTTTGAGTATGTTCAAAACTTTGAACGGACGTCCAACGGATAAAATGTCCGTTGAACGTCCGTTAGGCGTCCGTTTTGTACGGTACTCGTCCGTTTCGTTTCCGTTTTGTATCCGTTACGTGTCCGTTATACATCCGTTGGAGGTCTGGAAGATAAATTCACCAATGGACTTCTACCGGACGTTTAGCGGATGAGAAACGGACTTCTACCGGACGTATAACGGATAAAACGGATGATGAACGGATCTGAAACGGATAAATGCAAATTGAAAATTTCGCGACAGAAATGCCAATTATTGGTATGTCAGATTTCTTCAGGTTCATGAATTCTTATTATTCATAATCGATCTTAGAGTATAGGCACGTCTTCACAATCAAGCAGTTCTCATTCAGGCCAGACACTGCCCTTTGGCGGAATTTTGAAGAATAAACCAAAACCAGTTACACAGAAACATTTTGAATATATATGCGATTTACATGTATTATTATTGTCGCCTTTGATTTTTCCGTATATCTTGTTCATCCGTTTTATCCGGTACGCTTCCGTTAGGTGTCCGTTGGATGTACGTTCGACATCCGTTCTGTCCGGTACGTGTCCGTTTCTCGTACGTTGCATATCCGGTGCGTGTCCGTTATGCATCCGTTACACGTCCGTTTTAGTCAGTCAGTACATCAACGGACTCCCAACGGATAACAATTTTGTCAACGGACAACTTTTATTTTCATCCGTTAGGCGTCCGTTCGTGCTATCCGGTAAGGTGTGAACGAGGCTTAAATAAAATATTTCATCTAGGTGCTCTCGTTGAAGTTCGCGTTACATTTTAAAATGAATTTCATTGGTCGGAACGTTTGCAAACTTTCAATCCAGGTGTTCTCATCGAGGTCCGCGTTCATGTTTCAATTCAATACACAATATGAAGTCCAGTTCGGCAAAAAAAAAAATCAAATTTAGACTCTATGATGTCCGATTAAACAAATAGAAATTTGAAAAATAACACTTTTACGATTCTTCCAACCACTACAAAAATATCTATATTTTTCTCCGATGAAAATTATTACTATTTATGATTAGATTAATAAAATTCTTATCTTATCTTATCTTATCTTATTAGAACAAGTCAAAAGTTGCCGGAGCTTGATTTATGATGCATGCGAAACTTTAATGAATAATTATCGTTTGTATTTTTTCAAATTAACTATATATCCGATAAAAATCGAAAAATAAATCTATCGGTAAAAACTACCGATTTTTCTATGAGACGTAGTTAGCATATTTCGTCTGTTCTCGCTTAAAACCAAGCCATTATAAATACACCAGAGATTACTAAAATGAAAGTCTTTAGCTCATTGAGATTTTTTGGTAGATATTAAGCTTCAATTCGTCCATTAACTACCGTAAATTTTCGATATTTTCAGAATTGCGAAAAATATGTTATAATCCATGACCTTCCCGAAGCTTATACTTCGTTCATTCGATTGTATCAAAGTTTTTTTTAAGAAACCGGTCTTTTACTGCCAAAAAAAAAAAAAAAAAAAAAAGATAAAAGCGATTTTTGTTTGAAGTAACGAATGTCATTCTTAAAAAAAAGAAAGTTTTCGCTTTTTAGGTCGTCCTGATGCAAACGTAAAAGTTGAAATAAAAATTACTCTCTGAGATTACACTTAAGACATTTTGCTAGCACACATAGGACTAGATTTATAAAACGTTCATTTGCAAGCCCAAAAAAATAATCATGCAAAACAAATGATAAAACTTCCCAATTTAAGATTGTACAAAGGTACTACGGCATGTTTCTGATTTACTTGTCCTTTGTTCATTTACTGTCCTACTATTAGGATTTAAAATCTAAAATTTAAATCAGTTATCGGTAGTGCTCATACCACTGTCCGTCGTTATACTACATCGTCAAGTAATAGTATTTGGTTTCTAGTTGGATTATCGATCTTTGCAAGTGATTGATTTACCCATAATCCTCCTTTTTGACGTCGACATTTAGGAAAAGCAGACGCATTTTTTAGCCATAGATTTATCTTCTAAAAAATCGGAACCAATCTGACACATAAGTTGTTAAAAACCTTATTTGTTTTAAAACTGTTTCAAATAGTATTTTTCAAGGATTTAATTGTCGTTTATTTTGACTCGATGGATACAATTGTCGAAGGGTCATGGCAAATTATGATTTTTAGCAGACGGCATGGTCAGGTTTTTGTCGTCATTCCGAGAAGAAAATAGATTACTTCTACATCGAATTATTTCTAAATTTTATTTCCGATATGCAATTTTGACAATTTGATTTAGTTCAAATTTAGAGCAAACTTCTAAATCTAAATTTAGCATTATTTTGGTTGATTAGAGACGCACGTTAAAAGTTGAGATGGCTGGATTATTGAATACAAAATAAAATATTGTTTGCTTTACGATGGATGGGCCATTGGCATTGGCAAATCTTATATTCAATTTTTTGTTCTCGTGTTTTGAGACACGATCGGCCACAGCAGAATCAGCAAATGCGTTGTTTTTTTTTGTTTTTTGTTTTTTGTTTCTTTTGCATTGTTTTAATTCTTATATGTTCATATACATATTTACATAATTTATCATAGCATGTCTTTTTCAGTTTAAAATGCTCAAGGTATCTGGAAGGAAGAGGCGACAATGTGTTCTACATAGGCTAAGAAAACTATTTTGCCTTCAAACATTGATGGAGATTCGAGTGTTAACATATATATAGAGGGTCCAGTAGCAACAACTTTACACAGTTCAGAGGTTATGTCTATGACTTACTATGGCTCCGGTATTCACGACCGCTACTTCTAGTTCTGCTGATGATAATCAGGTAATTTTCCAGTTTTTCAAAATCCATCTCCGTGTAGTAAGGACAATGATGAGCTTGCAAGAAATGTCGATAAGTTAAAACATTTCAGGCGAATATGTTGATCTGGCCTTACCATTAGCTTATTCAGAGGCCTCTTCTGTGGATAATTAGAAAGTCGTTATTTCACAGGACTTGTGATACCCCCCAAAAAAGGGGGGTCTTCCTTTATTTTTATATGTAAGAATGTGACACAGAAACAGGCCCCTTATTTTCATGTCTTGCTGATTAGAACAGGGTTGCTTTTTCTTGCCCTGCTGTCGGGAACAGGTTTAATTTTTAAACAATTGAATTAAAAAGAACAGATTGGATACTGGATATTGAAACACGTATGTTTTTTGCTTACATTGATAAACTGTTTGGTGACAGGATTTATATTTCTGAACTAGTCTAGAAAATAAAGGTCTCTGGCCAGAATAAGGTATACATTTTACAAGCGTGTCTAGAACAGGGTATACATTTTCGCATTCTAAGCATGTCTAGAAGGTGATTTTTTTTTCTACAATATTTCTGTTTAGAACAGGGTATGTTTTGCAATGTTTTCTGGTTAGAACGGGTATGATTTAGAAAGTGCTGTCGGCACAGTTATACCTGAAAAGATAGTCAGTAACTCCCCTCCCCGGAATACAACCAAGACAGCAACAAAACAGAAATTTACACAATAGGTACATTGGGTAACTGGACAGATGCGTTTTTTTAGTCTAGATTAGTATATTTTGTACTACTGATCACTCGACTGTTTTTCAAGATTTACTCAAGTACATACATAGTATACGGCTAGGCGCTAAGTGGTGCGCACTAGGATGGAAGTCGTACGATGAAAAATTTCGTCTCAGAATGTCACAGGATCCAGCTGGTTCTTGGGCTGTTGTTGACCCTGACTTATGGCTACTCAATATGTATCCTCCGTCTAGTATTGGTAATGGCAATAAGAATGGGGCGCTTAAAATGTTACGCATTCAATTACCAAGGTTCATGCGGGAATCATTCATGTGCTTATACTCATTCTTGTTTAAGTTGCTTTGAGGAACACCCACTTATGATTCAGTGCCCATAAAAGACTGTTTTCCTGAAGGCAGGCAGAAATGTAAGATTTAAGCAAACTAGGCCTCTGTTTAGACCGAGATTTAAGGCACGTGTAAGCAACTCGTTGCAGTATCCCGTCAATACGAACTCGTATACTGGGCAAAATATGAAGTGAATTTTTAGCAAATGCTATTACAATTGATCTTAAAGAGATATCAAATTGAGAGTTTTTGTTATATTAATCTTATGTTTAATTTTGTATAGAAGTTGGATTGCATTGATTTCGAATCCAAACTGATGTATCATCTATTGGATAAACACAACTGAATTAAAAAAAAAAAAAAAAAAAAAAAAAAAAAAAAAAAAAAAAAAAAAAAAAAAAAAATATTAAAAGAATGTAACTTTGGGGTTATACAAAAGTGTAGCTTCCTAGCTCTGACTGAGGGGTTTACTTTTGGCTTAAGGTTATCATATGAAAAGCGGGGAATAAATAAAAAATTAAACTACCGCAAATAAATTTAACGTAAATTCGTATTACTATCATGTAAAATCAATCAAGAGCTATACTGGGATCAGATACTTTTAATCTTATTAAATTTTTGTTAAAAGATAATTCTAACCTCTCAATTTAGCAACATTTTTTTTAATTATTATTTATTAAGATTATATTAAAACCAAGCACTATATTTGATGATTAACAAGCAAATATCAAAGTTAGTAAGGATGTTGATTCGTCCACTAGTATTGTTATTAATGGTAATTAATTTCAGATTTGAGCGTTGTATATTCCAGGCTCAAGTAATGCAGCTGCAGATTCTCTGTCTCGTTTTCGGGTGATCCGATCCCGTACATTGGGACCGGAAGCATTTATTATACCACACATAACTTTCATATGGTCATTTCGAAACTGGAATAGACTTTCAAATACACAAATCGGTAGTAGATAGTACGAAAAGTTTACACGGGCTTTACATTTGTTAAACAGTTTCGGGAAAGATTTCGGTCTTGCCAATGTATGGCTTATGTCCTTGCAGGACATTGTGCTTTTACTGCATATATTTTAAATTAGGATTTGCTAATTCAACAATACGTACACATCGATCAGCTTGATCTGGCTTAAGCATTTACAATAAGCTAAATGTGTATGAAGACTTTACTCAAAATTTACAGTAAGCGTTGGTTTGGAACGTTCAAGGTTGCTTCAGATGGACAGTAGGTTGACTTTTTAAGAGAGATATTGCATCGTAATTTGTCAATATTATCAGGTATATGAAGTTCTGCATACAAAGCTATGATATTCCAGGCTGTTTTTCCTTGGCTTGTGGTCTTTTTATGTATGGCTGGGGAGTTGACAGTTCAAAATATGAGCAATACATGGTCTACAAATCATGCTTTAAACAAGACTGATGTCATAATTTACAAGAAATATGTAGAAACTCATTTGGTTTCATCTAAGACCGATCAGTTTGGTAGAGGGTTAACTATAGAATAGAGTATTTTAATATTAAAGTGCAACCTGAATTATAACAAGCAATTACATTCATATATACAAGTAATTTTCAGCCAGCCAAATAGGCTTATGATGCACTGTACATTGTGTATCATTATTGAAAGTTAAACAAATAAATATAGTTCAAATTTACACGCAAATTATAGCAAGGCACGTTATCAGTTGATCACAGATTGTCTGATGGTAAAACACTTCAAAATAATATACAACTTTACACATTCTTCCTGAGCAATTAGACAAATGTGTTTGTCCAGTGGCTTTTATTGCTTTGCTATTTGCCAGATAGACTTGTAGTAGGTGGACCTCTATTTTGTCTTTTGATGGTTAGCTAGTTTGACTAAATACCAATTTTCTACAATACTCAAAATATGATCTCTACATGTTTTAGGTATTAAACATTCTCGTTGTTCGTCGAACTCATTCAACATAGGTATGGACCTATAATGGTTACTTCTATAAATTGTGACTTGGATGGATATTTGTCTCATTGGCACTCATACCACATCTTCATATATCTATATATGGAGAGAACTTGTGTTGTGATGGATTATCCAATAAAATATTTAGGTCGTTTGAAAGCGGGTGTATATTTGCGTTACATATACGAATTCCCAGTTAATTGTGTGTATGTTGCCGATTCTCCTATAAGGGTTTGGATTGTTAGGTCGTCAATTATTAAGAATGTGATTTTGGAAGCAAGACAACGACCGGGAGGAGGTAATTTGGCTTTGAAAAGGTCGGAAGTGAAAATTTGATGGTAGGTTTGTTTTTACCGATGGCTTAACTATCTCTAAGGTGAAGAATATTCTAATGCGAAGATTGGAAGATCCTCACAGCTATATTACAGTGCACATTGGGAAATGATATATTTAAAATATCAAACTAGGTTACTTTCATCATTAGCTAGTTCAATTTATATCAAGGTTATATATTGATTTGCCTGTTACAACTTGATTTGGTCTCGAGTTTTATTGCCAAGACTGCAATGACGGTCTTCAAATATTGCATTATATATATATAGATTAGACCATTGGTTTTCCCGTTTGAATGGTTTTGCACTAGTAATTTTGGGGCAATTTATAGCTTGTTGTTCGGTGTGAGCCAAGGCTCCGTGTTGAAGGCCTACATTGACCTATAATGGTTTACGTTTTTTTTAAATTGTTATTCGGATGGAGAGTTGTCACATTGGCACTCACACCACATCTTCCTATATCTATTTGACAATTTTTTAGTTGCCTATATATGTTCTTAGTGAACAGTTAAACGAAACATCGACATTATTGGGCTGTTTTATAAATAATACAAATAGTTGCTTGTTAATTTACAATTTATATCATATAATGGCATATTCATTTATCAGAAAATTATTTTAATCAAATTTTGCTTGAAATGGCACAGCTATGCGCAGCTCCTCCCAATTTTATTGGCGGTTGACGGTTCTGTGAAAATTTTAACTATAGGCTAAAATTGTCGCAGCACCGCCAATTTGGCAGATTTCGCTGCGCTTAGATAACATATTTGCAGTTTACAGACTTATTGTAATCGTATGATAGCATTAGCCTCTGATTTCCAGGGTTAATAGCTTATCTTGAACTTCCCCTTTTCATATATGGTCTGCCACCTCAAACATATTCGGCGATCATCATATAACATTTTCAAAGACACATATGCATTTTTATCAGTTAATTTTAGTTCATATATCTACATGTATCACAAATTGCATTTCATATAATAGTACATATATCATATCTGTTAATAAATGCTGTGGCCATTTCCTGCCAATACCAATCTTGTTATTTTTTATGAGCCTCTAAGATAATAGGATTTAAAATCTAAAATTTAAATCAGTTATCGGTAGTGCTCATACCACTGTCCGTCGTTATACTACATCGTCAAGTAATAGTATTTGGTTTCTAGTTGGATTATCGATCTTTGCAAGTGATTGATTTACCCATAATCCTCCTTTTTGACGTCGACATTTAGGAAAAGCAGACGCATTTTTTAGCCATAGATTTATCTTCTAAAACCCGCCCACCCTCCCTTAAATTTATTAGTAGAATGCAATTCCTACGGAAGATACTGCTGTTTGGTTTTGTTTGTTTATTTCAGAATTGTATTGTCTAGACTACATCAATTAAATCAACACTCTATGTGGAAAGATGTACAAAAGTTCTAATGACGAGACGGTCATTCAAGAAAAAAGATTAATCCTGGACGAGGAGTTGACGTGCATGCATATAGAAATTGAATGGATGACTTGGAAAGAAATTTATTAGTTTGTTGTTGTTTTTTTCTGATTTTTATTAAACTTTGCGTTGGTAGCGATAACTTCTGATATCCAGGGTTAGTCGCTTGATTTATGGCAGATTTCGCTGCGCTTAGATAACATATTTGCAGTTTACAGACTTATTGTAATCGTATGATAGCATTAGCCTCTGATTTCCAGGGTTAATAGCTTATCTTGAACTTCCCCTTTTCATATATGGTCTGCCACCTCAAACATATTCGGCGATCATCATATAACATTTTCAAAGACACATATGCATTTTTATCAGTTAATTTTAGTTCATATATCTACATGTATCACAAATTGCATTTCATATAATAGTACATATATCATATCTGTTAATAAATGCTGTGGCCATTTCCTGCCAATACCAATCTTGTTATTTTTTATGAGCATCTAAGATAATTGGCTATAGTCTAAGTGTTAATTGTCATTTGTAAATGTCTGGTTTCGCAATGATGCATGTCCACCGATATCCAGACATTGTGCGAAAAAATATTTTTAGAAGATATGATTCTATGCTGAATACAGAAAACATATAGTCGTTTCTTCATGAAGAATTGAACTCTAACATTAAAGAATACAAACTGGCTCTCCTTTTTGTGTATTCCCATCTGGTGTCTTATATTTAAGGGTTTAACTTGTATTAAGTCGTGTCAACTTACTGTCAAGACAGACGCTTTATAGAAAATAAAGGAATATGGAGTAAACGTACACGGGACCTAATCGCACACAAAGTCAATGCTTAACAAAAATACAAATTATCAATGGTCAGCGTTTTTATTCCTGTTCATCTTTATAGTCGCTAGAGGGTCTTCAACAATGAAAGAATCACTTGTTTACCAGAACAACAAAAAGACACTAGCAAGAAAAGATCTGAGAGTACTTAAGTTACTGACAACTAGTTCACACTCTTACGTTTGAAGTCTTCCTGTCCGTCATCCCGCAATCGTTATTTTTGAAGACCATAAGTGAATGAATAATTTGATTTTCTGTCTCAGGACCTGCGCATATATAATATACTTGCCACTGAACATTGAACCAAGTAAAACCAATACACATCGTTTCACATATGAAAATCAATCTACAGATGATTATGCATTTCTTAGTTGGTTAGACTCCCTTGTGTGATAGTTGAACACTGTGCGGGACAAATTTACCATTCCAGAATTGGCAAATCTGACTTTGTCGGTTTACAAGATATCATCAGTATATTTTTTGCACTAGTGACAGATAATCATAGTTTCTTCCCATTTAGAATTTCCCACGGGAATTTTTTTTTTTCCCATTTGTAAAAATGCTATGAAATATCGAAATGGACTGACAGTCACTAGTAACCATGACTGGAACAATTTAACAGGCATTTCAATAAATTAAAAGTATTTCTATCATACTTTTACACTCAAAAGTCTTTTTATATCGTTGAATGATTGATAGAAATTCTACCGTCCAGCGGCTGATTTTACAATTTGAATCTTTTACCTTTGTTTTCGGTCAATAGCAACGTGCATTTCATGTAATAGTGTTCGCTGAACTGTCAACTATCAGATACATGTCTTTTGAATTTCAGAATTTAATTTAAGAATAAAAATTATACTTCTGTTTTAATATATACTAGAACACACCCGCGAAATCGCGGGGAAATAGAGCGTATGTAAACTGTAAAAAAAAATATACTGACTGAAGAATTTCAGGAGAGGTATCAAAAGTCAAAGGTACTTAGGGACTGGGCACATTTTTTTTGCCTTCCACCTATTTTCCAAATACCCCGATTTTTATACCTTCTGTTTTTGTAACAAAAACAGTTATTCATAGTAAATAAATGTATGTAAGTATACAGAAATATATCCGCAGTGACCGCCGTTGATATTAATCTATAAGCGGATCCCATTTCGTTGAAAAAAAATTGTTGATTATATGGGGAATCACTGAAGCATGAGAGGAACCCCCCCCCCCCGTTTAGGTCAGTCAGCGCCCCCCCCCCCCCCCCTCATGTTCTGGATCCGCCACTGTAAACTAATTGATAGTAAATAGCAAATATTATTCATTTTCGTTTTCCTCCCTAAATAACCCAAACTGAAACACGTTAAGCAAGGATGATACATGCTAGAACTCAAAATGATAGCACAAAGCAAATTTATATACTTTATTCATAGTCTTTGTATGTTCAAAATACAGAAAAGCACAAACCGGAAGACTAATCTGACTTAAAGTTTTGTCCAATGACGGGAAAATATCCGGACGCATTCTTTTTCGTTTTTATCCCAAAATAACCCAAACTGAATGATCATAAGAATGGATGACAAATGCGACTATACATGTTACCTATAGGACACAGAGGCATGATGATTAATTTATTGTGGAAGGAGGAGAAGCGACACCCAAAATGAGGTCTTCTCGTTTAATAGTATAGATACATGGGGAATCACGAATCGTGCTTAAGATTGTTTTATAGTTATAACCCTATAATTTCGTAAAATTTACATCATAATTATTATTAATGTACTTATTCTTTTTCGTCGACGTAACTCGATATGCTTGTTTTACGCCACTAGAAAGATGTGCACTTACTTTTTTAAAGTTTATTTAATTCATTTGGTCAAATTCCTAATCATGCTAATGCAATGTTGTAACTCGTCTACACAAAAATCTTTTATTTCTATTCATTTTTGGCAAACACCTTTGAAAGTCTAGATCTTTTATGATCTCTCAGGTAGTTATCAAAGAAAATCCAGAGTTTTGCATTTACAAGGACGCGTACGGATGAGAATTAAATATAATCTTTATGATATATTCACTTGTACTTTATCCGTAGGCTGTCTTCGTGTACTGTAATTTATGGGCAGCAGTCCTTTTTCTTCTAATTGGCGAAATCGTATGTTTTATTTTTGGCGCAAATGATACCATGTAATTTTAAAACATGTGCCGCAAACGTAGCTTTAGAGAAAAAAGTTGTGGCGCAAAAGGACGCAATTTTGGCGCAAACGGATCTCTCCAAATTTATGGTTTAAACAAATACGAATACTTTATTTCTCATAAAACTTCAATTACTAGTTATCAAGAACATACATAAACATAACTATAAGCTAAAATTATTACATGCATATGTAAACGATACAATTAAATTAACTTGGAGGACTGACTTTCACATTTATAACTTTTTTCTTAGTTTTTGTAATATTACATTATTTGATGAGTTTAACTGTTGATCAACTTTAAAGATATAAGGGTTTGACCAACAGTAATTCCGTAAACATTTCCTTCTTTCTATAGTTTAAATGTTCTACAATTCATAATGTAATGGTACTCGTCATCATTGTTGTTTGTGTCACGGAGACGACATATTCTGTCTTCTCTGTGCAAATCCTGCCACCTTCTAGACTCAATCGGCAAGCGGCGAATACCACATCTATATTTGCGTAATATATGAATTTAGTAAGGTAAAAATGAAAAGTAGTATTTAAATGTTAATTCTTTTTGAAAATACGACAACATTAAGTTTTATGCGATTCTGCAATAAAAGCAAAGCATTCTTGTTGAAACTGGTCTTTGGGTTTTTGTTTAATACATTTTGACACCCATTTATCACAAACTGTGCATTATAATTCAAAATAGTTGTAATTTGCAATGTTTTAAATTTGTATTTTTTCCTCACTAGGTAGGTGAAATTATGTATAAAATTTATTGTAAATTGCGAAAATGCATTACGAGCATATTCTATACTTTTAAGTTTGAATTAAGAGTCTAAACTTTTTCAAATATTGAATACGCAACAAAATCTCTGTTACCCATGTATTATTTATGTTTATGTCAAAGGCGTTTGATTGGGTATTAGTTAAAGATAGGCGTGGTTTTCGGTAACTTTCCTCCAATCAACTGGCCTATTCGACAAACCTGTGCGCGCTGATGCGTGTAAAGTGGCTATTGCAACGGTACGTGTCTTACATCAGAATATATCGTGCGTGACCATTGTTTATTGTAAAATTCCTTGTCATGTGGTCAAATTATCTGACATGAAAGTTCTAAAGGTTACAACTTAGATTTGCTTTTTGAAAGATTATATTCGGCAGTGCCCCTGATATACGATGTGAAGTGTTTAAGAAAAACAAGACTTTAAATGAAGGATGCATATTAACAGAAAATATAATCTGGGACTATGCCCAGATATAATACATGTATTTTATGGCTCTGATATTAACTGTAACGTGTTCTGGAAAAAAATAAGTGTCCGATAATTTGAATTACCTGATAAGGTCATCTCGATCACTTTCGACAAAATATTATTGCATGAATGGTAAATCGCTGATTTTTATTTCTAGAAATGATTTGTGACTGTTATAAATAAGTCGAGACATCTATACGCATTCTGGTTTACGTTTACAATGAACACACTATATATTTTTCTGAAATATCAATCATTTTTGGGCAGACTTGCTTTTTCCTTGAATTAGTAAAAAATATAATAGGTTTCATTATATTTGAATTCTTCAAAAATGCTTCAAAATACTATAAGCCTGTATAGTTGTTATTTTTTTAGGGTCAATGACTCCCCCCTCCCCTCCAAAAAAAGTAAAATAGTTGTATATTTAATTTGAATAATTGTTTTAAAACGTAATAGAAATTAAGGTCAGCCAAACAAAAATTCAACAATAAGTAGTGTCATTCACCGGGTTTAATTTCTTTTAGCGGTTTTGATCTTCTTATTTTGTTCAATAAATAATAGTGATCTACTTATTTTGTTCAATAAATAATAGTAAAATTTACTTTCCATATGCATGTTCGACTTCCTAAATAACACTTGGAAATAAAATTTGTCACAATTTCGCTTTTGTCTTCTGCCCAACTTAGTTTAATTTGGTATTGCAATATGTACATGAGATACTTGTCATTGAACGTTGAACAAACAGTAACTATCCACCAATCCATCAGTGATTCCGATACCTCTGTTACATACCCGTCATTTTGTTACATGCTTGGTACTATTCTTGAACAAATTTCGTGTTGTTAGCCGAATTTGTCCTACATTTTAATTTTTCTTGTCAAGTAATACATTCCTTGAACATGTTTAAATGTTAAACTAAATCCTATAAAATCAATTGGTGCATTGGTTCTTTGAAACACAATTTTGTTAATTTGAGCGTGTCAACACCTAGTCTAGTAGTTATTTCGGTTTGTATAAACATACAAAAAAAGTTTATGTTGGTATTATAGTAAGTTATTGTTTCTTTTTACATGTTTACAATTGGTGAAATCAAATAAAAGGTTGTATTAAGCCATACGAAATTTAAATATCATATTTATATGCAAACTAAAAGATCTAAAATTTAAAGTTATGTATGTTTAAATTATAATGAATACGGAGCGGGGGTATTGCACGAAGTCATCCAGACTAGCCGAATTTTAGTTCCTAGCCTCCGTACTTGTATATGATACTTTGATGTCAAATGGACTACAGTTGAAAAGTAAAATTTACTACCAGTTCATGCAAAATAGTAAGATGTATGTTCTTGAGTTTATAATGCACAAAGAAAAGGGTTGTTGTGTACTTTTGAACTAAGTATGGTAGTATGGTTGCCATAAGCCGTCATGTTACAGAAACGATCGACGTACACTACAGCAGAATTACGGTTTCAGTTGTTATAGTTCACACATAAATTAATTGGGCTAATTTGAAATCTCCTGCATGGTTTATTCCATTGGCAATCATATTCAAGAAAAGTTGTAAATCTTGAATATTCTGTAACATCTTTATGAAGCTTGATTGAAACGTACATGTAGATTCACACAGATACCGATCATTGTTATCATTTCTTCGTTTATACAAATGAATGTCGGGGATTAGGAATATGGCAGTTATACATGTATTCTCAGTTTATATTTAGTTTGAAGCATTATCGAACTAATACGACTTTCTTCTTTAAAATTTACTTTGCACTAAATATCTAAATGAGATTACATAGTAATAATTAAATTGTGGTGTATTCATGTACACTAGTATGTAATAATAAAAAGAAGAAACCAACAGCACTATTTCACGAGGACGAAATTAAGGATTGAATGTTAACGTCCAGTGACATATATTACAATGATGTCGAAACAGAACTTGAAATTGGCAATAGGTATTCATAGAACCGTCGCTTTTCCAAAGAGTTCACGCTTAGTTGGGATTTAACATGCTATTTCACAACTTCGGGTTCGCATTATAGTTATACATGTACAAAATAACAAACAATAAAAAAAATTGTGATGATTTCTTTAACTGTTCTAGAACGTTCTAGTTTCAATATAAATCTGTGATCTTTCTATATTCGTACTTTCGACGAAGCAAAGCAAGTTCGATCTAGATCTGAACATTTATGCATTAAACAATATTCAACGTTGTACAAATTTATTGTAGAACATGTAGAAAAATCCGTCCTTTCAGATAAAATCTTAACGTACGTATACGTACCATTGTGCATATACGGACCCTGGATTTAAATCAGATCTGATCTGGCGGTTTTTGTCTTTTATTCAAAATACATATTTTTAATTGTGACTATCTTTAGTTCCGAATCTTTCTATCATTCTAATTAATTTTGTTTAAATGAAAATAAAGAACTTGGAATTAAAACACTGTTGAAGAGAAAATACATGTTCGTGTTAAATTCACCTCAGTTTATTAATTCAAGTTTGACATCTAACATCTTAATCCGTAATCCACATTTACCTGACAACCTTGTTTATTGTATTTTATCAATCGAATATCCTCACTCAGGAGACTGAGACAAATATGTTATTTGTAATGGTATTTATCAAAACTAAAATGATTGAAAATATCTTAGTAGAATATGAATTTGCCTAATAAGCGAATAATTATAATACATAGAATTCAACATTGGAGAGATTACTGATAAGATATCCAAAATATATGTACATGTATATTGTGATTAGTGCTACATAGTATGCCAATGATATTGAATGCCCGCTGAGTGTAAAACATTTGTCAGCTTAAAAATTTATTTCTGACACTGTTGATTTTAATTTTCTAAGTAAAGTTTATAGTTTAATATTTTTAGATTCAATATTTTATTATTATTATTATTTTAAAGTCTCACCACATACAACCATAAAATGAGATTCACAGAATTAAACAAAATATTTAAACATTTGCATTGTATGCATCAATCTTTAAAAAGATAAATGAGAGACGTATAAGACACAATATATAAATATAAACAAATTTTACTCATTTACATTCAAAATTTACAGTGTCCGTATACTAAATGAAAGACATTACTAAACTATAGGTCATCGTACGGCCTTCAACAATGAGCAAAGCCCATATCGCATAGTCAGCTATAAAAGGCCCCGATATGACAATATAAAACAATTCAAACAAGAAAACTAACGGCCTTATTTATACAACAACAAAAAAATGAACGAAAAACAAATATGTAACACATAAACAAACGACAACTACTGAATTACTGTAACAGGCTCCTGACTCGGGACAGGCACGTACATAAATAGTGTGGCGGGGTTAAAATTGTTAGCGGGATCCCTACCCTCCACCTAATCTGGGACAGTGGTATAACAGTACAACACAGCAAAAAGTGCAACGCATGTTTTACGTACGTTTTAAAAAACGTCTGTAAAATGTACGTTTAACGTATGGAAAACGCATGTTTTAGCCAACATGCGTTAAACGCCTGTACCAAAACGGGTGTTTTACGCCCGTTTTGAAACGGGCGTAATACATCACGTACGTAAAACGTATGTTTTAAAAACGTACGTAAAACATATGTTTTACGTGTGTTTTACGTGCGTTTTCATTATATATTTTTGTGTTACACAGCCTTTTTTTTCTCTTATTAAAAAACTCATTTTATAACTTCAAGAGAACTTTCCATCAAATTGAACATGTTTTTCACATTTTATTTTCCATCGCTTTTTATTTTCTAGCAGTCAGGGGTGCTACTTAAACAAGTGATTTCATTATCACCTATTTCAGTGATTTGAAAAATTCAGTTATCACCTATTTAAGTGATTTTGGTGTTTCCTTTGATCTTCAAATGCTAATTTCATTGATTTTCCATATTTTCACAAACTTTTCTATAATTTTCCTACATAGATCAATTATCCCTTTTGGTGTGGATATTAACTTCACCAGTGCGCTTGGGCAGTAAGTTAGTGCGCTAAAGCTTTTAAAAGTACCCTTGGGAATTGTTCTGTAATCAAATGTTCATTAACTATCATCTTATTATATCTTTTTGTTTGAAATGAATCATTTCCACTTAAGGTTAGATGTAACTGCTGAGTCAATGCAAGGATATATAGTCTTACTATACAAATCCTTGGTCAATGGGAGTTAATTTAAAATAATAGTTTCTATAACTGATTACAAAGTATACTCATATTTAGATGCATTTTATTTATTTCCCTTGCCCCTCCCCCTTTCCATTTTAAAGTATTGAGCAATTAGAATATGGCAATGAAGAAAGAATGGCCAAAACACTAAAACTATATGTACTATCATGACTTCAACAGACTGTAACACACAACGCATAGCTGTATAATACAATATATGTATCTTTTAAAAAATATATGTCTCTGATAAGTCAGGTACTACAACAGTTTTCACCCTCTTACAGTGTCTTAGTCTTACCCAATCCTGACCGTATGATTAAGCAACTGGCTTAATTACCATTTTAACAATATATTTATACACTCACTAATCAGAACAAAATAATGTTCACTGTTTTATGTAGGAAGCATGACAGAGAGCATCCCAACTTGAATTTTGTTTTCTTTCAAAGGGATAAATTGGTACAGGGGAGCGAAACATAGCCTCTACCTATACATTTTTACATGCAGAGAAAAGTATTAGACGAACACAAAAAATAATTCGAAAAGGAATAAGTAACCAAAAATTAAAGGACATTCACAAATTATCGCCAAATTAATTACCATTTAAACCATATTTGAAAAAGATATATATTTGTAATAAATCACAGATGCTGTTAAAACCTGACTGACTGTGTGACCGGGCTGTGTGTATAAATGAATCAGATATTAATAAGTTATTATGAAATTTTGAAGTTTACGCTAAAGGTCTTATTCAATAAAATACGTTTCAGAATATATCTGTGTTGTTCAGTAAGCACTTTCTTCTAATCCGCCTTTGGTTTTTCAAATCTATTCTCATTTTACAGTAAAATGAGAATAGAAATACCAGCAGGGATCAGAAGGACACTTGGATGTGATATTTCCATGGTCATATGTTGATTTATTCTGTTTATAATCACAGTTAGTAAATATATTTACCGGGGATGAGGGGAATGATTCATTGTTTACGGAATATTTTCAGTAATATTTTTTATTATTATGGGGGGGGGGGGGAGGGGGCTTCGGTCTCATTTACGTATTAACCACATATGATACATTGTATTTCCTTTTATTCATATTTCTAATGAAACTTTTATAATGGCAATTGTCTCACTTTCAGAAAAAGAGTGAAGACAGTTGGCAAATGCATTGTGATATATATTTTCCTTCAATTTATATGTTAAGCGCTTAGAGTATTATGTTTATTAGATAGGCGCTACAGTAGCGGATCCAGGGGGGGGGGGGGGGGGGGGGGGTTCCGGGGGTGCGCACCCCCCCTTTATTTTTGCCGATCAATGCATTTGTATCGGGACATATGTTTTGCACCCCCCCTGCACCCCCCCCCCTTTTGCCCTGGGTTAGCACCCCCCCTTTCGAAAATTCCTGCATCCGCCACTGCGCTATGTAAAAGCTATGTAATAAATAAATGTACAGAAATTATCAAAGTATTTGCAATTAAATAGTACCCGGGCGGAAGGGGGTTGGAATCACCTTTTTGATGATCAATGAATTTGAATGGGACATATGGTTAGAACCCACCCCCTTTTATCCATGACTGGGCCTGAAAAAATTGGTTACATGGATCCGCCCCTGCTTAATCAGTCAAAAATAAGAGGATTCGAGGTCACATGAAACATTGTTTTGCCTTTCAGTCCAGTTCACTTTCATGACCATCCAGTAATTTAAACATATATATATATATATATATATATAGACACTGATTGCTATTCTTTATTTTTATCTTTATTCATTTTGTCTCAATTAAAAACGAATGAGTGTGTGATTTTTTAAATAGTTCTTAATACGGTGGCATAGAGGTCATATATATGCCCCCTTTGATTTGAAAATAAAAACCATTTTTGACATAAAATCTGTTAATATTTTGTTCTTCTACAATGTCACCGCTTCTGTTCCTGTCATACAAAATATCCTGTTAATATTGATAGTAGACTTAGATGTCTCCATGTAGCCAGAAATTTTGGTCTTAATATTAGGCTATGGCTTTGACAGTCAAATAGCAATCTAAATCTCAATCATTTTGGTTTTAGGGGGTCGTTGTTATGAGCCCCATGTACCCCAAATTGTGAGTGACATTTGGGAGCATACACCACTCTTTTTATTCAAGCATATAAGATTATTATTTATATTTTCATCAGGAGACGTGTGTACGCCGGGCCATTTAAAACGCCAGTAGAAAAGGAGGATTTTTTTCAGGATTGATAATTTTTGTTGTTGTTGCTACACATACTTGCTTGTTCCTGTACCCCTTATTTTCAATTTTAATCCTCCCTTATTCTAGATATATGCTTCTTGATCTTATAATTTGACAATATGGAAAATTTGAAAGAAAGAAATTTTTCGTCTTCACTCCCCCCCCCCCCCTAAATATCAAATGGTAGCTCCCTAAGTATCATGATGCTTTTGACAAGTATCATGGTAATTGAACATCATTGGTTAAGAGCATATGGATTGTTAAAATCATAACATCGGATGGAAAAACTATAACGAACGCCAATCATACTGTTTTGCTAAGCATGAGTCTTCATTTCAGAATCTGGGATCGTGAGGGCTTGTTGAAAGTTATGTATCTTGGTGCATGTATATGTGAATTCAAAACTATATAAAGTCAATAAGAATGCATCTTGAGCAGTGCCAAAAAAAACACAGAAGGGTGTGACATTTTTGCCTAAAAATATACCCATTTTAATATAACATGCACTGACTTTCAGTACCTATAGTATACAAATATTTAAGAAAGAATGACCTGTATGCCAGAGACATAAGTATTTTTAATTAATCTGCACAACCTAAACAACTGACTTTGAACATGGATATTTCGTGCAAACCAGTCGATTTTTCAGTTAAACCCCTGTGATTGATCCTTTCGGGATCCGGGAATCTTTTTTTTTAATTTCTGGATGTCGGGGTTTAGAATTTCTTCAAATTTGGGACCTCATCAGTATTTCATGTTTTTAAGCCTGGGATTTCAGGATGAGAACCCCTCCAAAACCCACCCCCTCATCAATAAAAATTCATAAATATGCAGCTAATTTCTGGAGTTTATTTGGGATCTATTTGTAAGGTTAACTTACAAATGAATACATCATGAACCATAATTTTAGCACTTTACATATTAATTTAAAGTGACACCTCACCCCTCCCCCCCCTTTTATTAGTTTTTCAGATAAACGAAGTCGAAGGTGTCAAGACAGGTGCAATTTTACAAATAAAATTGAGAATGGAAAGGGGGAATGTGTCAAAGAGACAACAACCCGACAATAGAAAAAACAACAACAGAAGGTCACCAACAGGTCTTCA
The DNA here is from genome assembly GCA_037788925.1 of Mytilus galloprovincialis. Taxonomy (NCBI): domain Eukaryota; kingdom Metazoa; phylum Mollusca; class Bivalvia; order Mytilida; family Mytilidae; genus Mytilus; species Mytilus galloprovincialis. The sequence goes on from JAWDJN010000016.1 coordinate 863,790, forward strand.
ATGTAGCGAGAAATTCTCGCACCCGGAGTTGACCTTCAGCTGGCCCCTATACAAATATATAATAGTTCAGTGATAATGAACGCCATACTAAACTCCAAATGTACACGAAGAAACTAAAATTAAAATAATACAAGACTAACAAAGGCCTGACTTAAATTGGGACAGGCGCAAAAATGCGGCGGGGTTAAACATGTTTATGAGATATCAACCCCCCCCCCTTATACCTCTAGCCAATGTAGAAAAGTAAACGCATAACAATACCAAGAAATTGTATATTTACAACGCACATTAAAATGCAGTTCAATTTTAAGAGAAGTCCGAGTCTGATGTCAGAAGAGAGGGGGGATAGGAGGGGTCCTGATCCCGAAATCCCGGACTTAAAAAAACGAATTCCCGAGGTCCCGAATTTAAATAAAGTAAATCCCGATGTCCCGAAATCCAAAAAAAAAAAAAACGATTCCTGAATCCCGAAAGGGTCAATCCCGAAATCCCGAGCTTAAAAACACCCGATCCCGGCCTGAGTCCCGATAAAGGTCCTATCTCCCCTTAGTCCAGCCCTGGCCTCAGTGACTCATTTTTTTTTGTTGTTGTTGTCAACAAAAAAAAAAAAAAAAAAAGAGTCACTGAGGCCAGGGCTGGACTATATCTCCCCTCAGAAGATGTAACCAAAGAAAATAAACAAAATGACAATAATAAATAAATAACAACAGACTACTAGCAGTTAAGTGAAATGCCAGCTCCCGACTTCAATTAAACTTATTGAAAGATTATGATTTCATCATATGAAAGACTATGAATATCAGGCACAATCCTTCCCGTTAGGGGTTTAGTATCATATAACATATATATGAGAAGAACATAACCCGTATCATGCCGTTATTCACAACGATATATTTTTTATCAGTTTGCAAATTTCCGAGGCCAGTCATTCTTATTTTGAAAAGGCAGTATTAATAACGACAGAACTAATAATATACTCAAGTTATAGAAACATTGAAAATGCGTCAGCGGGAACCAGTAACGTAATCGGGATATTTAGTCCGGATTCGGTTTTCCTTTTTTAGATGTTATGACGCAGACGACAAGGACGCTGGGTGCGATTGTTTATGAGAAATGTTGTACCCGGAGAGATGGACATTTGAATTAAAACAAATGGAATAAAATATGCAAACCAAGCAGAGGCGGATTATTTTCCGAGAAGAAGGTCCCTTTACAGCTTCAAAAATGGGGACGACTTGTCAAACAGTCAACGAAACAAGAGGCAGATTCAGATAACTTATTTTGGTAAATAAATGGGTTGATCACTCAGATCGCTTAAACAAACACACTACATATATTAAGTATGTTGAATGCAATGTTGAAACGTTGCTAATCAGCGTTGCCATATATTTATATCCAAACAAACAAACATTCATGCGATGTCAAGTCCGTTCGTCCTTGGCTTATTGCATGACAATTTTGCCATGTGTGTTCGTTCGCCGTACTGTTTTTAAAAACGAAACAAATATATTTAAATGGCATAAAGGTTTTTATAAACTGAATCAGATATTATATGAAAATTAGTAGGGATCGAGCAACCATTTTACTTCAAAGGAGGGTAATGACTATAAAAAAAAGAAGTTTTATTTATTTAAATTAATATATGAAAATAAAAGGGTTGGGTAACAGAACCCCATCAGCATTAAGTAGCTTCCCATACTAATTAAATTAGCCCTTCCCCAGTCTTCACGATGAACTATGAAATCTACAGGCCAGGAGCTCAATTTTTGAAATTTTTTAGTTAGATTCTGTTGGCCCGTAGTGTAGATATGATTTTAACAGGCCAGAGTGAGAGCAATCTTACTAGCCTGGGCTACCACTCAGCGTGAAGACTGCTTCCCCACTCCCCACCCCCAAGATTAATTGTCTTTGACTTTATTCAAGATAAAATGTATAAGTTACAATAATACATGTACAGTACCGTATAGAAATAGAATCTGATATGTCAGCGCAGTGGTGGATCCAAGGGGAGGGTTCCGGGGGTTGGAACCCCCCTTTTTTTGGACGATCAATGCAATTGAAATGGGACATATATTTGGAACAACCCCCCCCCCCCCTTTTTAAAATGGCTGGATCTGCCCCTGAAGTGATTGTCCTCTGTTTATGTAGTTATATCCCACGCATATACATGTATATAATGTTTTTGACCCGTCAGTCCTGTTTCTTGTCATAGCAACTCCTCTTAAACCAAACAACATAATTTCACGAAACCTTTTTAAATAATAAGGACATAATATGTAGATGGCTAAGTATTCAGTAAAGTGCTGTTTCAATGGGTGTCCCAGAAAAATGCATTTTTTTCATATTTTAAATTATTTTGAGTTTTAATGCAGGTAGCTAATCAATTCACTGCATGATGAAGAGATAATATAAACAGTCTCATATGAAAAGTTTATTGTTAAATAAAGTATTTTATAAATGAAGTGTTGAATTCCCTATTTTTTGCATGCTTATTTTGTGACATGGTCGAATGACCCAAAATCAAAATTGTTTTATTAACCTTTTTGTATGAATGGCAACTAGGTAAAAAGGATTTTCAGGTAAAACAATAGGATTGGCAAGGTTATGGACACTAAAACATGAAAAATCATCGAAAAATAAGGATTAAAAACAATTTTAAATGGTCATGTTGTTGGACTAACATTTTCTGTCTTCTTCCTATGTGAAAATGAAATATAAGTTATGTAACAATAGAGGGCAATTAAATGCACAAAATATCTTGAGGCTTGAGCTTATTAACTAAAATGTGATAATTCATCATGAAGTTACAGCAGAAAGTTTTATTTTTTTCAGGAATTGTCATTAAAGTTTACTCTTGAAAAATCTGTCCAACCGTTACGGGCGAACATTTCAATTTTCATTTGCAAGTTGCCAACTCAGTTTAAGTTTTTTTTAATGTTTATGACAACAAATTTTACTACAATCGCGATGTGCATACGGTATTGCTGTCAACTGTTCCTTTTTACTTGAGGTCAACGACATTGAAGGGGTGAACACTCTTTCTGTCCAACCAAGAGATGGAAGTTACATCCAACATTTGTCCAAAAAAATGTTACGTCCAACATCCAAGATATTCTCTAAAATGGCTACCACAAGTCACAGAATCAATTTCGCTTCTACTTTGACAATTACTTAACCTTAAATACTACCATATAAATGAAAAATAAAGAGGTTTTAAACTGTTGACAGTCTAAATTTGACATAATTTTGAAAATTAGGACGTAACAAGAGTCCATTAATTTTCTGTTGGACGAACCGTAGGACAAAATCTTCTAATGTCGGACGTAACAGCTTTTTAAAAGTAAAAAGAACCTTGTTAACAACTAACAAGTCCACATAAACTAAAAAATAGTTCTCAGATCCTTCCTAGTCTCTTCTTAAGAGGTGCCCATTTTTAAATTCCCATTAGGATCAGTAAATTAATGAATTCTGTCCTATGTTTGTCCGACAGGGAATATAATCTGTCCTATGTTTGTCCTACAGTTTTTTATGGTTTTGTTTTATCCATTTATTTAATAATGAACCATTTTACCTCTTGCCTAGGAACACCAGCTGTAGATATTAGTATAAACAGCATAGTTTTGATTTTGTTTTTGACTTTCAATGATGCAAATGGAACAAATTCTCATCCAAAAATGTCCCCGTTTGTCCGACATATTTTAAGATTTTTCCAACTTATAAGTTAGTTTTTGAAAAATTTAACAAAATGATATACTTTAATTGAAGACCTTATGAACTGTCAGAGAAAAATTGATATATTTATTAACTAGGCCTTCATATAAAAGGAAAATATTCAATTTTTCAATGTCCTGTTACGTCCAACATAACCTCTGTCCAACATGCTATTTAGGTCTAATTTTATGTTTTCTGACTAAATAACTATCTTTTTACATGTAAAACCCTAAACAAGAATCATTCTCCTTTCAGAAAATCATGTTATTAAGATTGAAACAGCTACTTTTAAAATCATACATGTTGTCACACACTAACAACACTATACTGAATACTTAGACAGATGTGCATTCATTTTTTAGGCAGTTAAACTTAAGCTGCCTTATGCGAGCACTCTGGATTTGTGTGCTACCCAATAAATGCTGAAATACGTGCCATTGTTATAATCTAGCTGGCTACTATATTATTTGTAACTTATTGGACAGTTTTTTTATACTTTTCATTCTGAATTACAAAAAATATGACCAGAAAAACCTTAAATGATCGTCGATTTTCCCAAAAGTTTTGAAGTTGCACATAGGAAGTAGAGCACATTAGGAATCCTTATGTAGTTTATTATCCTCTGAGCTTTTGGCTAAGATGTCAAAGAACAAATGTATGAAATATCTAATCGCCGAAAATCTCTAAAGACAAGTAGTTAAGATTTCCCAAATTGCAAAAGTCGTAGGAATATTGTTTGTCGACAATACGTAGTCAACTACGTATATAAGTTCAACTGTTGGCGGCAATTTTGAATTTAAAAGAAGACGAAATTTTCGTATCTTTTCAATTTGGACGCAGGGGTTTAAATTAGCGGTGGTCCAAGGTCTGTGACCTTCCACTTTTGCAGTCGGACTTTCTACTTTGTTACTAGCTACGCACGACATGCCCGACGGACCTTGAAATAATATAAAAAAAATAACTTTGCAAACATTTTTACCAAAGTTTCCTAATAAACGATCTCAAACTTATATTCATCATTACTATTCATGACAGCCATGTTCAATTTGTTCTACCGCTAGCTTTATACATAAAATCGCCGATAAATAATGTGTAAATCCGAGTAAAATCGTATCTCACTATCTGTCAAAAACAACATTGAAACCAAAATGGCTGCCACGAGATTACAATATCAGATCCGATTCCGGAAGCGGATGAGGGTAATCCCGGACTTGGCTACTAAAAAAATCCAGACAGGTTACAAAATACATCTATGCATCTATGCATGTTAATAAATATAAACATTAGAATTAAAAACCAAAAGACTTATATGAAAAAGAAAGAAAAAGCAGAAAATATTTTGTACACCAATTTTAATGTGAAAATCCAATACATTGTGACAGCTGGGAACAGTTTATCTAACAATATATATGTTCCTGGTAACAGTATAATTTTTTTTCATCAGTGATAAATGTTGGTAATGCATGTTAAATGCTTTTCAAGTTGAACATATTACTGCAATTTCAAGGGGTATTTTTTCCTTCTCAATTTTGATAGGTCAGTTAAAATAGCTGGAAGTTTCTTATATAAAAAAAAGATGTGGTATGATTGCCAATGAGACAACTATCCACAAGAGACAAAAATGACCAAAACTTGGTAAAGGACAAGATCCCCACCCCTAAACCATATATATATATTCATGTATGGGACAATATAACAAATCATATGAAATATAGGTGGAGTTCGTGGGGCCACTCTGTTTGAGAATATATAATGGTCGAGATCCACAATCTTAAACAATATATATATTTATGTATGGGACAATATTACAAATCAAATGAATTATAAGGGGGTCCCTATGGTCACTGTACCCCCTCCTGTTTGAGAACTTGGAAACATTCGAGATCATCACCCCTTTACCATATATACTCATGTATAAACTATATAACAAATCAAATGAAATATAGGGGAAGTCCCTGTTGTCACCCTACCCCTCATGTTGAAGAACTTTGAAACAGTTGGGATCCCCAACTCTAAATTAAATGAAATATAGGGGGAGTCCCTGCAGTCACCTGATTGAGAAATTGGAAAGAGTCGAGATCCCAACCTTTAAATTAAACCATATATATTCATGTATGAGCACTAATCAAATGAAATATAGGGAGGGTCCTTAAGGTCACCCTACCCACTCCTGTTTGATAACTTAGAAACATTCATTCATTCATATCTTTATTTCCTTTATCCCCACCCCTCAACCATATATATTCATGTATTGATTGGACAATTTAACAAATCGAATGAAATATAGGGGAAGTCACTGGGGTCCCCCACCCCTCCTGTTGGAAAACTTGATAACGGCCGAGATCCCCACCCATAAACCATATAATTATATTCATATATGGGACAATATAAAAAATCATATGAAAAATAGGGGTATTCCCTAGGGTCACCCCACACCCTCTTGTGTGTGTTTTTAAAACTTGCAAAAGATTGAGATACCAACGCCTAAACCATATTCATTCCTGTTTGTCATTTCAGAAAAGATTGAATGACATACAAGGTCAATCTCATATGTGACACATATGCATATCACTTTGCTAGACCCTAACCCCTGTCATTTTATTCCAAACTTAGACATCGTTGATTTGGGGTGAAGGTGGGAGTCGTTTACATTTACTATGGACAGGTCAGTCAGACCTCACCATTGATCCCTGTAGTAGTAAACATTTGTCTGATTTGTGTCTCATAACTTTTGTACTGTACAACACAAACTCAGTTTGCTTTCCAGGGAAGCAAGTCCATTCATACTTTTACAAGCTCGTACTAAAGTCATCTTGAACTACTAACAGTCAACTAATACGAACAATTACGATCAACTAGAAGAACTGCAATCATTGCAAATTTGTACCACTGCTGACTCATGAAAGACTCATGACCACGAATGGTCATGTGCGTTGCTATTGAAAACCTTAATGAAATATGAATTATTTGCCTTAATAATTAATTCATTAAATGAACATAAATGTACAATTATATATGAATGTTTAATGTTTGTTCTTTTAAATCTTTAAAAAATGTTGAAGCAACATTGCCACAGTTTTCGTAATTATGTTTGCCTTGGTTTTTGGTTAACTGCCTACAGTGCTTACAGCGCTTTGATTTTTTCAAGGAGTTGTGCCCCTTTGAACTTTTTTGCATTAATGTACATGTACTACTGCAACAGTTTGTCATCGCAACTCCTCTGAAACCACACAACTGAATTTCATGAAACTTTGTAGATAATAAGGACATACAACGTAGATGGGCATACCGACATGAAATTACGATTTAATTTTTTTTCTAGGAGTTACGCTCCTTTGAACTTATTTGCTTCAATGTACTTCCATGACTTCTGCAACAGTTTGTCATCGCAACTCCTCTGAAACCACACAACACAATTTCATGAAACTTTGTAGATAATAAGGAAATACTATGTAGATGTGCATATTGACAGGAAATTATGATTCAATTTTTTTTTCTCATACTATTTTCTTTTCTTATTTAATTTCTCCAATGACAATGTGGGGACGTACATGTAGGGTATGTGGACCCGCTCACTAAGGTCCTTAATTCATACATGTTTCTCAATTCTCGTTTTTATATAGATTAAACCATTGGTTTCCCTGTTTGCATTGTTTAACACTAGTAATTTTTGGGGCCCTTTATAGCTTGCTGTTTGGTGTGAGCCAAGGCTACATGTTGAAGGATGTACATGTACCTTTACCTATAATGGTTTACTTTATTTTTCATAAATTGTAAGTTGGATGGAGAGTTTTCAGATTGGCACTCATACCACATCTTCCTATATCTAAAGATTACATACCACATCTTATTTTTATATATTTATATGCTATGTAACTACTTGGACTATGGATATTGGATACCTGATTGATCATAGGCAGTCTCGTTATATTGTTTCGTTATCCAACATAAGTTTGTCTCGACTAAATATTATGAAAGTGCTACTACATATATATATTACAGGGAATTTGTAAAATCAGGGATTTTGTAAAATCACTGAAATTTCAGGGAATTTGTAAAATCACTGAACTAATTAGTGATTTTACAAAATCCCTGAAATAATTAAGATCTTTTTTACAGATTCACTGATTGTTTTCAGGGAATATGTAAAAATAGAATCATTCTTTATTTTAATACCAAGTGAGCAGTTTTAATGCACTAAACCTGATGGTCAAGTAAATTTTGTAAAAATATTTGCAGATTATGCAAATTATTTGTACATGTATAATATTCATGTATACATGTATGCATGAAAATTAAGTATATTTTTTTTAATTTTTCAGTGCCAATCACTATTCCAACAACTGAATATAAATTGGTAAGTACATGAAGTATTAGATACTGTTTTGTAGCAAACAATTACATGTTTAAGCTGTAGCTACCAATTTGTCATGTATGATGTACATGTACATTGTAAATTCTCATAATGACATTGCCACTTGGTGATTGAAAAATGTATGTCATTTTGCCTGCATCAGAAGAAGGGGTAAAAAAACAAGCCTATACTTGCCATGGCCTTGCATTGTGTTGGCAGGTCAACAATATAAAAAAGAAGATGTGGTATGATTGCCAATGAGACAACTGTCCACAAGAGACCAAAATGACACAGACATTAACAACTATATAGGTCACCGTACGGCCTTCAACAATGAGCAACGCCCATGCCGCATAGTCAGCTATAAAAGGCCCCGATGTTTATGTTCAAAAAGACAAGATCAACAAATAGGTCATAAGGTCAAATAGCTGGAATGAAAATTACCTTAAAATCATGCATGATATCAGTAATTTGGGGAAAACTAGCGATAGACTATATACTGAAAAACTTGTTTAACTTCAAATTGGATTTTGCTGCAAAGTCAACCAACACTATAGCTTCCATGAGTTGTTAATCTTAAAAAGAATGGTCATGATGATACAGAAAAATTAAAAGAGACATTCAAAACTTACAAGTGGAAGTGAAACTTAAGTCTTACAAAACAAAAAAACAACCATAAGTCCACACACCACTATTTAGAAAACTAATTATAAAAGACTGAACAACAGTAAACCACCAAAAACAAGAGGCAACATGTTTAATAGCAGATTCACAATCACGTAAATAAGTATTTTTGACCTTGATTCCGCGCCATAGCCACACATATATATACTATTTAAAGACTAACAGTTAAACATAAACTTCATAATCATCTATTTAAGGGAGGGTAAAAAGAATCTAAACTTTTTTTATATACTAATTTAACTTTTTTTATATACTAATTTATATAAAACTATTCTTATTTTTTCTTTCTTAGGTTTATCAAATATGTTCTTTGGTGTATGATCAGATCCTGTATATACTATAGTATAGATCTAACAAGCTGTTAAAAGGATAGAAAATTATGTTTTAGGTAAATATAAATGATGCATACATTGTATATATGTATATAGGATACATTGAGTTATTCAAAGACAATTTCCAAACATGTCTACAAAATTTATCATTTACTATATATATTACTTTAAGGATGTTTGCTTGTCATGTTTTGTGATTTTTGTCAGATTATCAGAATCCTCAGGTTTTATTCATTTATCCTCTTTAAAAAATTCCCCCAATTGACCCCCATTTTTCTTTCTATAAATCTTTTAGATGTAAAATTATATGCCATCTGTCATGTCTGGAAAAGTCTTGTAAAATCTTTGTTATTTTTTTAATAGTTTTTTAGAATTTAAATTGTCAATGATAAAGCTATAAAAAATCAAAGAGAGAACATTTTCCTGCCAAAATTTAAATGGCTAATATCTGGAAAACAAGCACATTGGCCTATATATTTTTTTTGTCTTTTAGTTCCTTTATTGTTCACCTATCGATATACATACTATGTACTAGCGTTAAGAAAAGCTTGATATTTTGAAACTGGTAGGGAACTTCCATAAATTAAAATATATTTGGTGTGTCAGATGATTTGCATGTCTGTCCGGCAGTATTAATCTGAATCTTGGTCTGTCTTCAGCTGTTAACTTTGTAGAGTGTCCTTTGTTTGATAAGCACATATACCAAGGTGACCGAGACACAGGTTCTCTAGTTTTTATCAACTGTACAGTTTTTCCTTATCTATTGTCTTCGTGCTGGCTGCTAGCATGTCTCATATTTATGGTTCATTTAATTTGTCAATATTAATTTTATGTGTGGTTTGGTTGGTTTCTCAAATACTGCATTACTGTAAGCAATAGATCATCTGTATATATATATATGGTTTATACTATGTTTGTAGGATGAATATGTCTGTCTGTTAGGTTTTATCTGCCCCTCATCCTTTATCATGGTTCATAGGACAATGTTATTTTATTTAGGTATGGTCTATTTATCAGATACTTCTACATTTGTACTATAAACAATTAGGTCAAATATATGTATTGTATGGAATATTGTAAGGTGTACCTGTGTCATCTGACCTTGACCTCATTATTTGTTCATTGGTTAGTGTTAGTTTTCATGGTAATGTCTTTTTCCCAGATACTATAATCAATCTATCAACTATATATGTAGCTAGGAATGATTGCATAGTGTAGGTGTTGTATGCAGTGTTTATCTGACCTGAACCTCATTTTTAGCTCACCTGGCCTTGGCCAAGTGAGCTTTTCTCATCACTTTGCATCTGTCGTTAACTTTTACAAAAATCTTAACCTCTGAAACTACTGGGCAAAATTAAAGCAAACTTGGCCACACTCATCATAGGGGTATCTAGTTTCAAAAATGTGTCTGGTGACCCAGCCAACCAACCAATATGGCCACCATGGCTAAAAAATAGAACATAGGGGTAAAATGTAGATTTTTACTTGTATCTCTGAAACCAAAGCATTTAGAGCATATCTGACATGGGTAAAATTGTTTATCAAGTCAAGATCTACCTGCCCTGAAATGTTCAGATGAGTAGAACAACCGGTTTTTGTGTTGCTGCCCCTGAATTGGTAATTTTAAGAAATTTTGCAGATTTTGGTTATTATCTTGAATATTATTATAGATCGAGATAAGCTGTAAACAGCAATAATGTACAGTAGAGTAAGACCTACACATAAATCAAAGGAATAAAATGGTCAATTGCCCCCTTAAGGAGTTATTGCCCTTTATAGTCATTTTTTTACAATTTTCACAATATTTTTTTAACTACTGAGCCAAGTTCATTATAGATAGATATAATTGTAAGCAGCAAGAATGTTCACTATAGGTAGATCTACACACACATCACCATCACCAAAACACAATTTTGTCATGAATCCATATATGTGTCCTTCATTTATGATATGCACATGTATACATTTGTAGACCAAGGTGAGCGACACAGTCTCTAGTTATGATACACACTGATAAGTCAATGTACAGTAACTTGTATGAAAATTAGATTAGATGTGGTACGATTGCCACTGAGACAACTCACCACAAGAGAATGTACAGCCTTTAAGAATGACCAATGGTCAGTTACTCAGATACGATATTAGCAATAGGCTATACAATGTATTTGGTGTATTGGGTTACAGTACATGTAATTCACTGATACATGTATATTAGACTTTTTAGTTTTGAGATAAGTAAAGCAGACTTGTGTTTATAAAAAGGACATATCTCCATTCCTGACAAACATCTACATATATTCATGCTGGGATTTGAATAAAAATTATGTTTAAGTATACTTTGCTATTCCATTAATAAAAATGATTTCCCACGGTCCACCAAACTACATTTTCTTTTGTTTTTACATTACAGCTGCTGAAGAAATCTTTCGAAGGATGGATTATTGATTATGAACAACAGGATTATATCATCATGACCTTGGAATCTTACAAGGAGAAGTGCAAGTAAATGAAGGAATTCATGTGCAAAAATTATAATATTGTAAACAGGAGAACAGTTTAAATAATACTAACAGTACTAGTTACACAGTTTTGTGAGACCAAGAGCAAGGCAGAGTAAACTTGGAGTGTATATATGTCAACCACAAGTACATTTAAATACCACATAATGCTAATGAAATAAGAACTATGGTACACACATTTTGTATGATTGTGAATATCAGGTCCCAAAATAAATGTAGTTGTTAAATAAATAGAATTGAAATAACCAAATTTGTAGTGTTTATATGACCATCATATTTTGAGGTCTTTTTGCAAATTCTATCATAGAACCAACCAACCAACCAACAATCAATTCCAATCACAATTGTAGTGAAAAAAAATTCCATTGACCAACAGAAAAAGATGATGTTTAATCCTTAATACATGTACCTTTTCTTCTTCACATTGGCTTGAGTATAACCAATTCTTTTCAGTAGATTATATTCTGAGTATAACATAAATATAAAAAAGGAGATATTGCGTATACATCAATTAAACCAGCATAAAGACCAAAAGACATCTTTAACATGTTTAAGGCAAATAGTCCATTCTAAATGGTAATTGATAATCATTCTTATGAGGGTTTTTTCATGGATGTAGATCATTTGTATAGGCTGTCATAAAATATTGTGCTTCAATTCTAATTGTAAGATAGCGCACAGTAAATGTATGCCTTGCCAAAAACAGTTCTGGAAGGGAGGCAAAGGTTTAAAAGACAGACAACACCATCATATTTAAATGTTGTCATTTTGATTTCCAACTAAATACTACAAGGATATACTCATTGATTTATATACATACATGAAGATATTTAAAAGAATCAAATTGTTAGTGTTTACGTAAGAAAAGACAAATATCTATGGTTTATCCATTTATACCAACCAGAAAAAAACTCCAAAAAATCATAAATATAATGTGTTTGGAAATTTTTTGGATGTTGTAGACAAAAAATAATAAACAGATGATGCATTAACCCATACAAAAAAAACTTTCATTAAACTTGTGAAGATGCAAAAAAAAAACCAAGAACATACATATTATGGGTGCTGTGGAAAAAAAACCCCATGTAAAACAGATTTTGAAGACTACAAAAACATGTATAAATAGTTGTTGCAGAGAAAGAAAAACATACGTAAAACAGGTGTTGGAGGACAAAAAACCATACGTAAACGGGTGTGGAGGACATAAAAAAACATACGTAAAACGCATGATTTGCTAGAACTTAACGGGCGTTTAACATGCGTTTACCCGTAAAACGGGCGTAATACGTACTAATTTAACGCATGTTTTACGCTCACGCACGTAAAACGTGCGTTTAACATACGTAATTCATACGTTTCAAACGGGCGTTTTACATGCGTGGTCCTCAATATGCGTTTTACGTACGTTTTATAACATACGTAAAACGCCTGTTTTACGCATGAAAAACGGGTATGCAATTTTTGCTGTGAACATAAGAACTAACTATAAAAACTCATCAGATGGACAAAAAGATGGAGGGGGAGAGTGTCAGAATTTTTTAAAACAAATATTTGTTGGTTTCTTTTCAACATAAGAACAAAATGCGACATTCAGTTCTAAAAACATATCTTGAATGAAAAAAGTTTGTTGTTGAAGTTTATCTTTAATAGTATAGCTTCACAACATGTCATCTGGTACACGCACGCAGTACGACGAGCGTACGGAAAAATGGTCAGATTGAATTTTAAAAAGGTCTGTATCTATGACTATTGTATACTGTTAGTATAATATTCCCAAAATATATACACTATATGTATAACCTATTACATTGTGTACTGTACACATGTCACTATATATCATTATTATATATTTTATACACCGAAATATATAAAGAAACAAATGGTAATTTTTCATGATCTGTCTTCAAACCAACATACAGCTTTACAAAAAATAGAGAAGTAGCGAACTGTATAATAGTTAGCTCTCTTATTTTTGTTTGTATTTACAATATTCATATGAAATTTCATGAAAAAAATATTAAAACAGATGACAATAAGCAGGGGCGGATACAAAATCTTAATGTCCGGGGGTGGGGGTCACCAGTAAACGAAAATTATATATTTAATTCAGAGATGTACATATGCGAGTATAGTTGGTTATAGGGGAGTGGTGTCAGATAATAGTTTCAATAGTTCTATTTCATTGAAAAATTCACCATGCCACTCTATTCTTTATTATTATGCCTATTTTTTCGTCCTAAACATGCATGTAATATTTGTAACTGGGCGTTAAGCAACCATGAATCATTTAATCTATTCTTTATATTTTTCATATCTTTATTCTGTAATTTAAATTACTTATCCCATTATCATATTTATTTCTGTAAACCCAATTTATTTACTTTCATAGCCTCATATATGTACATGTACATGGTATTTGAAACAGCAACAATATACCGTCGGATATTACAAAAAATGAGAATGGAAATGGGGATTTGTGTCAAAGAGACAAAAACCCGACCAAAGAGCAGACAAAAGCCGAAGGCCTATATGGTGGGTCTTCAATGTAGCGAGAAACTCGTGCGTATACATACATACATTACTGTATGCACATGCTTGGACTTATAGATGCATATACTTGTACAAGTCCCAGATTGTGTTATAAAGTATTTCTTATAAAAAAAAACAGGAACATTTTATTGAAAGTTATATACTAGACAATGTCAATCCAATCTTTCTTTCTTTTTTGTTGAAGAGGGAGAGGGGAGAGTGTCAGGATTTTTTAAAACAAAACATTTGTTGGTTTCTTTTCAACATAAGAGCAAAATGCGACATTCAGTTTTAAAAACATATCTTTTAAGAAAAAAAAAGTTTGTTGTTGAATAAATTCTTAAAAGGGGCAGCTGCGAAATATAAAAAAATGCAAGAAATTGTAATGCGAGAATTGTATTATGATGACATGCATATCTGTACTACTTGCCACTTAACATTTATTTGTACATATTCATTTAAAAAATAAAGAGATTCTAATTTGTAATTCCTTTACTGATCAGGGGCCTGTTTATTGAAACTGTCCTAAGATCGGTCCTAGGAATGTCTTAGGACAAAAGTTAGGATAAAGTTAGGACCGACTTACGACACGTCTCAGCATGCACATCGAAGCTATCTTAGGCATATCTTAGCTAGGATGTCCTAACCACTCTCCTAAGTATTGTCGTAAAAGAAAATAGCATATTAAAAATTAGAATTTAAAATATTGTATCAAATTTAACCATTGGCAATAACTATGATTTAAAAAAAGAGATAAATGATTATAAAATAATTATTAATTTAAAATAAAAGGTAATAAATAGTTTTTATATTATAATTGTACAATTTAACTCTATGAAACAAAACATATGACAAAAAATGTAATGAAGTTTTATATAAGAATTGAACAAACTAATTATAAATTATAGTTAAAACTAAATATGTAATCGGTAACATAACTATATGCATTGAGTGAGCTGAATTCGAAGTGTCAGGGTTTCGTACTTAAAAGTTCAAAGGCAAATCTTGTGCATCTTTCATATGAATACTGAGTGCTTCAACTATTTTATTACATGTGCTGAAAAGAGGGATTTGGATCTAATATGCATCATGTAAAGGAGCTACCAATTGATTTTTTAGTGGGGGATGGGGCTAGAATGAAATTTGAAAAAGGCAGTACAGGAGTTTAAAATAAAAATAAAACAGGATGAGCAACTTTGCGAAAAAAAATAGGCGGATGGCAATTTATGTCAGGATAAACAGTCAGGATAAACCAATAAAAATAGGCAGGACCGAATAGGGTGAAAAATTTTAAGGAAGGAAAGATATTACAACCAAAAGAAAGCATGGCGATATATTTTTATTCTAGCCCCCACCCCACCCGACCATAAAAATGAAATGGAACCTATACATGCCATATTTCCTAAAGTTAGGACCATCCTAAGACCATCTTAAGACACCTAAATTGGTATCCTAAAGTTAGGACAATTCCTAGGATTTTCCTAAGTTGCGACATGTTTGATAAACCCGCATAGGACTAAGATATGTCCTAAGTTGGTCTTAGGACACGTCCTAATCCTAAGAGAGCTTCGATAAACAGGCCCCTGAAGATTTCACCTGTTAATCTATACATGTTAATCCAAACACACAGGTGTCAATATCTACAAATCTACCGGAAATTAGAAGTTGTCATCAATATAACTACTAACGAACCATATTACATACCGTATTTCAAAAGTTTAAATTGAAAACAACGTTCAAACTTAGGATTCCGTTGAAGAAAAACTGCAATTTTCATTCGTATACATGCAAAACAAAATTCTTGATATAGGGGTCAGAATACAGCACAGAAGAAAAACCCAACAATGAAAAATAGTGTATTTTAACAAAAAAAAATATATGGATGAATAATTAAATTTATTTTAAAGAATTCCAATCCCTTAAAAACGAGGCACCATTATATATACTTATAAAACAGCTCAAATTCTATTTTGTTAACTCGGATAGAAAACTTACAATGTAGTTTACTAGTATCCTATTTAAACATGAACGCGAACCCCATTGAGAACACCATGGATTGAAAGATTGCAAATCTACTGACCAATGAAATGCTTAGGATTTAAAACGCGGACCTCAACGAGAACACCTAGATCGATAACACACTAAAATCTTTAGACCGTCGAACAGATAGCGAGAATTCCAGACTTCTTCTTCTTCTTTTTCTTTTAGTTCAAATAAGGCCAAAATATGGAAGAATATATGTTGCGGTGCATGCCTGATTGACAAAGATTTAATCAAATTCATAAAAATATGTAATAACAATTTTAAGTGTTTCTATATTAAGATTGTGATTAAAAATATGCATTTTATGTACTTGTTTTGGTTTGAATTTGTGTATTCAAAGCTCGAGAGAACAGCTGATATTAGCTGATCTCTTAAGCCGTTAACAGAAGTGGTAGATATTCACATATTTTTTTTTTACATAAAAACACACTATTACATTTACCAAGGATTTGTATAGTAATTTAATTCACCGTACATGTGGAATACCGTATGGTAGTTTTTTGGTCTAACATTGTAAACAATTCCGATAGTAAATTGACAAATATTCTATATAGTAAAATTAAAATTGAGAATGGAAATGGGGAATGTGTCAAAGAGACAACAACCCGACCATAGAAAAAATTGATAAATCTGTTCGGCTAAAAATGTATATAGATATATTTATAAACTCAACGTAGATAGTGGATTTACTTTCGAATGGTTGATTTGTATAAAAAAAAAATCTTGAATAAATGGATTTTCAAAATATTTGGTTCAATCAGAGTAACTATGGTTTTAATCCAAAATGGTTAAAGTTGAGCATTAACAGAGAATTGTTTAACCAATTTCAGCATACTTGGAAATCAGAAATGGAAAATTCTACAAAAGCATTATGTTACAAACTGTTTAAAGAAAACTTTGAAGTTGAATATTTGGACTTGTTACCTTAAAAACTTTAGAACTGGTAATCATCGGTTACCTATAGAAACCGGTAGATGGCGTAGAATTATTAGACAGGAAAGATATTGTGTACTTTGTAACTCTCAAGAGATTTTCACTATACAGTTCTATCAGAAAGTAGAAGAGCTTTTTGTAAACCTTACGATGTAAACCGAGTAAATGTTTTGAAATTGGGCACTTTATTTATTTCCAAAAATATTCGTGTTTTGAAAAATTTGTGTAAATTAATTAGAATTATCAACAAGCATTAGCCTTTCAAAAAGGGCTATTCAACTCTTAGCTGATAAAAATGGAAAGTGCTCTCGTTTTGTAGATTAATTCATTCACTAGAATAGCCACGTGCATCAATCAACAAATTTTACCACACACGTGAGGTCACACGCTATGAAGTAGTATATATCGTTTAACGTTGTTGTTTACGAAACTCCAGAAGATTCGACTATTTATAGATAAAAGTTACCTTTGTACCAATATGCATGATTAATGACCAGGCAAAATTTAATTGCTAAAATAGAGAGGACAAATCCGATACTCTACGGGATTGAAGGACATTTACTAGGTTTGGCAAATTTTCAAAAGCATTTGGAAGGGAGAAGATCAAAATTTAAACTATTCCAAAAGGCATATTTATATTTCTAAATATATGGGGAATTACTATATATTTCTACACTTTTTGTATCGTGAACTTAAAGTAATGTATTTTATCTATTCCAGAAAGCCCCTATGCATTTCTATACATTTTACTTGGGCTTGATACGGGTGATGTGTGACGTCACCAAAGTCACGTGATGACTGCTTTAGTTGGATATGATTGTCCTAACCAATCAATAAACTGATTATTCACGTCTCGTAATATCTTCCAATCAGGTAGCAAGAAAAATTCACGCACTTACTGTCCATCGTTCAATTCTTTTACTAGGAGTCGATAATATAGAAGTATGTTCTCCAGGTTGATCACCAATCTCTCATTGTTGTTGCTCGTTTTGTGCAAACTTGTCATGTGCAAAACTGTATGTTATTATCTTAGATGCTCATAAAAAATAACAAGATTGTTATTGGCAGGAAATGGCCACAGCATTTATTAACAGATATGATAAATGTACTATTATATGAAATGCAATTTGTGATATGATATATGATAGTATGTACTAATATATGAAATGCAATTTGTGATACATGTAGATCTATGAACTAAAATTATTAACTGATAAAAATGCATATGTGTCTTTGAAAATGTTATATGATGATCGCCGAATATGTTTGAGGTGGCAGACCATATATGAAAAGGGGAAGTTCAAGATAAGCTCTTAACCCTGGAAATCAGAGGCTAATGCTATCATACGATTACAATAAGTCTGTAAACTGCAAATATGTTATCTAAGCGCAGCGAAATCTGCCATAAATCAAGCGACTAACCCTGGATATCAGAAATTATCGCTACCAACGCAAAGTTTACATGTTTGAATGTAATAAATTTCTTTCCAAGTTATCCATTCAATTTCTATATGCATGTAAGTCCACTCCTCGTCCAGGATTCGTCTTTTTCTTGAATGACCGTCTCGTCATTAAAACTTTTGTATATCTTTCCACATTGAATGATGGTTAAATCGATGTAGACAATACAATTCTGAAATAAACAAACAAAACCAAACAGCAGTATCTTCCATAGCAATCTAATTAAAAACCGATCTCTCATCGCTCCTGTTTCTGATATGTCGCGTGGGAGATCTAACGAAACCCGCTTTGAGGTCACATGTGAGTGACCTCGTAGGTGTGTCTTTTTCGACCAATGAAATTAAGTCTTCCACGATCTTGAAAGTTTAACGTAAGGTAAAGGGATGTAACTCATTTTATTTACGACGAAATCGTCAGTCAAAATAATTCATAAACTTTTTTGATTGGCTTATTAATAGGTCGTCATCTCATTTGCATATCATTATAAATTCATTATTTTTAGTTCACTCACATGTGACCTCAAAGCCGGTTTCGTTAGATCTCCCACGCGACATATCAGAAACAGGAGCGATGAGAGATCGGTTTTAAATTAGATTGCTTCCATAGGAATAGCATTCGACTAATTTAAGGGAGGGTGGGCGGGTTTTAGAAGATAAATCTATGGCTAAAAATGCGTCTGCTTTTCTTAAATGTCGACGTCAAAAGGAGGATTATGGGTAAATAAATCACTTGCAAAGATCGATAATCCAACTAGAAACCAAATACTATTACTTGACGAAGTAGTATAACGACGGACAGTGGTATGAGCACTACCGATAACTGATTTAAAATTTAGCTTTTAAATCCTATTATATGTAAAATTATCTTTCTTTGTACCGTTAACTTGGTTTTATAAGAAATAAAGAATCTGAATTAAATAATACATCTAGTTTTAATTAGTTTTTTTGAATTTAATTACGTTAAATTAAAGGATGCGAAAAGATAAAAACCAGTCCATGCGAAAAGGTACAAAAACGAAAAAAATACGAAATTCTAAAAAGTGTGCATTATTATTGGTAGTAGACTTGTGTTTTATAAATCACATTCACTTTCCCTCATATCATTAAACTGTGAGCTACACGCACCTGCAAGTTTTGAACTGACGGAAATTATTGACTTTTGTCTCTGTAGTGTCGTAAATTTTTAGGTTTCGGGTCGGTATAATGTTATAATCGTACAAAGTACACCATCGGTTATATTTCAGATTGTCTGACTGATATGTAAAGACCTAAAACAGCGTAAAACTTCTATTGAGTTGAGATACCGCCTCGTTGTATCGGTCAACCAATCCGTATGTGAATGTGACCGATAAAACGTATGTGGTGTGAAGTTTAGTCCTTCTATCCCTTAACCAAAGTAGTGCATGTTTGTGTAAGCAGTTTATGCAGATATATCAGTGTTTGTTTGTTACCTCGAATTTTACCGAGTTATAAAATCTGGGCAGCGGAAAAGTGCTGTAGTCTTCATAAAGTATAAGCATATAATTACTAATTAAAAAGAATTTAAATGAACATCCCCTGTGCCAGAATTGAAAACGGTGTCAAGAAACGCAATTGTGCAAAAATGTACTGATACATAACTTAAGTGTTTTATTGGTTTCCAAAAACGTTTCAAAGACATTTTTACTCTATTATGTAATAATATGGGGACGAAGTCCCCCAAAACAGTAGAAAATTCAATAAATAAATAAAAAAAAAAACGCATAACAATACGCACATCAAAATTCAGTTCAAGAGAAGTCCGAGTCTGATGTCAGAAGATGTAACAAAAAAAAAAAAAAATAAACAAAAAGACAATAATATATAAATAACATAAGACTACTAGCAGTTAACAGAAATGCCAGCTCCGGACCTCAATTAAACTGATTGAAAAATTATGTCTTCATCATATGAATATCAGGCACAATCTTCCCCGTGAGGGATTTAGTATCATACCATCATTACATATACATGTATGAGAGGAACATAAACCGTGTCATGTCAACAACTGATTTATTAATAATAAATGTGTTTAGTTCCGATGCAAAGACCCTATAAGTGAATCAATATTAACGCCAAAATATGCAATCTTCAATGACCTGACAACAGTATCGTAACTATACCCCTTCTTAATATGTCTATTTAAAGGTTTTGTTAGATTCTGAGGTGAATACTGACATTTATAAAGAATATTTCCATAAAATATTGGATGTGAAATACCTGAACGTATAAGAAGTCTGCATGTTGAGCTATATTTACGAATGATGACTTGTCCTTATACCGATGATAAAATTTAGTAAATGTTTTGACTAGTTTGTGATATCGAAAACCCTGGTGTAATAATTTTTCAGTAATACATAAATTTCTCTCGTTAAAATCTAAAACATTGTTACATACACGAGCGAATCGTACAAGTTGAGATATATAAACACCGTAAGATGGTGACAAGGGAACGTCACCATCTAAAAATGGATAATTAACGATAGGAAATGAGAAATCATCTCTTTTATCATAAATTTTAGTATTAAGCTTTCCGTTAATGATATATATATTCAGATCAAGGAAAGGGCAGTGGTCATTGTTAGTATTAGCTTTATTTAAGCAATTTATGGTAACAAACATTGACCATGATTATTAACAGTCAAATGTTTTCATTTGTTATTTTTATATTATTGCTGACAATAACCTAACTCACCTTGACCGATGTGTATTTTAGTAATACAATTATCGGACATTTAAACAAATATATAAAAAATTTCTGATATACGTTAAAATTGAAAATAATACGATACACATTTAATCTGTCCTAAGCGCTTTTCTGGATTTATTTTGAGGCTTGTATAGGGTATATTGGGATACGGGATATTTGTCATTTTAATTTTAGGGATATGGGATATTTGTCCTAAAAGTAAATGGGATATGGGATATTGATGCATTTATAAGGATATTGAATTTTTAACATGAAAAAAAATAAGTGGAATTTAAAAGTTAAGTACAGAAATATTTACATCTCACTTGATAAAATTGCCCCAAAAAGTTTAATATTAAAGGTCATTTTAGTGCTTTGTTGATTTTAATTGAGTTAATGGTCATTTTATTTAAATGTCATCCAAACCCAAGCGAAAAGTATTGATCTATTTTCGATATTTATATGCTCATATGTACTGATACTTTTAAAAGTATTTGTTTTGCTTTCCATACTTCGTTCCTTATTGTTAATTTTCCTTTTTTGGATGGTGATGTTCCTTTTGCACTATCTTACAGTGTTTGTATATCACAACACCTCCGCTATGTCCATGCCTGTTGTAACGATTTGGATTTTAATGAACGAAATCTATGTATTACTGGTAAATAATATTAAGTCAGGAATTTAGTTACCACAAATCACTTAAAATCTTTACTAAATTCTAGATTTGGTTTTGAAGTTTGGTTCTACCTGTAAAAAAATTATTTCAAACGGGATAGCACATCCTCATTTTTACGGAGATGTTGTTTACCGTGCCATTGGATGTTGGATGTGTAATGATTGATAATTTAGTCTCAGATGCATTACTTTTTATTAGTTTTAATTGGCTTTGAACTAGCTGTCAGTAACTGCAAGTACTCTCAGATATGTACTTAATGTCTTTTTGTTGATGGGATGTACAAGTACTCGGTCACGTCCACTCTCTGTTTTTGTTTAGATGTATTTCTATTTGTATCAATCTGATGAGTTAAGCCTTTTTCAACTGATTTGTATAGTTCGTTCTTATGTTGTACTGTTACACCACTGTCCCATGTTAAGGGGAGGGTTGGGATCCCGCTAACATGTTTAGCCTCGCCACATTCTGTATGTATGTGCCTGTCCAAAGTCAAGAGTCTTTAATTCAGTGGTTGTCGTTTGTTGCTGTTGTAGCAGGAACAATTCTGCCTAAGATTCGGGGATGCGGACCACAGCTAATTCTAGTTTGTAAACTGATGTGTGCGGAAAGCGACTGATGCCAAAAGTGATGCGCTATAATATATCTAAGTAAATGAAAACCAAAAACTGAAAACAATACATAATTTAATTAACAAAATGCAACTTTTGTCTTATAATGCCAAAATGTAGAAATGGAGCATTCAATGACTTCAAATTAACCGGTACTAAGGAGGCATGTAGCTAATGCACTAACCTAAACGGTGGTTGGAAAGCCTGGCTTTCCTTGATTGGACTGAATGTCAGTCCCTAGATAATTCATCAACATGGTTTCAAATCAATTATCTAAAATATATAAGTCTTTCGCAGAAGGTAATCAAAGGTTTTGCGACGATGCAAATATTCAACTTTACAATATAAATAAATATCTTTAACCAATGAATTCAAATAGCAAAAGCTATGTAATTTAACAAATATATCCTTAATAAGCTTCATGTAAATTAATTAACAATGAAATACATCAAATATGAAATTTAGAGTTTTACCAAAGGGAGCTAAAAATTAACTAATAACTCTGTCTGCTACACTGTGTTACATATTTGTTTTTGATCATTTTTTTTATACATAAATTAGGCCGTTAGTTTTCTCGTTTGAATTGTTCTACATTTGTCATTTCAGGTCTTTTTATAGCTAACTATGAGGTATGAGCTTTGCTCATTGTTGAAGGTCGTACTGTAACCTATAGTTGTTTATTTCTGTGTCACGTGGTCTCTTGTGAAGAGTTGTCTCATTGGCAATCATACCACATCTTTTTTTATGTTATATGCTCATATGCATTGATAATTTTCTTGAAATAATCATAGATGAGGGGGAGGACAGGGGGTACCCTTCTCCCTTCTCCCACCCCTCTAGGTCTCCTTTCTCCTACCCCCGTTCTCCTTTCTCCCATTAGAATAAAACATCTCCTTTTGAGATATTTTTTCTTGAAATATTAGAAAAAATATTAAAAGGAGAGATATTTTTTTTTCTCCTTTCTCCCAGCCTTCCTCTCCTTTCTCCTACTCCCTTTCTCCTTTCTCCCACCCCCTTTCTCCTTTCTCCTATCCCCTTTCTCCCTGTCTCCCTTACCCCTGTCCTCCCCCTCATAGATTTTTGTTAGATGTATCCATCTGATGAGTTAAGCCTTATTGTTGTCAATGTTTTCATTTGTTTTGATGCTTTATATGATTACAGGATATTTTATACCTCTTATTTTTTACGTGGCGTGGCGAGGATCTTCAGAGGTCTCCACGTTTCACAAATTGTTCTGATGTGCAACGGCTGTTTTGCCAGAGCACGTCCCATAGCAAAAAGTAGATATTTCGCTGTATAAACTATGTTAATAACGAATAATTACTAAATAATCAATGTAAATTAATATATTTTCTTTCTATTACTGGTGTTGTGAGGATGGAAATTAAAAAAAAAGTAACAAAAATATTGGGATCTATGTAATTCATAAAGGTCAAGATCACAGAGTCAAATGTTGTCTTATTTCTTTGCAAAACAAGGGCTGTGCAAATTTTGCCTGCTGTAAAAATATTGCAATTTTCAGTTAAGTGTAATGTAGGTACATTAGCAGAAAGCTTTCTTGTGTTAAATTTTGAGTTATTGAACTTGCATGCTAAATATCCACTTTTTGATATGGACGTGATCTGACGTCCTACATTCCAGCTTGTCTGGCAAAACAGCCGTTGGATGTCAGAGCAATCTTGGACAAGAGACAGGGTTGAGTCCTTCTGTTCTTTCCAACATAGGTTAACGTGTAGGATGAAGTTTCTTATCAATGAAAGAAGAATGCTTTTAAAATTATATTTTACAGTCATATGCATCACGGTTTGACCAATTAAAAAAAGTCTGAAATTAGACCTCTTACACTAAATTTATCGTTTAACATCACATAAAAGAGATTGTTATACAAGGCTCTAAGATGGAACACTTCTTCTTTTTGACACATACATTGTATATTCTTATTTAGCACTAGAAGTATACACTAAATCTCCTTCAACACAGTTTGTTTTCCCAGAGTCAAAATTGTTGACGTTGTGATGATGAGGAAAAAAATTGGCTTGGGAATGAATTTATAATGATTTTTTGGGATATTTCAAAATAGTTTTAGGGATATGGGATATTTGTAAAAAATATTTATTGGGATATTAGGGGTAAACATTATAGGGATACGGGATATTGGGATAAAAACTTAATGGGATATGGGATATTGATACCCCCCCTAAACAAGCCTCTATTTTGCATCGATGTATCATTTTTTTTTAATAATTTCAATATTTATAAAAGGATAATTTTAGAAATGTTTGTTATAAGTTTACAGAACCGAAGTACTAACTACTAAGCTGATGATATGCTCAGAGACTAATAGTTCACCAGCAGAGATATCGACCAAAAGAAAACAAAACGTTATAAATTGAATGCATCCTGGTGTACAGGCATTATTTATACTGCATCCTATATTGTCCACCACAGTACAAGTTATCGATGTTCGTGTCATTACTGCATGTTATATCAAAATCCTTATGATCAGAGTTTATTTTTAGCTCACCTTGCCCGAAGGGCCAAGTGAGCTTTTCTCATCACTTGGCGTCCGTCGTCCGTCGTCCTTAACTTTTACAAAAATATTCTCCTCTAAAACTACTGGCCCAAATTTAACCAAACTTAGCCACAATCATCATTGGGGTATCTTGTTTTAAAAAAGTGTCCGATGACTCGGTCAATCAACCAAGATGGCCGCTATAGCTAAAAATAGAACATAGCGGTAAAATGCAGTTTTTGGCTTATAACTCAAAAACCAAAGCATTTAGAGCAAATCTGACAGGAAGTGAAATTGTTTATCAGGTAAAGATCTATCTGCCCTGGAATTTTCAGATGAGTCGGATAATCAAATGTTAGGTTGCTGCCCCTGAATTGGTAATTTTAAGGAAATTTTGCTGTTTTTGGTTATTACCTTGAATACTATGATAGATAGAGATAAACTGTAAACAGCAATAATGTACAACAAAGCAAGACCTAAAAATATGTCAGCATAACCAAAATGGTCAATTGACCCCCTAAGGAGTTATTGCCCTTCATAGTCAATTTTTAACAATTTTCATAACATTTATAGATTTTCACTAACATTTTCCACTGAAACTACTGGGCCAAGTTCATTATATATATTTTATTATTTTATTTATTTATTACTATTGTAACCTTTTGAAAAATTGATGGAATGCACATGTAGGAAAAGTTGGTAAGCTAGAGTCACACCTTCCCTTTCATGAATGTGACCTACCGAATTAGACTATTTACCGGATGTTTTATCACATAAGCAACACGACGGGTGCCGCATGTGGAGCAGGATCTGCTTACCCTTCTGGAGCACCTGAGATCACCCCTAGTTTTTTGGTGGGGTTCGTGTTGTTTATTCTTTAGTTTTCTATATCATGGTCCTAGTGACAACAGCAATATTACACATATACAGCCATGTTCAGTTCTTAAAGACATTTGGGTTTTTGATGACACAGTACAACACTGTCGCATTTCGAAATGTGAGACCAAAGGCTGCAAAACTTGTGTAATTTTAATTACAGATGCTGAATTCACTAGCAATTTGACCAAGAAGTCATATTTTACCAGAAGTTACGATGATCTGAATTGTAAATCGATAAATGTCGTCTACGGATTAGAGTGCAACCTTTGCGGATTGGTATACGTCGGTGAAACGAAAGGAAGGCTAAACAAACGTATGTGCGGTCATAGATCAGACATTACCCTCAATGCTAACGACATTCTATACCAGCATTTCAATCAGCCCGATCATTCCATCGTTTCCCTGACAGTTCGCATTATCGAAAAGATATACCATAGCTCTAACAATCCTAATCTTTCAACAACTCTCCGTAGACAAAAAAAGGACTACTGGATTAGACAATTGGGAACTGCGACACCTTATGGTTGCAATGACAAAATTAATGGTATAGCTATTCTATCTAGTCCTTCATGTAACTCGGTGAATGTGATGAATATTTTCAACTCGACTCCTCGACGTAGACGCAGTCATGGTCATCGCCATTATACATCACCTTCTCTGCATGATGTATCTATTAATGACCTGCTGTCATTTACATGTATACAAAAGCCGTTAGGTATTCATCACATTCGCACGAAACTTTATTCATTACCCCTTTCAAAACTTCATTCTCTGTTCAATTTTTGTTTGGAATCCACTGTTACAAACCCTCATTCAAACCAACAAACCATTCATGTAACTCGGTGAATGTGATGAATATTTTCAACTCGACTCCTCGACGTAGACGCAGTCATGGTCATCGCCATTATACATCACCTTCTCTGCATGATGTATCTATTAATGACTTGCTGTCATTTATACAAAAGCCATTAGGTATTCATCACATTCGCACGAAACTTTATTCATTACCCCTTTCAAAACTTCATTCTCTGTTCAATTTTTGTTTGGAATCCACTGTTACAAACCCTCATTCAAACCAACAAACCATTCATGTAACTCGGTGAATGTGATGAATATTTTCAACTCGACTCCTCGACGTAGACGCAGTCATGGTCATCGACATTATACATCACCTTCTCTGTATGATGTATCTATTAAAGACTTGCTGTCATTTATACAAAAGCCGTTAGGTATTCATCACATTCGCACGAAACTTTATTCATTACCCCTTTCAAAACTTCATTCTCTGTTCAATTTTTGTTTGGAATCCACTGTTACCAACCCTCATTCAAACCAATACAAAATTACAGCTATAATTTCGGATATTGCTAGTCCCAGACTTTTCAAGCCAGTCCGCATTGGCAAAGATGAAAAAGAGAAAAGATCATTCCTCAATCTTTCCTTTGCCAACAAAGGTATCGATGGCGTCAACTTATGCAATATCCGTCATCATAAATTAGTTCAATCGAAAATACCTCCTTATTTCAAAGACCAGTCTGTACCAATCATTTCTTATACCTATACCAAATCTATTGCAACTAAAATTTTCAATTACAAACACGTTTTGCAGGATCTCGATATTGACGACTTCAAGTCTAAACCTCCTGATTGAACTTGTGCTAGTTCCCAATTCACATATAATCCTGCTGGCCACGTTATTACCGGTGACCTCAGCATTATTAATAACACTCCTCTACGAAATGTGTTATCGAAAGGTCCGAAATATCGTGAGCCTAAATCCATCAATTGGAAATACAACTTTTAAATTTTGATGGATTCAGTTGAGGATTATGCCAGGCAATGGGCTAAGCGCGAGAAGGAAGACGTAGACACTCTTTCCGAATGGATTAAGGCAGTGAGGTCGTTGATACAAATCAGAATTAAGAAACTGAATGGGTCTATCAATGCCCATGCTACGTCAATCTTTAAAGACCCAAATGTTGCAAAACACCTATCCTACCTCCATGACAAATATGTTGTTGTCCCCGCAGATAAAGCCCAAAACAACATCGTTTTTGTATGTAAAACTCATTACATTAACTGCTTGATAAACGAATTAGGTATTGACAATTCACTTGGAAACTCAACATATACCCTCACGACACTTACCAAAGAGGAAATCCTGGATAATCATAGGTCTGTTCTGTGTTCCTTTGGAATTTCAACCAAAGATGAAGAACTGGATCTGCCATCACTGTATTGGATACCTAAACTACATAAGTGTCCTTACAAACAACGGTATATTGCTGGTTCTTCCAGGTGCTCCACGAAACCTCTTTCTAAATTATTAACATCTATTTTATCAGCAATCAAAGATAGGCTTCAAAGTTATTGTGAAACTGCCTATTCTAGTGGGGGCGTGAATCAGATGTGGATACTTAAAAATTCCAAAGATCTTTTAGAGTACATACAATCTAACTCTCTTTCATCTTGTAACAGTATTAAAACATTTGACTTTTCTACTCTGTACACTAGTATTCCACATTCCAAACTAAAAGACAAATTGAAAGAGTTGGTATTGCTTTGCTTCGTAAAAAAGAATGGCCAACATAGATACAAGTATCTTGTCTTGGGGAGGGATAAATCCTACTTTGTAAAGGATCACTCTGATTCGAACAAAAAATTCTCTGAAACTGATATTATCAAGATGCTTGGTTTCTTGATTGACAACATATTTGTTACGTTCGGAAGACGTGTTTTTCAACAGACTGTCGGCATTCCAATGGGAACAAACTGTGCCCCTCTACTTGCCAACTTGTTTCGTTATTATTATGAGGCTGACTTCATGCAGGAACTTCTTAGGAAGAAAGAGAAGAAGTAAGCAATATCCTTTAACTCTACTTTTCGCTATATAGATAATGTTCTTTCACTAAATAATTCAAAATTTGGTGACTGTGTGGAACGCATCTATCCAATCGAGCTAGAGATAAAGAATACTACAGATACAGTTAAGTCGGCCTCATATCTTGACTTACATCTAGAAATTGACAATGAGGCTCGATTGAAAACAAAACTTTACGACAAAGAGATGATTTCAGCTTTCCAATTGTGAACTTTCCATTTCTAAGTAGCAACATTCCAGCAGCACCTGCATACGGGGTATATATCTCCCAATTGATACGATATTCCCGTGCTTGCATTACCTATCATGATTTTCTTGATAGAGGGTTGCTGCTCACAAGGAAGCTATTAAACCAAGAGTTCCAAATGGTGAAGTTGAAATCATCCCTTCGTAAATTTTACGGACGCCATCACGAGTTGGTTGACCGTTATGGAATAACCGTTTCACAAATGATATCGGATATGTTCCTGAAGTCGTAACTACAATCCCCTTCCCTTTCATGAATGTGACTTACCGAATTAGACTATTTACCGGATGTTTTATCACATAAGCAACACGACGGGTGCCGCATGTGGAGCAGGATCTGCTTACCCTTCTGGAGCACCTGAGATCATCCCTAGTTTTTTGGTGGGGTTCGTGTTGTTTATTCTTTAGTTTTCTATGTTGTGTCGTGTGTGCTGTTGTTTGTTTGTCTTTTTCATTTTTAGCCATGGCGTTGTCAGTTTGTTTTAGATTTATGAGTTTGACTGTCCCTTTGGTATCTTTCGTCCCTCTTTTGTTATCTACCAAAGTCAATGTACGTGCTAAGGGTTGTCTTAAATTAGCAGGGATGTTTTCTCCATGTTTTTGGGAAGTAAAAACAAATAGGCAAACAAAAATTACTTTGAGTGTTTAATCTATTTTTGGTGGTATTAATTTGACGTGGCTCTGTACTTATACATTCCGTCATTATGTTATTGTTCTATGATAATTTATGTATTGTTGTCTTTCGTGTTTGCTAAATATGCTTTGTCTATTTGCCTTTTTGTGTTTCTTTTTGTGTTTTCATTTTTTTTTTTTTTTTACATATGACTGTTTTACATAATCCTTTCGGGGCCTTTTATACCTGACTATGCGATATGGGCTTTGTTCATTATTGAAGGCCGTACGGTGACCTATAGTTATTTTGGTCTCTTGTGGAGAGTTGTCTCATTTGCAATCATATCACATCTTCTGTTTATATATGGTTTGGACTTATACATCCCGTCATTGTGTTATTGTTGTATGATAAGTTTTAGGTCTCCTATAAAGTAGAGGTATACCCAGTTCTTTATATCTGATTGACATTCAGTAGGAACATAGAATAGATAAATGATAATTTAAGATTTTCTCCTCGATAGGAGTTTCCAGGTTATTT